>VWYP01013114.1:0-31475 GCA_013400435.1 Pycnonotus jocosus
TGACTTTAAAGGAATAGTTTAAGTTGTCATATTGTGATTTTCCAGGTGTAAAGATAGAGGTCTTCATTCATCTCAGTGTGTCTCCATGTTGACCTAGGACATTAATCCTTATAATTTCAACATTATAGACCACATAGAGAGCAGTTAGAAAAAAATAGCAGGAAACATTTGTAAAGCTTCATTAACAAACTGAGACCCATTGTTCTCCCCAGACAGTGATCTGATAGCAAAAAGATTTCTGTGGGATTTTAAAACAAAATGAAAACTGGCAGGGTATCAATCTGAATCCATTTTAGGCAATTTACCTCTGCTGGTAGGCTCATGAAAGTTAGAGAACAACCAGAAGCTTGTTATTTGTGATAAACAAAAGAGAGATGGCTAAACTGATGCTGCAGGAGTGACTTTCCTTTTCAGAGTCTGCCCCTCATGTTAGGATGACTTCAGGCACAGGTTGTATAACTCCAGCTGCTGCATTTTACTCCATCCACTTCTTCAGGTTAACAAAAGTTAGATAGAAGTTTATTTAAATGTAGCCTTTGAAGTTGTACCATAGATTGGTATGCCAAACAGAGTCAGTTAGAAAACTAATTTTATCTGGCAATTTTTCTGCCCACACCCTTATAGTTTGAACATTTGGGAAAAGTTTTTGCTCTTTGATGAGAGTAAAATGATGCATTTGTTTTGGGATGACAGCTCAAGGCTCAGTTATTACAAATAAATCTCATCTCAGCAATATTTTGGCTTCTAATGTTTTAAGCAAAACTGTCTTGACTTGAAGTGGATGTTGACCTTATGAGGGATCAAGTCAGCCTTCCTGTTGTTACTTGCAATGAGCACATATTTTCTCTTCATACTCAGGATTTATCTGACTATCACTGTAATGAGAGGGGGTTGTTGGGAGTCAAGGTTGTGATTTTAAGCCTACAAAAAATAAAATTTACTTGGAGACCCTTGGCCATGTTATTATTTTTTCTTTCTTACGCTAGGAAAGAATAATCTTATGGGTATTGGTTATTTGAGAGGTGATAAACTCACTGGCAATATTCAGATTACATCCTTTCTTTGATTAGTGAGAGTTATATATACTTACAAATACAGTTTTCCTCTGCTTACTACATAAATTAGGAGAAGCTATGTTGAAATAAGAGATGGGAAAATGGATATAGGAGTGGTCTGACCTCTAATGCAAGGCCTATGGGTCATTTGGACCCTTGAGGGAGAGAAGGAGGGAAGGCTGCAGCCTTGGTGGAAATTCCTCATTGCATAATGTTGTAACACACCACAGTACACGTAAAACTACTGGGGCTAGAGTGAATCATAGCTTTCTAAACCTGAATGTTCCAGAGAGCAGTGCTAACAGTATGGTGTGTGCCAATAACAAAGGATTGGAAAAAAACCCTCATTTCTTCTTCAGGGGGGTGGAATATTTTCCACAGTCTCCTAGATGGATTAGTTTAGCTTACAAGTGTGGTCAAAAGAAGTAGCATCTTTTAGTTCTAACAAAAAGCAGCTTCTTTTTCTCTCCTGCCATTAAATAGTGATGCTAACCTGCAGAGGCTGCAGAAGATAGACTAGTAGGCATAATTTGGACTTCTGATTAATGAGACATATTCTTTGTATCTTTGTGGTGGCCATAATTATACTTTGGAGGGCACAGGCTACCTCCATTTTTCCTGGGGCGTGATTCCAGAACAGAAACCTATTAAAACATGCCATAGCTCCATGTAGTACAGAATTCCCATTTCCTCTCCATGGAAACCAAGAAAGAGTATCTTGAATTGCTGAATACCACACTTGTATGAAATTTTCCCTGATCCTTATGTCTAAATGTACCTATATGGAACTGATGGATAGCTGAATTCAGCAGCACTACTCTCATTACACGCATTTCTCGCTAGAGAAGCTGTGGAAGAAGTCCATATGCAAGACAGAAAACACCAGAAATTTCCACAACACTGAGTTTTTCCCAGGGATTGGGAACTGGCTCAGGGTGCAATAATCCTCCTGAAATCCATAAATCCCAGGTCATTTGTTAAAGAACTGTGTCTTCTAGCTTTGCTAGGGAAGGGGGAAAAGCCCTGTGTGGTTAAGCAATCTGAGTGAAAGTACAGAAAGCCAGCTAGCACTTACTCCTAATAAAGAAAATCAGTCAGTGATGCAAAAGAATATTTTAATTTTCTGTGGAAAGACTTTTCTTGACCTTTAAACTATTTTTGAAACAAAATTTTCAGTGAACATGCCATTACCATTAATGACAAGCAATGTAAGACCTTTGCTTAAAACAAAAATTTGCTGGGAAACATTAGAAAAAGCAATAAAATATAATGTAAAAATTATTTGAAAAACACAACATTTCGAAAGCACCTGTAATTTGATTCCAGCAGCTTTCTGTGTTTGCTTTTGGAACCAGCAGTTTCCAGTAAGCAGTCTATTTTTGAGGAGAGAAAGCCCTCTCATGAAGTTTGTGGGCAGAGGCTGCTGTTTGCCTCTTTGTCCCAACTCAGAAATGAAGTGTGTGGTGGAGCCCTGCTGTCTCTCTAGAGCTGCATGAATGAGCAAACACTAACATGGCTTTGGCACCTGTACAGGATGTATCCCTTCTTGTTCTCTCTTTCAAAATATAGACTTCTGCAAAAACTCATGGAGTGTTCATTTTGAGAGGTACCGGTCAATTAGTGAAGAGTACACAAAATAATGCCATTACAAGGGAGAATAAAGAACAAAACTGGACTACATGAAGAAAGTTGGAACATTTCCCCACTACTCTCCCCCACTTATCTCAATGGGTAGAAGAATGTGGGGTTTTGTTTGTTTTTTTCTTGTTTGTTTGGGGTTTTTTCCCTATCTTTCTGTGAGTGTTTGCCAGCATGCCCTTTTTCTGCTGACATCTGCTTCAGTCAAGGGTCTCTTTTCAAGATTTAAAATGTCTTTTTATCCTCTATGCTAAATAATCAACTCAATTATCTAGCAAGTCAGACTGGGTGGTTTGTTCTCTGTTATTATTCCAGCTTTTGCATTTCTAACTCCTTTGAAGTTATTTACAGCAGGTGTTTTACCTTTGCTATTTTCCTTATTTTTTTCTGCTTAGTTTCTTTAAAGGGTTCTTTTCACTTCACCCTATCTCAAGAACGCAATCATAATCAAACTGGACAGTGAACTGCAGTCTACTTCGTCATGAAGTCTCTTTAAGTAGCACTCTTTTCTCTCATTTTTCAGTCCTCAGCAGCTGTGTCTTTACAGGACTCATAAGGGCATTGTTACAGTGCCCATCAGACCTACATCACATAATAAAATGGTTAGTTCTTGTGCCTAATATTTAACATGTGAAGTGCTACAGAATTTGGTGTGAAAATTTCACGGGTAAACTATACCTACCCTACGGAGGTACTGAGCATATTATAAAAACAACCACACCATCGTGAGTTTTCCACTGGAAAGTTTGTTTTACTCCAGTTTCTCCTGAGACCCATTTTCTTCTGGATTTGCTTATACCTGTCACAGGATTGAGTTCACTTTGCTTTTTTTCCTAACATACCTCCCCTTAAGCCTTCAGCTTTCCTGGTTCTTAACTTTCCTGCTGACAGCCATCACTCCTGCTACTTGTCAGGGTTATACTTATTCCCTGCCTGTCAGCATGGGAAAGTGCTGGAGTCTTAGCAAGTTATGAGGTTTTCCATCACATATCAACCAAGGAACTTATGTTTACTAGAAAATGTCAATGGAAAGAGAGCTGAGCTAAAGACAGGCATCTGTGAATGACTTAAATTTAAGAACTGTTTTTCTAAAAAAATATCATTTTTCAACCACTTTCTCCCCAGGGGAAAAAGAATTCCACACTTTGGTGTTTGCTTTGCTTTACAAAGTAGAAATAATATGTGTACATATATTTGGTATCTTACAACACACAATTCAGAGTTTGTTTCAGGGAGGACAGGGACTGGCAAGCTATGGATTGAGACTCTTGTCTTGTATCACTGGCATTGACAAGGGGAAGAGTTCACGTTACACTATGCAAATGCACTGCAAGTGTGTGCTTCTTGCTAGTCTGACACTCCCTGGGAAAACAATCAGGGAAAAAATGCAGATTGAAAAGAAGGAAGCATAGAAGTGATGCCAAATGAACAGGGGACAAACTAGGACAGTGTTGTGAATACAGATTATTTAACTGATACTTGTTGGATTTCCTCCCTCAATTTTTCTAAAGCCATTAAAAGAGTGCATTCAACAGGTTTATCTCCAGAGAATCAGTTCAGCAGGCTTAGATCTTAATTTGTTTATCTTGTGGAAACTGCATATCAGTTGTTGACAAATCTGTGCTCCTTCCTCTGCTTCTAAAAATTAAGAACAGTTACAATAGGATTTTTGGATATTGATTTTAGCTTTTGTGCCTTACTTCTGGCATGTGAGACACTGTAAAACTCGGTGTGAAATTTTCACAGCTAAACTGTGCTATACCACAGTATGAGATCGACTTCCAGCAGGGCCTTGTGGCTTCAATTTGATTTCTCTTTGGTGGATCTTCTAGCAAACTTCATATTGTCTCAGTCTAGATTCTAGTGAACCTATATCTGCATCATTCACTGCCATTAATCCTAGGACTGCCTATAAAGTGCATTTAAATTACAAGCCTCTTATGCCACTATTTACTTTGACCTATATATTACATTATGCTGATTTTAGCTCCTGTGTTATACAGGCAATCCCTCAGGCAGAAGACTTGGGACTAGATGAGATGTGGGATTTCACCATGTGTTTTAAATGACGAGTTTTCATTGTCTGTGTTAAGGAACAAATGATCCTTCTTCAATGATACTTGTGTATTTCTGAAAAATAGAAGGACAAACTAGCAAAAAAAAAAAAAAAAGAATCCCCCAAACTTTTTAAGAAGGGCATTATCAAGTTGAAAGGAAAAATTCTTCTTGATGCTTATAAGAAATAATCTGATGTTTAAGTTACCAATATTGCTCAAAGTAGAGAAGGAAATGATGTAAAAATGTCCAGAACAATACAGACATATACATCTTTTTAGAGGAAGAACATGAAGAACACCAAAACTGATTAATATGCTTTTATTAGCACATTGCTTAGGTCCAAGGTGGTGTCTCAGGCACAAGGGTGTCAGTGCCCACACATTATATTAATATTAATCACTGCTGTGGAGCTTTGGCCACCTGGGACCCTGCTGAGCAGGGATAAGGGGCTGATGTGCAAAGGGACCATTCCTGCTATGCCATCTCAATGCACCCACAGGCTCCAAACCTCCAGTGAAACTTTTACACCTGTACTACCTGACTAGCTGGTATCATAAATTCCAAACCTGAGCACTATTGGACTGGCTTCAGTTTAAAGCTATTGAATGTATTGTCTTTCTCAAGAAATCGGAATGTCTCCATGCTATCCATATTTTTCATATACAACTGTTAAACTGGACTCCAAAATTTCTCTTTTTCTGGTTTTAACATCTGAACTGCTGTTAAAACTGTGTTCCTAGGGTGATTTTGGGTTTTTTTCTGGTATATCACTAGTGGGTAAGTATGACACTTATATTTATTAGCTGAGCATATTGAGTTTAGAAAATGTGCACAATATTTGCCAGATTAAGCCGAGTAAGCACAAAAAAAGTTAATTTTGAGCTGGTTCTGAGTCAAAAGTATATGCTTTAAAAATTATTTACAGAGACATTTGCAATTCCTTTCATGAAAAATAATGAGAACTTTTGAGAAAAAGATGAACAAATAGTTGGAGTCTTTCCTCTTAAAATTTATCCTCTACAAGCATGTCAGAATACATACTTCCAAATCCTTGCCTAAATCCTTCTGCAAATAGGTTAGAGCAACAGCTCAATTTTTTTCTCTTAGTATTATATTTTGTTTATTAAATATTTTCTGTTTCAAAAATTTTGGCGAATTTTCTTTGCTGCAGGCAATTTTTATAAGGTATGTTTGTTCCTTTCCTTATCTAAGACAGATTTTAATAACTTAGTTAAAATTCTGGATTTCAAACCCATTTACAGTTTTTCATTCTCAGGAGATAAGCATTTTTCTTTTTAAAAAAGAAAACTGTCCTATTTTAGAGAATTTCTCTTTTTCCCTAGCCTTTTCTGTGGAATTTATAGTAGGGAAGAATGATCCAGTCTTTTCATCAGCTGCCTTTGTTGGGCGTAAGGAGGGAAGGTCACATCTGGAGGAATACAGTGATTTTAAATCTCTAAATTTCATACACCATGGAAAGATTTTCACTCTATGAGGTTAAACATGCTTAAAGGGCAAAACTCTCAGCTGCTGGCAGAAATCCCTGCTCTGCAGAGATGTGTGATGAAATAACTAACCATTATCTGCTTTCTATGCATCCAACTATTCATATTTTCTGCATGTGGCTCATAATAATTTTATCATGAATTTCTTGAGTGATAGGTCAAGAAAGTCTGACCAGGTTCTGATTTTTGGCTTTGGGGCTATTCCAGTAGCTTTCATCTTGCAGTTCATATTTTGAAAGTAATTTGCAAGTAGCTTTCACAAAGAAGATGTATCACAGGCATTTTTCTTGGCTGTACTGAGATAATATCAAAATGCAAAACAATAAGCCTGGGTTTTATGCTGTCTAGATACATTATGTTTATAATTATTATGACTTATTCATGGCCAATTAGGATTTTAATATGAACACATAACATCTCCCCACACTGGATTTGGGATAGAATGCCAAGTACTGGTCTAGACTTAGAAATTTTACTGGCTCACTTCAGTCTGTTAGTTAAGTGATATATTTTGCTGATGGAGCTATGCTGGACAGAGGCCTAGGAGTTCTACCAGGGAAAGGTCCTTTTGCCAGTATAGTTTTAATTCTTTTTTAAAGGAAAAGCAAAACCTATGGGAAAAAAAATCTTAATTTTTTTAAGGTTTTGGCTGTTCTATCTACACTAATATAGTTTGTTTCTACTCCCTGGGGCATCACAGTCCTGCATGCTGGTGGATGCAGACAGTAGACTTGTCTGTAATCTTGTCTGACCTTATTCCCATAAATTACAGTGCACATTGTCACACCTGTTTTAAAAGCCATCTGGGGATGAAGACTGTCCAATAACCAGGTGATTGTATATGAAATGGTTTTACTACATGGAAAAAGAAGTTTACAATTTTCATCCAAGCCCACAAGAAGTGTCTTAGTTGCAGCTAAGTAGACTATTCCTTGCTTTTTGCTAAGATGTTACACAGGAGCAGCCAAGTGATTCAGTCTCACTAAACCTCACCTCTGTTTTGCTGCTAAGCCCTGTCAACCCCTCCCATCCCCTCACTTCAATTTTAATTTGATGCAATTAGAGCTGATTTTACCATTGCTTTAAAGTGTCTAGACAATCCCGTGCTCATATAAACACTTGAACACTTCCCACCACTGTCTGTATTGCCTTACCTTTGTTCAAGTTTTGGCAAACGAATGCTACCCCAGAGCTTTGCTGGGTCAGATTTCATCATTTTGTCTGGTTAGGGCCTGAGCCAAGCAATCTGTACCCGTGATAGCAGCTGTTATCCTTCTTGGGTCAAGTAAGGTATGATTTCCTATTCTCCTTAAGCTAAAAAATGTGTGTTGAATCAAGACTGGTGAGACAGGTGAGCACAGGGTCTGCACCTCTAAGGGTCTGTAAGACACTTAGAGCTGTAGTCTTAGATCAGGGTTGGCTTAATTGTCTGATAAAGACCATACACTTTATTACTTTTTGCATGCATCAAACTAGTATTTTACGCATAAGGTACCTGGTAAATAAGTGCTCCTTTGAAAAAATAAATTGGCATTTCCTACTTTAATTCAATTTCAATTTTGAACAGAATTCAGCCCTTATTTCTCATTCTTGTCAATGTTTGTTTTCTTTGCAGGGAGGGAAGGGGAGATTTGGATAGTTGAATGTGATGCCATTTCTGAAAATAAGAGTAGATGACTTTACTTTCTGAAAGGCTGCCAACAATAACTAGATCAGAGACGGCTCATCCTCTTCTTCTTGAAAGTGATTTATGGGACAGCATTTAATGAGGTCAGATGGCCCTGAAGAAGAGCAAACCCACAGTGAAGCAAAATAACCAAAAACAATAGGAAAATCTTAGGAAATCATTTAAGACAGAGAAACTGAAAGCCATGGTGGAAGAATGGAGCCTTCAGAATAATATTGTTGACTAATTCAGCTCTGTCCTTTCTCATATACCACTTCTTAACTTCAGTTTCATTTGCCCATTATCAAACAGGTACCAAACATTGTCTACCAAAAGTGCTGTACCAAATATGGCATTTGTACCTGTACCACCAGAGTTTTAGTTTCCCATATTTGAGCCTGAAACACTACATAAATTTGTTGTGCTATTTATGATTGTAGTAAAAAAAATCCATTATATTCATATTATAAAAATAGATATCTTGTTTCTGTTTTGATTTAATATATATAATTTACTAGTTTTTCATTTTTTTAGTTTTCCTAGTTTGTATTTGGAATTTTCATGATGAAATAATGATTTTTCTTCTCCTTTAAAAAATTGCTTGCTGCTTCTAACATTACAAAAAAAGTAAAATCATACAAGACAAAGGTCAAGATTCTATCTTTCCGTCAAATATTTCTCAAATGGAAAGATTACTCTTGAATCCACCTTTGAACTTGTACTTCTCTTTGAAGACTCTCTCTCAAGCATATACCACAACAGAAAATGAATACCTTCCACAAATATATCAATAATGAAAAAAAAACAAACAAAATTTCTCTATTATGTCATCTCTAAGTTGAGTCAGCTCAAATTACATTCTACAAGTTTGTGGAGGGAGACAGCTTTTTGCCAGTTGCCACTGACTCAGCTGCTAGATTTCTGAAGCATAAAGCTGACCTGAAGTAAGATTTCTAAAGCTATTGTGAGAGAAAAAGTTCCTTTTTAGAAAAGATGCGTCTTCATGTCTTTTTGTCTCAGATTAAATGTTTTCCTTTCTTTCATGATATTCTCTAGTGGATCTAATTGTTTTTACTTTTAAAAGTAAATTACTTAATTAGTATGGTCTAATTAAGAAAAATAACCAACCTTCCCTGAGAAACCCCAAGTCCTTTCCTAGTTTTCAATATATATTATTATGAAAACTTCTCATGTCTGAAACTCTCCTTCCTTGCATTAGCATTTTTCAAGACAGGGAGGAAGTTCAAAGTCTGTCCTAGCTGTATTTACAATTTGATTCATATTCTATCTTGCTTCCTATGACTTGACTACCTATTGAAATTTTTATTTGTCATCCTACTGATTATAGGAGTTGATTTTTTTATGAGTTCACTGCTGATTTACAATTTCTAGGGAGATCTTCTTTGAAACTCCTATATATATCTATAGATATATATTTTTAATAAGGTTTACTAAATCAGAGCGAAGAGAGTTCTGATCTAAATTGTCTGGGACCTCATATAGTTTTTTGGTCATTCCTTTTCTATTCATGCTATGGCATGTGTCAGCTTTAGTCACACTGGTGTCCTACAGATCAGCCCGCTGGGATAATCATCCTGGTTTGTTCCTAACATCTGGCTAGCAGCAGAGGCAGATAGATACCATATTGAAGGGATGTCTGTGCTGCTCAGCAAATTGTGTATAGCTGTAATGGAACTTGCTCCTTGATCAGAGGCCATGTGGCCATGTCATCCTGGCAGCCTGCCTGCCTGACAGAGTTGTGCTGGGAGGCAGAGACCACAGATGGCACAGGCAGGGGTTGCTGCAGTCCCAGCCTCTGAGATGTGGAGGGGGAAGGCTGCACAGCATCACAATAACCTGTCCCACACAGAAAAGGGCAGAAAAATAGACAGGTACCTGATCTGTAGTGACAGAAATTCAGTGAACCTTATGTGATGGGGCTGAGAAAATTCTCCTCTTCATAGGGTCTGCAGAGGAAACTGCATGGACTGACTCCACAGCCCATGTACAGCAAAGTCAATGGTGAGAGCCCTAAACTCTGACAGTGACCAGGAATTTGGGCTGCTGCTGTGACCAGGTTAGTAGATGTTCAGCTGTTCTATATCAGCATATGGTGCAGCACACTGCTGCGGAAAGGGCTGAACAGCTTTTAGTGTCCCCAGGCTGCATGAGATCATAAGACTAAAGCCACCTCATTATTGATGTGTCTGCCATTATTGACAGACATTATATTGACAAACAGACTGTCTGAGGAAAAATAAAATTTTTCAAAGGCTGACCTACTAAATTGAATGCTACTGATGTAATTATTCTTAATATTTGTGGATAAATCACTTTTAAGTATTTTTTATGTTTATGGACACAGCATACTCAGATAACTTTTACTTTAAGAGATTATCCTTTCATTTGTCAGTAGGTGGATGAAATGTAATTTCAGATGGAAATTAATTTTAGCTGTAGTGATTACAGATTTACATCAGCTGACTATCTAGCAAAACACATGTAAAAGCATTTTTCTCATGGAAAAAGGAAATTTCTTTCAGAATTTGCTTCTAAATACTCTTTTTCTCAGTAGATAGACCAGGAAGTGGCAGGCCAATATATCTGCATAGTAGAAATCAACCTGAGAAAGTTAAAACAAGTGCCAAAGACCCAAGATTTGCATAAAGGCTAGAGTTTAGACATGGCCTTGTTTATAATTGACCTGATACCACAGAGAACATTATGGTTGTTTGGAATAACTTCTTCCTTTTTACTGTGCTCACCTCCACGCTGCATTACACATGAAGCAGTTGCAAATATTCTCTATATCCTTTAAAAAGTTGTTCAAGAGAGAATCACAGCATTATGGGAATCCAGTCACACGATTATGGGATGCACATTCTGTAAAAGCCAGAGCTGTTAGTCAACACCAGAGGATGTGCTGATCAATCTGGTCCTACCCAGTCACAATTTCTACATGCTGCAGAATGGAATAAAGTTCCTGTGGTGCACAAAAAAAAAAATACTGGGGAAAATAGTCTGAGTTATTCCTGTCTCAGCCAAAGGCAGAATGATTGGAGAGATTGGTTTTGCTCAAGAACCTCGGTGAATTTGGTGGGTAATGTGAGAGGAGTGGGAAGTCCAGTGCATGCCTCAAGGGGATCTGATTTTGGATGAAAATAGCCAATTAAGTAAGTCAAGTCAACTCAATGGACTTTTTTGGGAATGGCCCACAGACTAAGGAAATCATATGTGTGTGTATATGTATTATAGCAAAAGACAGAAAAGGAGATGAGTTTAACTGGGATATACTGGAAAATGTAGGACCTGGGCATGACATGAATGGCACTTGCCAACTGTGGCTAAACCATGACACATGATGTGATTTGGTCTTTATTTTTCTTTTTCTTTTTCTTTTTTTCTTTCCCCTTTTATTTTGGATAAATAAATAAAATAAATGGAAAAAGTGCAAATAAAATAAATGGAAAAAGGATTGGCTCTCCAGCCCATATTTCTTTTAGGCAAATCCCATGAGACAAAAGGGGAAATCAACAGGAAATCAGGCCTCATTAGTTCTGCTCTTCATGAAATTGCCTGGGTTTAATAACATTTGTTTGGGGAAAAGAAATGGAAATAATATGAGGAGGTCCTCAGCCTTCATCTATTTCCAAGAAAATCATATTGGGACATAACCATAGTATTGAAGTTTTGGGTTGCATTGTAACCATTTCGGGGAGTTCTGTCAATGTGAAAACAGGATGTTATGAACTTCCCTGATTTGCATATTCCAATGGAACAGCTGTAATAGTAATAAAAATAATAATTCTTCTTAGCTTAAAAACTTTGAAGCAGAGCAAAACACTGAATTTCATTGTGAAATGCATAGCTGATTGTATTTAAATAATAATATTACATGATAGTTAAAATTATATAAAATAGGTCTGGAATTATTATCAAGTCATTTTACTACAATTAAATAACATTAAAATGAATACCATTTTGCTACAGAGAAGGTTTTCTAGAGGTGGTCTCTAGAGAATAATCACATCAGGATGGAAATTACATTCAAGAAGAAAAACACACGAATGCTTGTGGCTCTCTAGGTGTGTGTGTGTGTGAGTGAGATTAAGAGTGAAAATTAGCATATCGAGAATTTCTTCCCACTATCTTGCATCAATTTTAGAAATGTATTTCTTGCCTGTTGTGCAGGAATCATGAGATTAACTTGCTGCTTTTCTGCTCTTACTTTTCCAAAGCGAAATTCAATAGATTTTGGGGGTTTTGTTGGTTTGTTTTGGAGTTTTTTAATAATAAAAGGAATTTGGGGTTGAATCTGAAGATTAAATTAACAAAACTCCCAATAAGAAATTGCAATCAATGACTAGACAAGAGCTGAAATATGAAAATATTAACTATTCTGAACCAGCTGAGATGAAACTGAGAACATTTGAGTTAATATCTATGTAAAATAAGCAAATATGCCTTAAGAATCTGTGCATGAACATAGTATTTTTGAAAGTACAGTTATTACTACTGGCTGAAGTCCAGGAAAATGCAACTACACCCTGTGCAAAACCTTCAAACAGATGTGCCTGTGTTTTGGTCCATACCACCTTAGCAGCCCCAGCTTTCTCAGAAAAGCCAATCCAGCCCAGGTGGATGTTCACTGAGATGTGATCAGTTCAGGCCAAACTGACTATATGAATTTTCAGTTGTGATCCTAGCAAAGATCTGGTGAACAGAAACTTTTCAGTACTACTTCAACTAACAATAGGTCACAAGAAAGACCTCAAGATTACACGAGAAGAACCATTCAATGCTAATTTTCTAGAATTGCAATTTAAAAAGGGAAAAAAACCCCCTGTGATATAGGTTTCAGGCCTATTTTAAAAACCCCAAAACAACAGTGTATTTGGTTGATACACATGGGCTTTTGCTGGGGCCTACCCACAGTCTTTGAAAAGTCTCAGCACTGTTCTGGATTTTGGGGCTCTCATGGGTGAAAGGGATATTGTGAGACATTTCAGAAAAGGACTGCATGTAGTAGAATGTTTCTTCAAAGAAATCCATATTACTGAAGTCGTGTAACTTTTCTTCTGTGTAATTACATCTCAAATCACAGATGGTTTTAGAAGAATTGCTGAATATGTTCAGAATGTGGTGGTCGTATCCTGGACTTCTACATGTCTGCTACTCGCTATTCACTGTAATTTGAGTTTAAAGTATAAATTCAGACAGATAATTACATACTTTTTGCCAATCATTTTCTGTGTTTCATTGAAACAATAGACTTTCTATTTGACTATTTTTTTTTTAAAAGATATCATTAATAGCCTTGGTTTTCATCCAGGTCTAGAGAATTGAAAAGACCCTCAAGGTCAGTTCCATCACAACTAATTTTCATAGTTTATGTCTATATTGAAGAGGACTAAATCCAAGACAGTCTCCTAGATGTGAACACTTGTAGGATGATTCATCTGCCATATTTTTACATCATCTGTAAGATGAGATAAATTAAGCTCTTACTCTTCAATCAGATGAATTCCATTCCCAAGTTGGACACTGGCTGCCTACATACAGGATTTGGACCATATAGTATCTAGGAAAAGGGTGCATGGTTTCAACTGTAGGACTGATTAGGGGTGCAACTAGTTGATCCTGAGTATGACCTGGAATGGATGTATCTGAATTTCCTGAGTTCTCCTGGACTTATGAACCAGAGTACCTGTGTTTGTAATCTTCAGTGGCTGATCCCTTCCTCCCCATCTCTCCTCCCCAAAATGTAAACACCCAGATTCTTTTGGCTTACTCTTGTTTGCTGAAAACATGGCTTGTGAGCAGGATCCTACAATTGTAAAAACAATCACAGTCCTTGCCAAAGAAGATGAAGATTGAAGCAAAATTTTGCCCTAACTCAAATCTAGGCCCAAGCTTGCATCTTCCGTGAGACTGGAGGTAATGTTAGGAGCCCCTTGGCAAAGCTGAGCTACTGGTTCAGACAAAAATGTAAGACTAAAAAGGGCAGAGGGAGTCTCTAAGAGGGAGTTGTCAGACATCACTGCAGAGGGCATCTCCAGTCATGTAGGCTAAGCAGCAGCAGTGAGACCAGCATTGGGAAAACCTCCAATCACTTTATACTTTTTCTGCATACTGTCTGTGTGGTATTTCATCTTTAATGTGTTGCTTTTACTTGTTTTTCCCTCTGCTACAATTGTTGGTAACAGGTGAAAATCACTTTTTTTTTTTTTTAGTGTGGAAAAGATCATAATTTTTGAAGATTAAGTGTCAAACCCAAAATATGTAGTGAGCTAGAATACTGGTTTCTCTTGTACCAATGGCATTTTATGCAATGACATGGACACCAGTTGGTAGAACAACTTAGTATTTCGCAAACACTTGGAATAGTGTTTCATACTTATGGAAAAATGACACCCATGTACTGAAATGAAAATGAGCACTGAAAGCTTTCCAATGGACATGCAATCAAACAGCAGGTGGCAGAGAAGAAGAAATGCTGTCCTTGCAAAATAAATTCAGTTCATATGAAATTAATGTTTCCCCTGGAATTCAAAATATTTAAAGGTGTAAAAGTTTCTTTGCAGGTTTGAAACCTGGTACTTGCCATTATTGACATTCACAGCATTGTATTAAAATTATGGGGTTTTTCTCTGGATGGATGAATTTATCTGAAAGTAGAATATATAAATATATAAATATATATATATTCTTCTGAATTATGGTCCAGAAGAACTTAAGCTTCAAACGAGAGATCTATTGCAACTGGAACAGGAAATCCTACTCTATTATCTTCAGTCTCCTACAGATTTTTGAAATACTAGAAACCTGACCCTAAGATGGAACAGACCTTCCTAGGCTCTGCATGGGGAATGAAGCTGGAAGGAAGTTCCCATGAGTGTTAAACTTCCTTCAGTGTCCAGCTGAACAAAGAGCAGAAGAAACTAAACATACAATTATTTTCTAACTAATGTTGCTATTGTTAGCTGTGCACATACTGGCAGAGGAATAGCACCTATATTACAACATAGAAGCTTTGCTTTAGGTTGTAGTGAGAGTACATGGAGATCATGCTAACATGTTGTATGTTTCAGCATGGACCAGGCATACCTGCAATAGCATATATTCAGCTAGTTAGATTGAAGCCTGAAAGGAGGCTGTAAAATTAATTTTTCTATAGCAAACAAGATGTTATAAAATATAGACTTATATGTGCAACACTCTGTGCTTCCTACATCACACTCTGAAAATGAAACTTGGATGTTGCTGACATATCTGTCAAATAGAGAAGCTCCAACTAGATGAGCTTTACTTCCTCTTCCCACCTGGAATGACATAGTGATGCCAGCAGCCAGAGGTGTGACCTGGTTGGAAGGGGAAAGTTACAAACAGAAGACACCTGCTGAATTGCCAACAGAAAAAATGCCTGCAAGCCTAGGAGCTGAGAGCTTGGGAATTAGACCCATGATCCAGAAATATCCTTGAGTATTGTGGATGGCATCTTTGAGGAGCATCTGGGTATCTAGAAACTGATGAAATCCTGAGATACCATTAATAAGTGAGAAAACAACAAACTGTCATTGCAACTTATCATCCAGAAGACAAAAAATATCCGGAAAAAAAGGAAAACATCCTAAGCACGTAAGATTTCATAACTGCCATGGACATTTTTAACTGCAAGAAAAGAAGAAAACCTGGAAAACTAAAAATTGTTCTGAGGAAATAGAAAGTATTATTTGTTGACACTTGTGAAAAGTAAAAATCAACAGCACCTACTGGCTAATCAAAATGGTGGTGTTCTACATTCTCTTACATTTCTATCATATATAAATAACTTAATTTTTATTTAAAATTGAGCTTCTTTCATTGAGAACTTCCTGTGCTGCATGTACTTTTCCAAACTCTCCACATGAACTTCCTGTGAGATCTTTGTCTCTCACCAGGGACCGTTCTGGCTGACCCCAGACTTCATGTCGTGGATCATCTTTGAAATGAGGCTTTGTTACTCTGTTGGAGACCCCCTGGACCCGATTCTGGGATCATTTCAGTCTGTCCTCCCATTCCTGGGATGATTAGGCCATGCCTTCTGGGATCAGCTTGATCTCCCCTCTAGGATTGTTTGGCCCTTTTTGAAGTCTGTCTAATGCACTTGAAACCAATATTATTATGAACTTGGGTATATATGCATACACGTAGTCAATCATAAATAATCTGTGGTTATATTATCAGTGTTTGCTTCACTCATGATAAGATGCCTCTTAGGCTATGACACAAACTTTATTTCACAGACAGTGGAATGTTAATGCATGGTATCACTATTAAAATGAAGATTAGAATATTAATTACAAAATACTCAATTTTATACTGCAATTAATAAGTTTAGTAGTAGAACTGAAGATGAAATGGTGGTATTTTCCTACTACTTATTCAAGTCTCTTTTCTAATATTTAGTCAAGACTAGTGACTGTGTAAATTCGAGGAATCTTAAAGCCAGCAGAGAGAATATTATCTGCATCATGTAAGTATCAACTAATCCCTCTAAAAAAAATGCTGCCATGTAATACATAATATTTAATTGCTTCTGTCTGTGAGACCACATATTCTAACTTTTTGCCAACTCCTCACAGACCAGATGAGGAAAAAGCATGAGATCAATAGAGATTTTTTTTTTTTTTAATTTTATTCAGAATATGGAAACTATTTCTTTCCTGAAAGGTGAGAATTTTAAGGTTATTTACATATTTTAACTACCAAAGTAAACAGGACTTGGACAGCTAAGTATTTCCTCCAGTCTGATTATTTGCTTCAATTGTAATGTTACTTAGTTTTTCTACTTTCTATGTTCTCTTTCATACAAACACTAGTTAATTATTATTTTGGAGAGACAGGAAGTCAAGATCAAGCAAATTACAGCTAAACCATATGAAAAAAGTTTTTCTGGTCACTTAATAGCAATTCTAATGTAATAGAATATTTACTCAATCATTCAGAGCAGATTACACAACATGCGTAGTGAATAGTTATAAATTGCCTTTAAATCTAAGAAAAGTTGGAGAGTGTCATTGTTTTCCAGTTTGTAATAAAATATTAATTTTGGTTCATTTACAGTTGTTTTGGGGACAAAAAACTACTACAGTCTTAAGGCCACATTCTTCACTTTCCCCACGCTTGGCACAAATGTTGCTGACATTTTAGCAATAATGAGTGTTTGGCAACATATCTTCAGAAGGATCAAACAATATCTTACGACCAGAGAAGTTCTCATGACAGATGTCCAGCTGAAAGCTTTGTCCTGGCTGACAACACAAGCATTTATTGTCCAGTTAAATGTAGGCTAATCTACTTAAATCTAAATATTTAAAATCAGAAGTTTTGGAGGTCAGACAAGATTTTAAATGATGAATGCTTCTCTGCAGTGCTACATTTTGCAAGAAATCTTTCCCCAGGTTTTCATAGTGTTTCTGCTGGTAGAAGGAAATATTTCTTTTGGAAATGGAGGGCAATTTCCTAAGTCTTCATATTACTTTTGGCTCCTCAGCTGAATGAACAGATAGATATTGCTGTACAACTTACTATGTCATCAATGATACAAATCACATTGTTGTAAAAGATTCCATATTCTACATTGTTGTAGAATATGTACCACATAGGTTAAGAGTACAACACAACTTTTCCTCAAACAGTGTCTTAGTAGCATTTGTTCTGGGGAAAAGAATGCCATAAAGAGGGGTTTCCTGCAGTTCTTACTTACAAAAATAATTAAAACCACTCCCCAAACCTCTACTTTCTGAATTGGAATGAATGTTGTTAATTTTAAATTGTCTAAAGAGAGGAATATAGGAAAAGCCTCATCAAAATTTGTTGGAAGACATCTGATGTCCCAGAAGCCATGTTGCAGGAACCGATTTCTATGTTAAGGACACTGAAAGCCCTGAGAAATCATTTTCTGGCCTTTTAGTACTATGCATGAGATCCAGTGGTCCCAGCAGGTCCCAATAACTAAATGCAGGACCTGGAAAGCATTCAGGTAGAGAACAGATGCAGACGAGGTATGTAGACATTTACATAGAAACTAAGCACAGTTTGTAGGAGAAGGGAATACAGGTGACCTTGCCCCTCATACGTAACAGCTGTGTTAATTACCCAATTCAGCCTCACCTCTGATGAGTCACACCTGTATCCAATAAAAATAAGTGTGATAAAAGGGAGTGAGTTAGCTGGTGAGGGGAGAATCATGAAAAGGCAAGAGCCTTAAAGAGGGAATGAAAGGCTTATGAAGAAGAAGAATCCCAGAGAGAGAATCACAGCTGTGAGGTCAGTCTGGGTGTGCAGTCAGAGCCTGTTGTTGGACCCTGCAGTCACAGTCTGACTGGGTAAAAGCCTGCAGTCAGAGTCTGCAAGCTGATCCCTGCAGTCATGGTTCAGCAGGGAATAACCAGCAGTCAGAGGCTGTAAGGGCATATTGGAGCTTGCTGCAGCCAGAGTCAGTGAATAGTTGGAGTCAGGGTAGCTAAGCTGTAAAGAGGAATGAACCAGGACCCTTTTCATGCTGTGATGAACAAGAAGTCTGTGTCTTGGCTCACTTCTACACTCCAACAAGAGGGCTGCTACAACAACCATTCTCTTGTCCCAGTGAATATTTAAACATTTTCTGTAAAGTAGAAGATTGTTAAGCAAAGCAGGATTTATCCCAGAATGCTTCCACTTTATTGAATCATATAGTCCTTGTATATTTTCAAGTGCATAAAGTATTGTAGATCCAAATTCTAATTGCCTAATTCTAGATAGCACTTCATGGGTTGATCCCTATCAACACACTTGTGGAGAGAAAGAAAAGGCAAAGGGGTATATCCTCTGCTCTATGAGCTTGGGGCCTTTTCACAAAGCACTGTTTTGCTATATGTATTCAGAAAACTTCATTCAAATTTATGGATATTTTTGAGGTATATTAATCCACATTTTTTATTGGGGAAAAAAAAAAATTCTATCTCAATATTTAGTCTGTCACCAGAAATACCTGATGGTTCAATGTTTTCCTAAATAGATACAAGGACTATGCAGCAGGGAAGAGATAAACAAAGAAGGGAATTGGTGGGAAATCAGAAAGAAAATCAAAGACGGTTTTAGATCTTGTTTTTTTTGTACAAAAGCTGTTCCATGAATAGGAAATTGAATCCAAGTGATTCAATAGCACTCATTGGAGAGTTTGTTGTGTACACTTATCTAAAAACTTCAACATTGTAGAATCATTCTGGGCAACACCACTTCCACTGTTTTCCAGGTTTTCATTATAACTGTAGGCATTTGTATAGTGGATTCGAGGATAATGCACTAGGAGATCAAGGAAAAAGATAAACTTAAAGAAATACGCTTTTAAGGCATTTGTAATACACAAAAGGATTGAGTATCTTAGTGTTGGTCCAAGTCTGGATAACATTTTCTCATAACCTGTTGGAAGCTCTGTTTTGTTGTTTTGCTGGAGTCACAGACTTACTGCATTACTTAGTATTTCTGTTTATAGCAAAGATTCTTTCTGGATCACAAACTCAGACTAGGTGGCACCCAGTTGTTAAAAGGAGCAGGAGTATATATTTTGCCTTACATGAAAAAAAATTATAGAAACAGGTGCTAGTATTTAAAATTTATGATATGTCTGAGTAGAGCTCCTTGCAATGAGAAATGCCACATCTGAACCAGAGCTGCCACACTTGTTTAGCCAAGTTTTGTGTCTGGAAAGAAATTAAGAAAATCCCAAATTCAGTTTCTCTTGATCAGAGCTCTTTAATAAGAAGAAAATTTCAAATATGAGGGAAAAAAATGTTTTTCATATATATGTCTTGCATCTCTATATAATACTCCCAGATTTTTCTTAAAAGATGAAAGGAGTCAGTAATAACAAAATTAATTGATTGATTGTTTTACTTAAACTGGGCATATTCCTGGAAAGAAATAGAGATTAAAATCTAGGTAAAATATTGGGGTTTATTAATTAGGAAGAGAACACTAAATAGGCAAAACCCAGAGCATACAATATGAGAACCAGAAGCCAGTGCTGTGAGAACTATTGAAAGGTGGCTGAGCATCGTATGCTGATGAGTAAGGGTAAAGATCTAAATCAATTTCAAACTTATACAAAAGGTGCTACAAAGGTTAAATTACTACAGAGATGTTACAAGCACATCTGTTCTGCCAGTGAGTCAGAAGCATAGAGAGAAATGCAGCAGCAGCCAAAGGAGCAGAACTATTCTCCAGTGCAAAGAAGAGAGAGGAAAACTAAGAAAAGAGGAGGAGGGGCAGGAGGTAGAAATTATTGGCAGCTCTCAACTTGAGCTTCCTTGTACCAAGAATGACAAAAGTGCTTATGTCTTGAAGAAGGGTACACTGTCATTTCACTTTTGTTCATGCCATTTAATCTGCCTACAGACATTTTTACACTCAGATTGCTTCATTCATCTTGCCACAAACAGTGCTGGTTTGGTAGTTTATTTATTCTACAGCATTACCTGGGAAAAAAGGGGTTTTAAGACATGCTCTCTCAGGTAAACCTCTCTTTAAGGGAGGATTACAGACGATTCCTGATTGTAATGAATTACATGCTTGTGCAAAGGAGAGCTGTTTCTGGGAGTATCCAGTAGACTTTTAAAAAGATTTATCTCTCATGTGTTCCAGGGGATAGAAAATACATTGCCATGCTGCTCTACCAAAATTCAAAGTTTTGATGCATCATAGCTTATCCTGATTAAGCTCATCCCTGTTTGTTAGCAAGTAGAAGAGAGCAATATCAGCAGTTGAAGAACTGTTTGGCCATGGAACAGACAAAACTAATTTTGAAAGCAGGCAGAAGACAGAGAGTAAGTTTTGGAGAGGGGAGACTGGGTGGTCTAATTGTTTGGATATGAATATGATCTAAGTATCTGATCTTAGCTATTGTCCATGGCGATCTAGAGCTCAGTACAGATGCCCTTTAGTTTCAAATTCATATCAAGGGTTCTCAGAAACCTGGGACATTTTATGCTACCATCTCACTTCATGACAATATGAACTTACCCAAGAATCAGGCTGTCTGGGTGTTCTCAATGACCTAATGTACTCTACAATGGGCTTCTCAGGGTCGAGAAGACTTTATTAAGGACAGAAAAATCTCAGAATTTCCTGAATACCTTTGGAGTCTGATGAATATATGGGTGTAGGAGTAATATGTAACTGAATGACAGACTTAGGCTTTGATTTCTCTTTCACACATAATATTGCCGTAAGTGAATAAATTGTTCATTTGTGTCAAAACAGAAGTAAAAACTTATGGACATTGGCCAACATGAAAATAATATTTCTTTATTATGCTATTACTTTCCAAGGAAGACACTTCTACATAGCTCTAAGATGTTAAGAAATAGCTGGAAGGAAGACCAGAGGACAGCCACTTCCCACAATATATATCTCAGCCAAACCAGAGCAATTCTTTTTTGTTTATTAACTCACTGTGAGCTATATTTAGTTGAAAACAAACATTAAAAAGGCAGAGGAGAGAATTATGCCAGCCCTGAGATATTATCAAGACCTAATACTGAACCAATTTGCCATTAAAAACAAATGTGGTTATAGACTTCACCTGCATTAATAAATGTAACTTTTTTTTTTTTTTTTATAAAATAAGAAACATGCAGCCTGTGTGTTCAGTTAGAAGCAGTGGGCTATGTCTCAGAGACACAATTCTTATACAAGTTTGTATTTTGCCTATATATTTTGACAGATGTTTGTAATTTCTAAGCTATATGCCTTGAATAGCTGTCCAAATCATTGTATTTTTCATGGTTCTTTGCTGAGAGCCTAAAACAACAACCTGCATCTTTCTTCCCAGTACTGTGGGACTGGCAGTATGTTTGTCTGTCATTCCCTGATGGAGAAGAATAGAGAAAATGCAACACAGTAAGTTCTATGTCTTTGTATGTCAAGACAATGTCTGCACTTCCCTTTGAGCACCCAGCCCTAGACAGAGGTGCTTGAAAACAGCACTGACATAAAGATTTGCAGTCCTGAAAATCCCAGCTCAACTTTCCACAGATCCTCAAAGCACAGCATTCTGCAGGGACTGCTGGTCTTGGCTTTACATTGTTCACCACCCAGAGTTGTGTTTCCTTAGGTACTCAGCAGTTCTTCAGGCTTTGTAGCCCTGAGCTGGGATGGCATCTCTCTCCAGCATTCGAGTATGGACACTGTTCAACAGTATTGCTGTCCAAAGGGCATTCTTGTATCCAGAGCCAGATTTTCCTACCTGGACAGAACACAAAGTGTGGCAATGGGTCAATCTTTTTAAAGAATGTGTGGGCTCCCTGCTTCCATTCTGTCAGGCTCTAGGTGCAGCCCATGGTCTTGCTATCCTTCCCAGCTCCTAGAGCAAAGGCTGTCCCTGCTCCAGCCAGCACTGGGGAACTTGGACTCACAACCACTGAGGAAGCCCTGGGGCAGAACGAGAGGGGAGTTTCACTGGGGCAACTTCACAGCTCCTATTTTCTTGGGAACTGCACCTGTGAGCAGATCCTCAGCCTGGGTCCCTGCCTGAGCTCCACCACAGTCTATGCCCCAACCTTGTATCTGCTGTCCATCACCTACTGCCCCTGCTGGGCTTCACACCTGACTGTCTCATCACTGTGGCCCTGCCAGGCATTTGCAAGGCTCTGGGCTGGGCATGGTCACAATCCCTGCTCTGAAGATTGCTTGAGCACTTGGTGATAAGCAGTTAATGGGCAAGGAGATATCCCTGAGTACTCCCAAGAAGGGAGTCCTGCCCAGTGTGTGGTTTCCCAGGCCCCCTGAGGACCGTGTAGAGTGTGGCAGTGGGGAGATTGTGAAAATGTCTCAGTATCTCCTCAGGTCAAGGAAGACCTTATATCTGTTCTGTTAGACTGAAGAAACTTCTAGAATTAGCTGATTATGATAAAGAAAGAGAGAAAAAGACCTATGAGCCCCAGAGAAGACCAGAGCTGAAGGAATCTTAGGAGTTCCTTCTCACCTTAGGAAAACCTAAGGATTTCCTCCTCACCAGAGGCTGGTGGGAGTGCTGGTTTTGGGTAAATCTCCCTATAGCATTCAAATTGATTCAAAACACAGTGTGAGACTAAACTCTTTCTACATGTATTTGTCCTGTACAGTGCCTGTGTGTCTGGTAACATGACTTTCTCTTCTTACTTAGGATCTAGGTATTGCAATACTTACTGCTGCAGTCAGTATCTAAGCCTCATTTGGGTTTCACACCCTTATTTCTGTGTTATTAACATAGCGTTGGAATGAGAACATGGCAACAAATCCTAAATATGATATCTTTATCTTCTCTTACTCACATAGATGAGGATTCTAAGATGAGAATTTGGAGTTCCTACTTCAATAATGAATAAAGTAAGGCTGTTGCTATTTACCTGCTCGGGGAGGTGCCTGGGGCTGGAGCTCACTGGTGCCCCAGGCTGCAGCTCCTGCCCTGAGTGGCAGGCCCTGCCCTGCTGTCCTGGGGGATTACCCCAGCCCCTGTGGGCCCCTGGTGGACATTGCCTAATGTGATATCAAACATCTGTAACAGTTTCTCTCTCCCCCCCCCAAAAAAAAATTTAAAATTACACTAGGATCGAGGTTGTAATTAATTGTGTTCAAACCTGAGACAGACTTTGACTCCTATACAGAAATCATACCCTCTATGTAGAAACAACTTGGTTGTCTGAAATTTCCCTGCACTAGATTGCTGCTCTTTTTAGAACTGCAGATTGTTATTGGAGTGGATTGCACTTGAGAGCACAAAATTGGGAGAACCAAAATAAATGTGTGCATGGGGCCATTACATCCCTCTCTTTTCAGTTCCCAGGTTGTAGTGGCCCCAGAATAAGGAAATTAATCAAATTTTCAATACTGCAGAGAATGCCAATGCAAAGCATAAGCAGAGAAATGACCTGTGAGATTACCTAGTCTTCCCCCCTGCCACTGCAACATCATTACTGTGAACACGTTTTATTCATACTGTCTCCAGACTCAGACAATATCCTATATCATGATTTCCTAGTATTTTAAACAATGGAAATTTTGCCCCTCTGGGGAATAATTGAGCTTAAGTGGCCTTCATTACAATTTTTTAAATATTAAATTAAATTTTATTTTACCCACACTACTATTAAATTGAAAAAGGCCATTTTGCATGAGAAATAATACCTTAAATGAACGATAAAGTTGCTTGGGTTTTGTTTCTCCAAATTCGGGGAAAATCTTCGAAGAGAAAAAAACCTGAAGAATTCAACATGAATAAGAGTTTAGGCTGGATTTTATAATCAATCTGGTTCATCATAAACTCAGTATACACGACAGTGTATCTCTTTCAGATATGTTTTTTGAAAAGTTTTAATAAATTTTTAATTCAATGTTCAGAAACTGCGGCATGTTTCAGTGCTCTGAGAAGTAAACTCTGTACATTTGCAGAGGTATCTGTGAGATAAAGCTGAGTCTAGATAAACATTACTCTTGAAATGCATAAGAAGAAAAATAGAGTTTAAGTGTTTACATGGAGTTTGCTAATATGTCTATTAGAAGAAAATGATTTTTTACTTGTAAGCCAAGAAAATGTAATATGGTATCATTGAAATGCCATAAAAAAACCACAATGCATTTTATAGTCACATTTTAGAGCAGAACCACATGTTAAGTATTTACGTGAGAGTCTGCAACTGTTCCTGGGCTGGAAGTGTTTATTAGGTACCACTGGCTTGATTCTGCTTTCCTTGCATCTTATGTAGTCATTTACACCTGTGCAATGATGCATTCCACTTCACATTATGGGCTTTTTATGGGGTTTTGTCAGCACCAAGGGGTCATAAAGTCAGTCAATATAATCATTGAAGAATCCTTTCAGACTATGCATGGTGTGCAATCAACTTAAAGGTCTTTTATCACTCCTCTTCATAAGCCTGTAAATACAAACCATAAATCTATAATTACAGAAAAGGGCAGTTGACTACAATATTGAAATATGTGAGGCAATTGAAAACTAGACCCATTGAATGGAACAACAGGTCTAGTACAGATCTTTGCATTTTCCTGCTGCTTCCCTGACCTGAAAGATGCCAAGATTTTTGTTTGGTTTGGGAAAAAAATAGTAGTAGGAGAGGCTGCAGATAGCCTTTACTCCTAAAGACTAGCTGAGCCAGATCATTCCCAAATGGAAGAATTTAATACATAACCTTCAGATTAATCTAGTAACATCTTATCCCTTTAAAGACTCTGACTTAGTTATCCTTCAAACTCATGCCAAAGTTTTTGTCTGTTTGACTTTCTTGCCATTTTTAGAAATTCTATGTATCTTTTTTTAATGGCTTCTTAAGATAATTTGCAATCCCAGAGGAATAAAAAATAAATACTTTTTATACCTTACCTTCAAAATTTTTATGTCATCAAAACTTCCTGGAAAAATTTGTTTTAATTTTCATATTTATATGGAAGAGAATATCAAAGGTACCTGGTAGCTAATGACAGAAGCAACAGAGACAAGAAGAGTGAACTTGTCTGCAAGGAACAAATGATGGGTCTGTCTGGCTTTCACGACTGCACCTTGCTCCTGAACTGCCTAATGCTTCACTAATGATTGATTTAAGTTCAAGAATTTCTGTTGTAGCTGGACTGAGCATCTCATTTGACTTTGCTAAATGAAACTTTAACATTAAAACATACCAGGGGAGTATACTTGGACTCGAGTGAGTGAGACAGCCATTTTAGGCCTCCATTCCTTCTATAAGCCAGCAGTTGCTGGAAAAGACTACACACAGCTGCTCCTGGATTCTTTTCCTTTTGCATATAGACCAGAAGACTCATACTTGATAGTGGAAAGAAGGAACAAACCCAAGATTTTTGCAGCAGTAAGTTCTGCAAGCAGGAGTTACTAATTTGAACTAGATGGTAAAACATTTTCCTTTGTGGGGAAAGCTTTGAGGAGTTGAAAATATCCTCCTTGTTGACATTTCAATGAGCCCAAGGATCTATGAGGTTTTTGCTTGAAACCCCTTTGATGTCCTTCTTAGAACAACAAACAGCTCAGGGAAAGCGACAAGCATCTGAGATGCAGGAGGTCCACTTTGTCATCCTTGAATTCAAAACAGAGACAGAAGCATCAGTTGTATGCATGTCACGGTGTATCTTGACCACCATGTTTTAGTTATTTGAGTTCATTACCTCCTCACCAGAGGCCAGCATATCATTCTACCAGCTGGAAGATTGAACATTATAAGAAATATGGAGAAGCATTTTAAGAAAGAGAAATAATATGGCAATAATGGTAAATAAAAAAGCATATGGGAGGTCCATACTGATCTAATTTCTACTTTATAACCAAAGCGAATGGAAAAGGAATATTAATAAGACAAATGAGTGAAAGCTGTTGGTACAATGTCAAATTTCTAAGAAATGTAAACAAAAGTTAGCCTGTGGTCACAGAAGAATGTCAAACACCAATACATCATAGAAATCCATCATGATAGCTTTAAGCCCTGTCTGTGCAGCTTTCCCATCAATGCTGTAAAAAAATCTGAGGCAAATCAAGCTCCTTTTTAAGGGCTTAGAGGCGAGGGAAAGGAGCTCCAGCTTTAGAGAAAAACAAAGGAGTAGATCCTCACCAGTGCTGATATCCACTAAGCAATCTGCTCTAGAGATTTGTGGGATGGCCAGTGCTGGATCTGGAAGTATTTTGGCAAAATTGCCCTCAGTATAGCAATGCAAGGGTAGCCAATCTCCCCTTCTCTCACTAGATCCACTCTGTTGACAAGCAGTCGATCAAGGAGAGCATCTTTCCGAGTCTGCTCCTTAGATCTGTTCTATAAAGTTGTCATCGAGATTTTGAGGAATCTTCTGGTCTGGGTTGTGTTGGTATACCTTTGTAAAGACTAAATTGTCTCTGCTGCTACATTTTAAACCTCATTTTAAGAGTTTCTTGTGTTAATCACCTTCTTACTGCTTAAACATGATTTCACTAAATTTTTTTACCTTTTGGAGTCTGTGAGATTTTTGAATCAAAGTAATTGCAACCTCTTCATCTGTAGAATCGCTCTTGAAGATGCAGAGTCCCAGGTGCTCCTGAAAACCAGTCAGACATTTGCATCTTTTGCAATGTGATACAGGACAGGCCAGTCAGGGTTTGAAACAGTCCCTGATGATACCCAGAGGTTTGTTCTTTACACTGCAGCCACACGTGGTATTTTCCCAGTCCACATGGATTTCCATAGTGCTTCCCGGTTTCAGTGATTCTCATTGCTCTCTATTGAAGTAATTTTGGTCATTTGTACATGTACCTAATAAATAGAAACTTAAATTGTACTTTTCCTATTATGTTAACTTCTGAGATGATTAGGGTTTTTTTCATTGGGTTTCATTTTAGGTGCTTTGTAACAGATAAGTAATCTAACATCAGCATGAGCCATGTTTTCTTTCCTTTTTATTTTATCTAGATGAAACAGAATGGTTTACCAATAATGAAATTTCCAAACCACGTGATTTTCTGCATCTACCGTTTCACTTCACCTTCTCACTTCAAAGCACACTGACGATCCTCTTGGTTTTAAGTGCTCATAGTGTGGCTCACATACAATCTGTTCTTTCTGTGCAGACAGAAGTTTAATCCAGAAATTTTCTTAACACCTTAAGTATTTATTTAATTTAGCTGAACTGGACTGACTAATGGACTGACAAATTCAAAGAATAGACAATAATAAGGAAAAAGAATTATGCGTTGGCACATCCAGATACTGATCATACAAGATTTACTGCCATGCAGAAAATTACTCAAATAAAAAAAATTTAAATTCAGACTCTGACAGATAGTTCAGATAGTCAAGTGTGCCTGTTTTTGATGCCTTTTCAGAGGAAGAAAGCCTCATTATTTTTAAAATATGTTTCCGGGCTGGCTTGCCAAATACTAGGCTTTCTTAAAACAAAAGAAGATGGAACAATGTAAAAAATACTATAAAATAGCCTAGTTCTGTTTTATTTTCAATTTCCTTATACTTTCCCAGAGTAATTTTGGGAGTCTTTGTATCATACTGTGGCACAATATTTTGTATGAAATATTCCTGTTCCAAGTAGAACCCAAAACTTTGCTTGACTGATCACAGCCACCTACTTGAATACTCATAGCACTTGTGCACACTGGGTTCCACAGTTTCTAAATGTCTTAGTGTGTCTTTCTTACAGAATTTCATGCAAAATTTTTGAATTTTTCTGAATAATGAAAAAATAATACATTGTGAAAAATGAGGATGAGTAATTATTAGAAAAGAGCATGTATATTTTTTGTTAGGAAACAAGTTCTCAAATTATCTGTGACTGATCATTGAAAATCACCTCAGGTAAAAGGTGAGACTTTGATATAACTTTTGTTGTCCTGTGAGATTTATCCACCTGAAACTGGACCACATTTACAGAAACAATCATTGCTTCATAGAGACCTAGCAAGAAGCCTAGTCATTCGGCAAAGCATGACTACAACCAATGGAACTGTTTCATGATGCATGAAACATTGAAATATCCTCTCTGTGTTAACTTAAAGAAAAACAAGAAACCTGCATTGTAAATTATTTTTCTGCTATTTTCTGATGAAGCTGACTTATATCATTATCAGTTCTCCAAATTAACACTATGCCTTGAGTATTTTCTGCTGGCTTGTGCTGTGGAAAATAAACACTAGAAATTGAAAAGGACTTTGAAGCTACTGATAGCATTTTATTTTGCAGTTGCAGAACACATGATTTTTGTTCATGTTGTACATGGTCAATGACTGCTGACAGGTCATTCACTTCTTGACCTTCTATTGCATTTTGATGACTTGAGAGGTTTTGCAGTCTTTGAAGCTTACATACATTGAAGAAATATTATCAGCCAAACTATTAATACACTCAGAATAGATGGAAATCTCTTATTTTTACAGAAATGAGACAGGATGTTGTAGGCATCCTCGCTAGCATGAGAAATCAAGATGCTGAAAAGGAAACAAAGACTTACTAAGTCTGCATGGATTGCAAGTTCTCAAAGTGGAATTTTTTTCACTACTCAAATAAAGATCACTTTAAATACTTTCTGAAACTAATGAAATTTACGTGAGAAAAGGAAAAAGTGTTTAATTTTGCCAATGAGAATTCAGACATAAAGAAGAGTATTTGCCACACTTTAAATAGGTTCCTATAAACTGACCATGAACTGTCATCTTAGACACAGAAGATTTCCTCCTTCTTTGTGTGCAGTCTCAGATTTGCTTACAAAATATATTCAAATCTTGGTCCGATAGAGTTTGGAATAAAAAGAAAGTGAATGGTTTAAAATATATACCAAAAATTGACTGAAAGACATTATGGGTAGCAACATTTTCAAGTTTTGCCTCTGTAGACATGATAGGAACCAGTTTGTGAAGGTATGAGAGCAGAAAAAAGTGAAATATGTAGAATATTTCTTCTCCTTGTGCATGTAAGCATGCATGCATCATATCCTTACTGTCTCTACTCATCCCATAATATTGAGCTTTGAAGGAAAATTCAAGATGTCCAGAGATGGCGAAGGGAAAGTTCTTTATATGCTTTCTAATTGCTGATACAGTCCTCCTTGTATACAGGACTTTAAAAATCTCCTCACACACTGACAATCTTGTGAATCAAGGAAGAAAACTTCACTTGAATCTGATATGTCTTAAAAAGAAAGCAAATACTTTTAAAGGAAGCAGGAAAAAGTGGGCCAATGTTTTTTGCATGCAGAAGAAGCCTTGTGGGACATATATATTTTTACCAGATTTTTTTTGCTTCTGTGCCATAGTAGCTTGTGATGAGCTTGCTATGTTTGTGGACATGTGAACTGCAAGCAGATTTTTATTGCTGTGTTGTCTATGCAGATCATGGTAATATGAATGACTATAGATTTCTAATGATGCTGATTGTTTTATACACTGTTAACCAGAAGTTAGGAACAGTAGTGAACTCTGGAATTCATCTACCAGGACTTTGACTTCCATGTGCCCAAATAGGAGATCATACTTATGTCTGTAATTCACTGAAGTTGTAGCCTTTGAGCATGAGTCAGAAGTTTGAGAATGGTTTTCACATGTATGTTTAAACCAGCACTAAATAAAAGGAAAAGCAAAAATTAAAACATTTCTGAAAGAATACCTATGAAGCAAATATTGAAAGGGAAGATGGAGAAAATGCAGAAAATGTATTTTTTATTATAAATCATAAATTTTAATAAAATCACACTTTGATGAAATCTAATTATTAAGACAAGAGTCTAATAATTAAGACAAGAGTAGGAGGCAATTTAGCACAGAAAGACATACTGGGAAAGTTATATACTTTTCCACAAATAGATAATAAGCACAGCTGATTTATTTGATGTCTCTGCTGGTAAAAGTACACGCATCAGTTTAATAATGAAGTGGCAACTTGGTTCAATTCCATTCTGAAGTGCCATAAAAGGTTCAGACTTTGACATTTAGGTATTTGCTCTGGAATTTCAAATTTGAAAAAAAATCAAACCATCACAACAACAGCAACAACAAACAACAACTTTCTGTCATAAAACTGAGCTTATTAGGCTTAATGAATTATTTTGGAAAATAATGGGGAATAATTATAAAGTAATACAAGCTATGGTTTTAATGAAGTTATTCTGTCCACAAGCCTTGCAGTGAATACAACCTAACTGCCTGGGGAGTTCCACAAAAGTGAGTTGCAAGTGGCAAAGACGAAATGGAGTCGTCTCATGATACTTTCAGTGTTTATGGTGGTGCATAGTTTAGTGCTAATCTCACCCAAATCACAGGTTAACTGCTGGAGTAGAATCTCATGAAATCTCCTGGAGTGCCAAGAGAGCTCACATCAGCTACTTTGAAAGATACCTTATGTGACAATAATTCTCTATTTGTGTGCTTATGTCTGACCCACACACAAAATGCTCAAAAAGTCTGTTAGTTTACCTTGATTTCTCTCAGATCTGACTAATGCCCAGCAGAATAATTATTCAGAGAATTCTATTAGCAAAATTTTAAAATCTTAAAAAGTTACACATCTGCACACATCAGTGCTTGTCAACCTTGGTGCACTCATAAAGATTCATATAAGCACAACAAGGCTGATCTCAAAGATATGGTTGCAACTGCAGAAATTGGAGCAATGTTTCACCTGTGTTTTTACTATATGTGTGTTATGCCCCAACTTTTTTTTTTTTTAAACCTAATTTCACTATCATGGAAACACACCCATATTTGCAGAAATTCCATTCTAATATTTTGAAATTATGTGGATTATGCATACATATTATGTGAAGGATGCTGCAAGTATATAAGATCAGATGCATGAAGTTCACTACAAACTTTTCTAATTTTTTCTCCCTAAACCATATGTTCACTATTTGAACATTTGGAGAAAAATTAATGTCTTTATGTTCCAATGTTTTGGATCCTTTCTTTCCAAAGTTCATGTCTGTATATGTTTAGGAAAGAAGCCACCTTTTTTATGATTTACCTCAATTTCTCAGCAGTCAAAATAATTTTTTAAAAAA
>VWYP01013118.1:0-42015 GCA_013400435.1 Pycnonotus jocosus
TTTTTTGTTGTTGTTGTTCTTCAGCATCCTGCTGTGAATTCCAGAGAGACTCTGGTGATCAACAGCACACAGCCACTGTCACAGGCTAAGCCCAGGTTTTAAGTGGCTTTTAAGATCTTCAGTGATCTCTGTGCTGTAAATCACAGCTGTTTGAAACGATGGTGCATAGTTGTTTTTCTGTATAATGCAGTTCATTTGTGCAAGAATATTCCCATTAAATCATCCAACTCAAAATATATTGTGGAAACCTTTCAAATCTCCATGGAGCTCTGCCTGGGGATGGGTGGGGAGCTGACTAAAATCTTGTGGTTCAGGATTGAAAGGAGGGCAGGGACTTTGAAAGCAGCCCTGAGGAAAAGTACCTGGGGTTGTTGGTTGATGGGAAGCCCAACATGACCCAGCAAGGTGAGCTGGCAGCCCAGAAACCCAAGCACATCCTGGGCTGCATCCCAAAGAAGGAGGGGGGGAATTCTCCCCTTCCCCTCTGCTCTGGTGAGGCCCCCCTGGAGCACCCTGCTGAGCTCTGGGGTCCCTGATGTGAGAAGGACAGGAGGCCACAAAGGTGGCTGGAGGGCTGGAGCACCTCTCCTGTGGATTCAGGCTAAGAGAGTTGGGGTTGTTCACCCTGGAGAAGAGAAGGCTCTGGGGAGACCTTAGAGAACCTTCCAGGGCCTAAATGGGGCCACGAGAGAGCTGGAAAAGGCCTTTCTCCAGGTGAATGTAGTGATGGGACAAGGGAAAATGGCTTTAAACTGACAGAATAGGGTGAGGTTGGATATTAGAAACAAAGTCTGCACTGTCAGCGTGGTGAGATGTTGAAAGAAGTTGCCCAGAGAAGCTGTGGCTGTCCCATCCCTGGAAGTGTTCAAGGCCAGGTTGGATGGGGTTTAGAGCAACCTGGTCTAGTGGAGGGTGTTCCTGACCATAGCAGGGGTTTGGAATGAAATGGTCTAGCCCTAAGTCCCTTCCAACCCAAACCATTCTATGATTCTATGGTTCCTTATTGAGTAGGTTTGGACTATAAACCTAGAATTTTAACTAAGAATTTGTGTGTGTGTACATTAAAATGTAAAACCAAAAAAGACTGAAATCTTTCAGTTTTTCCAGATTTAATGGGATAAGGAATTACCAAATAAAAAAAATTCTCATTGTTCTAAAAATGTTTCTGCTGCCCAAATGTGCAATAAACTTCTGGGTTTATTCTCGAAGGTTTAAAATATCTGAAAACTGAAACTTTTTTTCCCACTTTGATACAACTGGAGTTAATTACACCCCCCCACATACACACAATTAACATCATAAATCTTTCCCATCTTGCTCTAGGAAAGTAAAGAGGGCTTGGCTGGTTGCTATTTCTGTAATGAAGCATTCTGGAAATACTGTTTTATGTACACAAAGATATGAAGTAATGGAGCTCAACAGACCATGTAAAATACACATGAGAAATAAAGTATGTACTTGAGGCTAAAAATATAATCCTAAATGAATCCTATTGGGATAGTCTGTGCTCATGATACTTCTAGTCCTCTCTCTGCACGTAGAGCTTATTTCTCTTAGCTTTTGTTCCCCAAATAGCCTTTTTTGTCATTTTTCTTTGGCCTCTAAGAAAAAAGTTGGAGAAAGAATCAGTACTTTCTTCTTGTAAATTGCTACAGCAAGGTCTACTGTAATACACAAATTGTGCATAATCCCACAGAGATGAAGAATAGATGTAGCAGGGGATTGGGGAAGGAGTTAATGAGAGATTGTAATGAATCTACATGAGTGTGCTCTTCCTCTGTGGAGTCACTGTTCAGAGAGACTGTAATACACATTTTTCAAACCATCTTCCAGATTATTTTTTCTTCACTTCTAACCAGGCACTTACATTTTTGCTCACAAATGCCTATGGGTTTCAAGAAACACAGCCTCCAATATCCACTAAACCTTTGTCTTCTTTTTCCTTGGCCCATTTCTTGACTAATGGTTTATGTTGTTCAAAGAGGAAAAATCAGGAATTCACTTGTTTCAAGCTACTCACCAAATACTGTTTGTACTTTTATGTGTGGTTTGCTGCTCATCAGGTGTAATGCATAGCTTGTATTTATTTTTATTTCCAAAACTGCTGTTAAAACAAGAGATGACAGTTTCTCCAAGGAGACTGAATTGAGGTGACACTCAGATGTTTATACTTCATTACTTTTCATTGCCTTGACAGTTTCTGTAGAGTTTCTTTCAATCATAGAAACCTTCAATTATGATTAGTGCATTGCTCCCCTGCCAAAATCTATCGAGCTGTATTTTGTGTAGTATTCATGGATAATACAACTAAATCAAGAATAGATCAACTTCAGTTAAGGGATTCTTCAAGACTGGTATGCAAGTATGCAAAAGTGAAGATCTATCTGAAAAGGATGTGGTGTTCACTTGTCCATTTGTGCTGACTGTCTTTGCAAATACAAATTATCATTGCATTGTCCTTTTGCTTGCATATTCTGTGAGAGAGGAGAGGTGTAGAAGTGCACCCCCACACCTGAGCAGGTGTTTCCATATAGGGAAAGGTTGAAGACTCACCCCTTGCTGTTTTTATAAGGTCAAGGACCCAGAAACTTGGATGCTTTTTCCCAGTAAGTGGCCAGGTGCCAAGCAGAGATACTGGTTGAATGCCTGGACCTCAAAACCTGCTGCCAATTTCATTGGGCAAGGTGCCAAAAAGCCCACCTGGACCACTCAGCACTTAAAAGACTGCACAGAACTGCTCAGTGCTTTTTTGGACTACCTTAGCAATGTAAGACTGTTCTCTACACTGTATTCAACTTACATTTCTTTTGTTTGACACTGTTTGTTATTTTTGTCATTATTAAAACCTTTTCTTTTACAAAGTGTGTCCAGAGAAGTTGTTTCATCATTATTAAACCACTCTGAGAGGCTGCAAGTCAACCCTGAGACTTGATATATCTTCAGAAGGTTTATTACACTCTGGCCACGGGTAAGACTGTATCAGAGAGGACACTTAAAAATTCGTAGGAAACCAGATTGTTAGCTCAAGACTGATAAAAATCACTCCTGCCCACTTTGTGAAATTTCAGTGAACAGGAGAAAACTAGGAGCTTTCTTTAATATAAACAAATAGACAAATTAATAAATAAAACCCACCCCTGACCCTTGCCTGGGAGAATTATGGGCTTGAGGGAAGAGAGATTTTTGCAGAATCAGCTGCTGCTGTTTCTGGCCTCTCAGATCCCCTCTGCCTGCCTGGGAGGTGTTTGCAGGGGGCTCTGGAGATGGGAGCTGCTGTTTCCCAGTGCCTGGGCTGCTGCAGCATCCACGCTCCTGCCCTGACACCGCGGTGCTGGCAGATGGCTGAGGGTGGCACAGAAGGCTCCCCTCCATTTTTAGCAGCAGATTTCAGTGCCTGCTAGCCACTTACTCCTTTTGGCATTTGGGCAATGCTTCAAACTCTGGCCGCATTATTTACCTTTAAATAAGCTGTGGTAGTTTCTCTCTCTCTTTTTTTTTTTTTTTTTTTTTTTTTTTTTTTTTTTTTTTTTTTTTTTTTTTCCCAGAGTATTTAGGAGAAATGTCTTTTGAGTTTTGTCTTGGTCATGCTGCTGAATGTGATTCTGTTTGTTGTGAAATGCACTCTGCATGCATAAAACACAGCTAGAACTACTCGACAAGCTTCAGAGACTTATTTAGCTAGCTGGGATTTGGCAGGAGATGACCAGTTAACGTGAAAACCCAGGAAGAAAATCCAATAGTTGTGGGAGATGTTGAAAGTAACAGGTGAGAAGAGGTTGCTTGCAGAATTTTAATTCTACACAATAAATTCTTGCTGGCAAATTGAACTGCTGCTTGCTTTTCAGGGATATTAGAGAGCTGGAAATAATGCCTATTTTAGCCAAGCAATCATCTACTGCCTTTTGTTGACAGACAACTAAAACCTGAGCAGGGGAAAAGCCTAATTAATCATTACTTTGTGTGACCTTTACTAGCATGATACAGCATTTGCATTTGAGTCCTAGTGTGCAATGTTCATTTAAATTAAATCTGGTTTGCCTTTTTTTTATTATTATTATTACTATTATTGCTGTAAGATCCAGGAATAAAATAAGTGGAATTATTGTTTTCAGGGAGCCTAACAGAGTTAGTTGTCCAAGACCAACCAAACATGTCAGTCTCAACTGTCTCCACTTTCTGTACACCACATTGTTGCTAAATGATGCCCAGGGGAGAAATTGTTGAGTCGTGATAAATTGTTGAGCATCCAAAAGCTATTGTTGATCCCACTGGGGACCACTGAAAGCTCAGCCAATTGTGCAGGTGTTTATGCATGGGCTTTGAAGGCTCAGTTTTCGTGCTTTTTAAAAAGGATGTTTTCTTAAAAGCTTTCTGTCATTACTGGTCATTTATTTTTTTCCTCTGTTTTCTTTTGAAAACATCTGAAAAATAGCACACTTGAAACAAGCACATTTGAACTCCTGTGTAGTCAAATGATGGCATTTAATTCAGGAAACTGAGAGTGGTCTTTTGAACAGTATTAAGAAGGAAAAGGCAGCAGTTTATCAAATTCTAGAGCATTAGATAACCTTGTTGAGTTTTGTCTTGTCCTTTGCATCTAAGAGTTAATAATGGAGCTGAAGTGTCACTTTAGTTATAGAATATGGTTTGTTTTCTTTTTCTAGTTGGAATATAATCAGCTCTGAAAGACCTCAGGACATGAGATGCTCCACAATAACTGTTTATATTATTAATGAAGATCAATTTTAATTACAGGGTTATGTTATTGAAATGTATCTTCCTTGCAGAAAGTTGTGTGTTGCTAAAATGGCTCTTTCCACATATAGTACTAATAATACCTAATACGTTCTTCATGCTTTATGTCTTTGAATTGCCTTGAAAATATTCTTTCTAACATCTCAGTGATGTAGGTAAACTGCATCACCCACACTTGGCAGAAAGGGAAGCTTAATATGAATGAAGTGCCTTGCCCAGGGCTATGTTACTCCTGTATTTCAGGCTCCAAGCCCACGAATTGCAGTGATGATCAGTGCTGTGGGGAGGAAGAGTTTGGGTCAGCACTGGCTTCAGGCAGTTTGTAGACGTGTCCTACATTGCTTAAACGTTTTGAGTATGTTAACAATGATTTATTCATCCATTCATTCCACTACTCACCTTTGGATTCTTTCAAATGAGATCAGGCACACTTGGGTCTTTGGATCTGACAGTCATTTAAAGAATCNTGCTTGGGTCTTTGGATCTTTATGGGCACTTCTAGAGATCTGACAGTCATTTAAAGAATCTCCCCCTAAACCAGACTGTAGTAAGCAACCATGGGCATTAATAGTCCATCAGGAGAATATGTGCACACTGCTCATGAGTGCACACACAGGTACACTGACATACAGCCCACCATGAAAATCACCTAAGGAATCCTTGTGCCTGCCAGTTTTTTATGAACTCTGAACCCAAGAGCAAGAAATCATTGTTATAAATCGAAAATGCTTCCAGAAAGGTGTTAGGCACTGTCTCTCCCCTTGGAGATGCAGCATTTTCCAGCTTTCACTGAATTTCTGCTGGCCTAAGTAATAACTGACCAGGGAAATAAAAGCAGACTGGTGCACCACTCTCAAAAAATGTCTCATCCCTACAGTAGAAAATAGTGCCTTTCCCCTGCAGATGGTTCTAAATTTGAAGTGGTTTGCTATTTGTTCCTGAAGGAAGGAGAATTTCACGATATCTGATGCTTCGTGTCAAAAAAATATCCAAGTGCTGTGGGTCAGTGCTCTGCAGTGACAGGATAAAATGAGCCCCAGAAGTGCCTGTTGGATGCCCTGATATTTCCTCCTGCTGTAGCTCAGTGCCTCACAACTGTTAATGAATTTAACCCCAGTGCCTGGGGTGCTGGCATAGCTCAGGAAGCCTGAACAGACTCTTTTGGCTGCCTGATCAGTCTTCCAAACTGCAAGAGGCTGCACTCCTACCTTTAGTTTGTGCTTCTCCTTCCACAGGGAGAGGATAGAGCACAAATTGATGATCCAGCTCTGTCTCAGACCCAGCCCTTAACCCTTGCCTCTCATGCTGTCAATGTTTTCTTCACTGAATCAGCCTTTCCCCCAGAAAATTCAGCATCTCCTGTCACTGCCAGTGACAGGAGTTATTTTATAATCTGCAAACATGTTTGCTTCCCTTGAGCAGCAGAGTATATTTCATTCCTTAGTGGGCAAATAGGAATGGCATGAGGGACAGGTGAGCAGTGCTGCTTTTAGCTGTGCCCCCAGACAGATGGTTCTGTGGCCATGGGTTGCTGGCCTGAGAAAAAGAAATATGATGAGGTTTTCAGGAAAATCCCTGAAATTTCTCTTTTTCTGCTTTTCATAGCATGGTGAAGTGACAGCATTTTCTCTAAGCTACAACTAATGAGGACAAGAGGACCTAGAGAAAGTGTGGAGGCTGGAGGAGGAGAGCCTTCCCTTGAAAATAGATGTAGTGTGTTAAAAATATATATGTGGGGATGAGGAAAAGTGACTAGTAAAATAAATCATCACCACCCTCTGCTTCTTGTTCTTTCTGGAAATTCTGCATCTGAAGCTACAGATGGTTTCTGTCCTGAAGTACTCCAGGTGGTCTTTCCCCTTCCTTTGGCTCCAGTAATGTCAGTGTCATAGGGCTGGCTGGACAGCCCTGTATTTTTGCAAAAGAAGAGGATTCTGGCCCTTGATTAACTCCAATAAATGCTGTATTTTAGAAGTACTTTTCAATGAAGTATGACAGCTCTTTAATGAACTACTCAAGATACTTTTTTCCTTATGTCCACATATTATCAAGCAGTAAGTGCAGACATGAGCATCTAAGTGGAAATACCCACTCAAAACCAATCTCTCCTATTCAAAGAAAAAAGCAAATAAGTTTTGAACCAAATGTTGGGAAGCTTGAAAGAGGCCAAAATGCCTTATTTAAGGACTTTCAAAAGAGCAATCTTTGATATTAACTGACATTTTTTGGAGTCTAACACTGATGTGTTACCATCTAGGACTTCAGGCTCAGTCATTGGAGGTATCAGATGGAGTATAAGGACCAAGAAATATGTTCTGATAGCTGAGGAGGTTAAATGTGGTTAAATGTGTCATGGGACCCCTCACACCTTTGTGCTGTAGTTTCTACATCATTCTGAGTGATCCCTTTGGCCAAATTTTTCACAGGTTTACCTCTTCCCCATTTGTCCCTTCTTTAAATTATTTTTTCCCCCCAATGCTCAGCTGGATATAGTTGTTAAGTAAGAGTCTGGATTCTAAACTTTCTTTTTTCTGACTTTCAGAAGTGCTAGACATTTCTAGCTACAATTGAACTAGATAGGAGCTATATTCAACTATATAAAGTTATGATAATTGCTCTGAATAAAATCAGATCCCAGGCATCTGAAATTAAACACCCTAAATTAGCAAACTGTTTGACCTTAATCATTCTCTGACTCAGCTCCCCATCCGTGTGATGGGATAACATCTTCACCACGGAGAGGTGCCGTGGAAAGAAAGCGATGAATATTTGAAGCACTCATGTATTGTAGTGATGAGCTCCATAGAAACTGCTGTGAGAGAAATGATAACTCTGCCTCTGGAGCAGGTTGGGATTGTGGGCTGCAAATGCAGTGAGGATCCAATGAAATATTGAAGAGACCTCATTATGTGTGAGCACCAACCACTCAGTGCAGTGTCTGAGGCAGTTGAAAGTGTGTAGGATGTATAATTAGACCTCTGCACAACACAGAATGTGTACAGGGGGCTGAATTACAGCTCATGAACCTTGAGGTTTGAATTTGATATTGCCCAGCTTACTGCCCCTGTTTGAACCTTAAGGTAGATTTAGTCTCTTACTGTTGATTACAGGTGAGATTTTCAAAAGCTCTTTCTCTGTTGCCAGTGGAGATAACAGGACTTTATGGATGGCTTTAGTGAGAGCAGAGCTAGACCAGTGTTGAGTATTTTCAAGTCACGAGCAAGGATTTATGTTGCACATTGCCTGAAAAATACACTGAGAGAAAAAAAATGCAGTGTTTGATGCTTGAACTCAGTGAAGTTCTTGTCATTCCTAAGGGCTGTTAGCTTTTTCTATTAAGAACAACCTTGTATGTGAGATGCTAAAATTAGGTATTGGCAGTGTTTGTTGTTGTTTGCCAGTGCATAACATGAGTAGGCACAATTTGTCTTATTAACCTTGAATGCAGAATTCCACTGACCTGGTTCTGAACATCACAAACCTTGTGGTAACCTCCAGAGGCTTTTATCTGAAATGCTCTGAGTGCTATTTAAATGACCCAGAGTCGAGTTTTCATATTATTTATATTGAAGAAAACATCAGAGATCAAAACCTCGTTGTGTCAGGCTCTTATCAGACACTGCCATGAAGATCTGGCAGTATAAATTGACAAATTGAGTTTTCTTATTCCTGTTTTTACACAGAGAGGAGGCAGAATCTGGCCTGCAGAGAGCAGAATTTGTTTTATGCTCACTGAAGAAGAGGAGAGGCTTCCTCAAAGTCAGGCACAGGATCTTTAGTAGAGTCACTAGCAGTGTCCAGAGCAGTTGGGTCACAACTGTAATTTTAGGAGCATTAATTCCTTTCTCATCTCCTTTGCAGATACAGTCTCCCAGCCTGCATGCTGAGATTTTGCTTTTTTTTTTTTTTCCTACCCATTTAAGACTTTTTCTGTCCCTTTTACATAAGCAATGTCTTGTATTATTAGCAAATAATTGTCTTCTTCTGCAAAAAGATTTTTTTATCATAGCTTTTCTCGTGGCACTTACCATGTTTCTTTTGAACTCTGGAAGTCAGAGTGTACTGAATTGATGGTACAGTGTATTCCTCCCACCTCCATAACAATTTTCTACCATACCCTTGGCATAGACTCCCTGATTCTGCACATTTTCTTAGCAGTAAAAAAGAGCCATTTGAACTGCTACAATTTATGTGATCTCACAGGGAAAAAAAACCCCATCATTTCCTTAGAAGCAGCAAAAGCATATCAAAGCGTTCCTCACCACGAGAGCAGGAATTGGATTGAAACACCTGTCTTAACCACAGGAAGCTTCCCAGTCTCACAAACCAATGGAATGTTTTGGAAAACATCTGTCAGCTCCCATGGAAACCCACTGGTCCAGCATTCTGGCTTTCTTCCATTGTTTCACAGGTTCCACCTATCGTGGTGAGCTGTGGTGTCAAAAAGCAATAATAATCTTTCAGTAGCACAGATACACCCGTGTACAACTGAGATACCCATCACAGGAGAATATTCCTTTGCCATGCTGGAAAGGGCTTCTCATGCTGAATTCTGGCTTAGAGATGGCCACATCTAGAGATGGCAAGAGTAGGTGAAGATCCTGTTTTTTCTGTGAAATCATTGTTCAAATTTTAATTTAATTTTTCTAGGTCAATTCTAAGGCTTTCCAACACCCTTCATTTTCTCTTAGTCACAAATCTAACTCCTATTTTTAGGTTATCCTGTATTTATTCATATTGTAATACTATCTGGTAGCTCCGGTCATTATAATGGTTTCTGTTTCCAAGGAAATGAAGAACTAAGTGTAGAGCAAAAGATCATGTTGTTGATGAGCACAAACAGTGAAACAAAAAGAAATAAGGTAATAAAAAAGCCACTTCCTTCCTAGGGTTTGATAAGGATCGTAAAGTACAGGGTTATACATTGAGAGCATTACAATACTGAGGCTCAATGTTTAGGAATGGATAATGTGCTCATCCCAAAGGAGTGGGATTTTTTGAAAATCAGTATTTTCTTCAGTGGGACTCTGAAAAGGAGGAAAAGTGCACCTGCAGGTGGATTCTCTTCTCTCATTGCTGTATTCAGGAGGGGAGTTCAACATGCAGCTCAGCAAGCCTGACTGGATGGTGGCACAAAGGAGAGGCTCTGCATTGCTTTTTGCCTGCAGTGATTCTGGCAACACAGTTCTGAGGGGAATTGCAACCAAGTGATTTCATTGTTCCTTCTTTCCTATTATCTCATCTCTCTGTTTTATGACTACCAAACTCCCAGTTTTAAATCTCATTTATGTATTGCTTAATTTTTATTGCGTTTATTATTTTTTAAAAAAATCTCAATCCTGATTAAATAGCAGCAATCCATGTGATTATGAGATTTTAAATGTTTTATATAAATTAGTTTTAGGAATAACAATTCTTTGTTCCCTTAGCCAACAGGAATGTATCACTAAATATCTAATACTATATGTTAAATGCACTCTTAAGAGCAGTGGGGATTTCACGTGGTGTGCACTCAGGGATTCCCATCTTTAAGGGATGGAAGCCTCTGTTATTTCATAGCTGAAATCTCACTCTGTCCACCCCATTTCAGGAGTTATTCTTACAAGGAGCAAGGTCACTGCTGAGTGACCAAGACCAAATTCCGTGTGCTAGGACACACTCCCAGTGGTTTGGTGGCATCTCTGAGGTTTCTGCCTGTACCTCTGAAGGAAAAAAAAATCAGTCCTTTGTTCCAGCTTAGCTGATTTATGAGTAGAAAGAATAAAAACTTGCATCCCAGAAAAATTTCTGTAAGATAAAAAAAAATATGAACATGAGATTTCACCAACGGTGGAACCATGGTGAACACTACAAAGCCGCATTTAATGTATTTTCATATTGAATTGCCTCCAAGACTTCAGCTGTTTTTCCAGAACTGGATGGTGAAGTTACTCCTCAGCTGGATGGGAACAGTATTCATCACTACTGGGGCAGGAGAATTCTTGGAAGGAGTTTATAGGAAATGATTTTGCAAGATGTAGGAAGGCTTCTGCAGCTCTTGAGCTGCTCCATTTCTGCAGGTTGATCCACTGGAGGACCTGGACCACCCCAATTCTTTTCAGAGCACCTGCTCACCTGCACGAGCCACTGCAAATGGCTCCACTGTTGGGATTATGCTGTTAAAGTGAGCAACGTGTGGTCTGCCATATTTCTAGAAAGCTGTTTAAATATTCCAGTTTCAATCTTCTCCAAATCATGACAGAAAACACTAATGAAAAACAAAAGCGTTTAAACGCCCAAACCAACCCAAATTCCTAATTCTGGGAACGGGGATTGCTATTTATAAACAAGAAGAGAATGCAGTGTAACCAGGAATTGCTCTCAAAAGGCTTCCTGAAATGTTAGCATTATTTTTAAAGTACCTACAAAGCAGGGGTTATTTGGAGGCACAAAGCCCTACTACTAGAAACACTGTTTTCCTTTTAGTTCTATTGATTTCTTTTGTGACTCTTGGTTTCATTCCCAGAAACTTACAATGCTTGCTAAAAGCTCACGTTATTTATGTTCCATGAACTCTTGCATATCTATGATTGTTCAACAAAATTCTATTTCTTAGCAATTTGCTCTAGATGACTTATATTTTCCAGAATTTAACCACAGGCTTGATTTCTTTTTTCACCTGATATCCAAATTATTCAGGGTATGATGCTTAAGAAATACCATGGACAATAAAAAGAAAGGATTCTGGAACTTTTTGGGTCCAAAAGCAGTCAAAATCAGGACTTTTTTACTATTTCTCTGAGCCTTCTTTCAGCACAGATCTGATTTAATATCATTCCAACTTTCCATCCCTCCTTGCTCCTCTCTTGAGTTCAGGATGCCAGACATATCAATGTTGGAAGATGTTTCAATCTGCTTACAGATGTGCATTAGGAAAGAATTATGGGCTCAGTGTTGCTGCAAGTACCCTTGAATTGTAGGAGATATTTCAATAAGTCTTGAATTGCACATTTGCTGCTGCTGCATCTCTGCTGTCTGATCTGTCAGTAACAGCATTGCCTTTGGGTGGTCTCCTCCTCAAACTCCTTTTGATGGTGAATTTGGGGGAGACATCCTCTCTGTGTCCACTAGGGCAATGTCTACTCCTGAGAAAAAGCAAATGCAATTATTGCACATATTCCTGTCTGGCACATGGGCAGAGAAGATCCCCTTGGAAGCTTTTTCTCTGGTGTAACTCAGGAGCTTTTCCTTGTGTAGTTCTAAGAGAACGCTTCTTTGTGTCCCTCTTTTAGCTTACACACATCACAGATATCACAGATATCTCTTGTTAAACAGACTTCTATTTATGCTTATGGGCTGTGTTTTTTATAATACTTTGCAGCTTTTTGTGTGGCATTATTATGAGCAGTTCGCTGCATTCCATTGTGATATTTCAGTTTTATTACCAATATTGGAAAAATGTGTGGCATTTAATGCTTTTATTTGATACCTGTAAACAGACAAATGGCTGCTCAGCACTGCACAAACCTTGAAAGGTGTTTTCAGATTAACATTATTGCACAGGAGAAGCCATTGTTACAGCAAGCATGAATTTGCTGGAGTTAACAATAGGATGTTGGAAGTCCCTTTAGGAATAGCCTGGCAGTGACTTGAGCCCATTCTTTGAAGTGCTGTGTTGGAAGCAATTCTTTATTTCTGATAAAGGTATTCTGTTTGAAATGGAATGAAACAATCATTACTCACTTCAGCCCCTTTGACCAATGAACCTGAAAACATCCTCAGGCAGTAAACATTTTTCTTAACAACCCTACTGTACCAGGGCAAGGATAATGAGAAATTTCATTGCTGCTTATAAATGGGGATATCATTAGTCATCAGAGTCATTATTAAATTATATGATTTGTTTAATGGACCTACAGTATACTTGAATTGCCAAAAAATCAATTCTTTTCTTTTCCTTAGGAATTATAGTAGAGGACCTACAAGCACACATAAATAGAAATTTATGTGAGGCTCTTCTAGTATGAACCAGACTGAAGTCTGAGTTGCTGTGATAACTGAAAAAAAACCAAACCAAACCAAACCAAAAAAAAAACCCCAAAAAAACCCACCAAAAAACCCAAAACAAAACAAAAAACCCCAAGAAAACAAAAACAAACAAACAAACAAAAACCCAACCCCAAAAAGCCTTTCTTATTCTAAGAGCTGATGCGGGGTTCTTTTCCCTGGCATTAAAAATGGCATTCAAGTATTTGAATGTAGATGCCTTGTGGCATTTCCATGTCACAGACAGAGAACTGAATACCTGCATCTTTCTGGAGTGGCAGGGGAAGCCAAGCAGGGTAGACCATGACATTTAAAATAACACATGCCATCTGTGATTAGGGATCAGAATCCTACTGTTTTAGTGATACTCTTTTTTTTAAGTGACTTTGAATGTCTTTCTGGTTTCCTGAAATATTCTCTAGCAGATGATGTTATTTGCTCTCCATGCAATCCTGCAGATCTACAATATTTAGTTTCTTAAGAGAGCGTTCCAGCTAAAGCTCTGCTTTAAGATCTTATATGAGTTGTCATTCTTTCAGTGTCTTTTGTATTCTATAATAGTTTCATAGTAAGTTCCTTATATCTCATCTCAGATAACAATTATATTCTTTTATGAATTCCTAAAAGATAAATGTTTTTCACAAAATGTATACAGACACCATTTCAACTTTCACTGACATGAAAGAAAATTGCTTGGGTTTTATAGAATATTTCTCTTCTACTTGAAGGAGTTACAGCCAGGATTGCCTCCTCTAGCTGAGTTTCTAGCATGCAGAAGTGATTCCCTCTTCTGTAATTATCACGAGATAAAAGTCACATATATGAACCACAAAAATCTGAAATCTATTGGTTCAAGAGAATCATGGAAAAATAAACCAAATGATTATGAACTGATCTACTTGCTGTAATTCATGCAGCAGAAATGTCTCAGCTGCTTACACTGAAACCAGATCTAAGCATGCAACGAGTGGATCATAAAGGTAGTTCCAGTGTAATTTTAAACCCAAAAGATCTGAAATTACTCTTTATTTGGTAATGCAGCAGGAAATATAGAAAGTGATAGTGGCTGCCGAAGAATGAGAAAAAGGGTATCTGCATCAGTCATACAGACAGCTGGCAATATGAAAAAAAAAAAAGAAAAAAGGGGAATAAAGTGATTTGCAAGATTAGTTTATATTAAAACTATACATTCTGGTAGGATACAGTCTTTGCATATTGATACGAACAACTTTTCCTTGAAGAAACACCTCTTGGTTTGGGAGGATATGTTCAACCATACTCTGTCTGTGCTTCCCCTTTGTGTCCCTCTCTGCCAACAGCTGTGGAACCCTGCAGCTGATTTCAGTCAAGTGTGGTGGAACAGGCAGTGATTTCAAACATATTAAATCCAAAGGTGAAAATTAGTGGGTGAACAGGAATAAAGAAACTCAGATTAATGTCTCTGAAGGGAGAAGGGATGGAACACAAACCCAGCAGGTCATTGCCCTGGCTGACCTGCCAGCTGGCTGAGCAGGACACACAGCAGTTTCCCTTTCCATGGCCAATTTTCTGACTTGAGCTGTAACTCTGTCTAGATCACAGCTGTAAAACTTCCTGACCATTTTTGTGTGTATTGGAAGAGATCTGAGACTCCTTTTCAGCAACACTAACTTTCAGGGCAGTAAGAGAATCAGAATTCATGAATTCTACACAGGGAAATGTTGAGTTCACGTTGAAGAAGAGTTTGTCTAGAAAGTGAAGCTTGAGCTTCTGAGCAAAAAAACCCATTGGAAACTGTTCATTTTGGCTCCCATTTCTCAGGATTCCTATAGTTTTTAGCACTTGTCCCACAAGCTTTCCTCAAGCAAAGAAATTCAGATTTCATAGTGCTCAGTTACAGGAGTATTGCAGCTTGGGAGTGGGCTGTAAATCCTGGGTGGCTGTAGTAATTCCCAAGGGAACAGCATATGTCACCACAAATGAAGTGTGAAGCTGATGGTTTTTCAGTCTCAGATACATCAGAGGGAAAGCTCATGCAGTAAAGACTCAACAGCTTTGAAAGTCTCTACCTGAAAAATAATAGTTTGCTTGAAGGAGTCCAGGCAGAGGAATGGCTTCCAGCTGGAACTGCATGGGTGTGTGGAGTTTGTGTGTTGGACAGTTATATTAGCATAAGTAATGGGTTTGTTTTCTGTGAAAATCTGAACAGGGAAATGATTTTAGAGCTTTGGAATTTATTAATCCCCACAGAGAATACAACCACTGGAGATTTATAGCTGTAATGTTTGGCTTTCCTTAATTTCCATAATTTTCTGCATTTCTTCTCCATCCATCTGCTCATCTCCCTGCATTCTTGTAACAGATATTCAGTAGCTTTCTTATGCTGTTTGTTTGTTTGTTTGTTTTCTATCATAAACTCTTTGATGTTCTTTGATTCTGCTTTTTAAAAAGTAAATTACAGCCCTTTTTTTATTGTTATTTTTTTTTCTCTTGATACACAAAGTTTCAGTGAGATGTCAGCCTTGTTTGTACCATCCATACCCTCAAGTTTTAACCTGTGCTGAAGGTTTCCAGCCAGGATGAGGTTGATTAATGTGAGTCTTAAAACGAGTGTGCAGAAGTCAGTGTGCCATCCCTTTTTTTCTTGAAAATTCAGGAGTTCCCTGATGCCCAGAGCCAGCAAGTCAGCGGAGTCCATGGCCCCAGACCTTTCTGTCTGTGGCAGAACATCTGTGCCCACACAGCTCCACGGGCTCCACCACAGCTCTGCAGAGAGGGACGTGTGTCCCTGAGCAAAGGCTGCTGCAAAAGGCACTAATCCTCCCTCATGATCCCTGTACACCCACAGGATGTGCTCCTGCACACCAGGCTGCCAAACTGGAATTTGGAGCCAGGCTCAGTTCAGGGGAGCCTCTGACCTTGTGCTGGTTTCTGCAAAGCACCCAGAATACTCCCAGCCCACTCTGATATTTTATTATTGTATATTAATATGGATTATTGAAGTACTACTAGAAAGCCAGGAACAATTTAGGCTGTGTTGTGCTGAGATGAATAAAGATTACAGTAAGCAACAGATATGGCCCTTGAGGCACTCTTGTCAAAAAAGTGACATGGACCATACAGGAGAGATGGGCAGAAATAACTGATACTGGGGGGAAAGGGAAAAAAGATTAGTACCTCTGCTAATGAGATAAATGCAAGCTAGTATCAGGTGTGAAATATTCCAGATAAAGATGGAACTGGTTCAATAACATTTGTTATCTTAGTGAGCTGCTCTCCCCAAGAAAACAAGTGTGGGAGTGAGGGTATCAGTGTTCATGCACATTATTGAGAATCCACATGAGTGGCAATGCTTTTGATTTCCTCCAAATGCAGGTGAGACCAAAAAACCTTCAGCTACTTTGATAAAATGTCACCAGGAAGCTTAATTTTTCAAGATGTATTATAAATATACATGACCTAAGTTGTGGCCCAACGTGTTTATTAAATACCAGGCTGTTCCCTTTTTCACCCATATTTTTGCACTCCTTTCTTTTTCTAGTTCCATGAGCATATTAGTTATGTATCTGCAATAAGAAAAGTACAGGTCATTATTGCAGTTACTGCCTTCTCAAGCCTTTATGTTACTGGTTGTGTCATATTTATGGGCAAATCCTGCACACATGACTTAGGCAAGCAGATCTGTCAAGTGTAGAGGAGATACCTGTTCTGAAAAATTTTTACTCATATAATAATGGCAGAAACAATGACATTCAGCTGGGAAATTGTCTGTCAATGCTAATTTTAGAAGTACCCATGAAAATACATTTTGTTTTCTTTGATTCTCTTCCCTTTATGAAGAGCTGAAGAGAGAACCATAAAATTCTCAGTGGTGAGGCTTTGAGTTCTGCATCACTCTTGGGCTATCACAGTTTGCATGCTTTTGTACAAGGTTCTCCTGCTGTCTCAAAGCCAAGGGAAACAATCCACTGCAGGAAACATTTCAAATGGTTGTATAAACACAGAATAAATTCCATTTATTTTATGTATAGGTATATTTATACTTGCATTTAAAAAGAAAAATCGAAAATCAAGGATTCTGGCTTTTGAGTTCTTATTTTGAAGGACTACAAAAAGTTGGTTGTGCTGTCTCTTATTTTTTTTTTTTAAGGGCATTCCTGGCTGATTTATCTATTCCAAAGATCTTTACCGAAACTTTTAGGTGACCATTGAAAGATGTTATAATACAAGTAATTAAATAAAGCTTAATATTTTCATGGCCTATTTATTGTAGCCACCATGCAGCAGAAGGACCTGTATCAAGTAGCTGAGACAGGGTAATGGAATAGGAAGCAACCATTTTAAGTCTTTGCTTTTCAGAAAGGGGCATAACTAAAGTGTGGAGATAAAATTAAAGTGCCTTGGGATGTGAAAGGGTTAAGGATAATGTATATGTCTATGTGTGGGCTTGTACATACATTTATGCATGTGTTTTTCATCCAACAGTATAGAAATAATAGCTCTAATTTCCTGTTTCTTATATATTATACACAAGATTTCTGCATAGAGTCTTAATTCTCAATAGTGTACATTGTTATTTGAACTTGTTCTCAGTTTTTTGCTGTATGCTTGAGACATCTATTTTAAAACTCTGCTGGCTACTTACTGTTTGTTAACAGTTTTTTTCAGGTGCAAAGTGGCTTTACAAGATGTATTTTGATTCAAGAGGGAAGCTCTTACTGTGGTAGTGTGGATTTCAGAGGCAGCAGTTGTTGTCCTCAGGGCACTCACTGAGCTGGCAGTGCTGAACCAGTTGTGATTAGGTGCATGTGAGAATGATATTTTGCATCTCTGTGTACAGAACTTTGATGAAGATTATTTCTTCCCCCTAGCATATTTTAGATAGGAGAGGGTTTTGTTGTTTTTTTGTTTGTTTGTTTTTTTTTCCCTCAGTAGTGATGCTGTCAGTTCTAAGTGCTGGCATTTTATTCTTCCCATCTGAAAACCAGTTATAACTATTCTATGTCATCTCTCAGTAAAAAAAGAATTTGGTGTTGCTGTCTGTTGGTGAATTATTTCTTGATCAAGCAAGTCAGCATTATGATGGAGGAAATTTCATCCTAGTTTACTAAGAGCAAACAAGGGGACACCTCTTAACCTTAAATGAAAGTACTCTTAACCTTAATACACAAAGATGAATACACATTGCCCCCCTTCCCAGGAAGGGGGAGATGAATAAATACACCTCTCTGAACTGAGATTACTCCTTAAATTTCATCATAAAATCAGAACTGAAATTATGGACATTTCCCAAGTACATGAATATACTGCAATATTCTCTTGGTGAGCCTGCAGTTTCTACTTTTTAGTGAAGTAAATAATGTTATTAAATCATTTGAAGTATTCATTCAGTTTGAGAGTTTTAACCTATCCCATACAGGGCCAGGTTTTTTACTTATCTAATCCTGCCTGCCCTCTAAGGCTTAGCTCTTTATTCTGAGATGTGCTGCTATCAAAGAGTCAAAGCTGGTTCTGGGTTCCTCCTACTTGTCTGTGGAGCACAAATGCATCTCTCTGAGGTTAAAAGTGTTGGTGTGAGTTGGAAATAGGGTACCCACTCAGCTAGAGCATTGTTCTGATCCTCAATATAGAAACTAAGGCTCACTTTGTTGTTTTGTTCAGTTTGATTTCACTTCACTGGAGTTTGAAAGTGCTAGGGGAATTTTGTCAGTGCCCTATTTCAAGGAAATCTTATTAATCACTTTTAGTCATGCTGCATAGTTTCCTGCTGTGCATTGTTGCTGAAGAAGGAAATTCCAGACTGATGTTTTCATTAATGATTGAAGAAAATTGGACTGGTACTACTTGCAAATATTGAATCAAGAGGGGTTATATGAGTCCTTTTCATAATGTGCACCTCATTGTGAGAGAAAAGTTGTTCCATGTTCATGTTCTGTCTGCATGAAGAGTTATGCCACACGAAAGGGGCAGCTCACAAAGTTACCTGCAGAGAATAGTAGCCTTAAGAAAGCACTGTAGGTTTTGGGGGGTTTTTTGCTGTCTCATATGCTTCTGGAAACTTGCAAAATATAGGGAGTCAAGTTCTCAGTTGCTTCTTGTAAGATTTGACATTTTAAATGTGGTTAACGAATGAAAACCAAGGTACACCAGCACCATGAGAGCATCTCCTCTGTGAATGATCTCTGCATTTCCATCATTGCCTTCACCCTTAGACATCCAGATCTCTGTCTTCACCCTTTCTTGCTCACAAGCTATATATTCTTAATAAAGAATTCTACATCCTCTTGTGCAGAATAGCATAAGAAAATAGTTCATTTAAAACTCTGACTTTTCCTTCCAGATGAGAACTGTGCTACCTTTTGAGGGACTGTTTTGTGGTGTAAGTTGTGGATCAGGAGTGACCCAAAGACTCTGGACTGAGGATGCACTTCCAGGCACCACAGCTTGGGAATCCATGAGACAAACTATAATTGAATGAGTCAGACCTCATTAAAAGCTTTTTCCTCTAATGTTACAAGATGAGACTTCTCAAAATCTTCTGAAAATGTAGTTCAGACTTAGGTGCCTGCCATCACCTAGGATAGCTAGCTTGCTCTCCTACCCATCTAAATGACATGAAAGGTAGACTTAAGTCTTTTTTTTATAAGCTGGTAAGACATCAACTTATAGATGGTTATGTATTTGCAGTCTCCTGATTCATTGCTCATATTGATGCATGACATGAGTTGATCATTGAAATGTATTTTAAATCCCATTTTATTTGCAATATATTCTAAGTATAGCACTTAATGCAGCGTTTCACAATGATTCAGAATAGATGTGAGTGACTCAGAATCAAGGAGAAGTGACTACATTTTTTTTTACTTTTCTTGAAGGCATTTCTGTCATAAGGAGATACTGGGAAAGAAAGCAAATATTGCATCAGAAGGGCAGAAATTAAGTCAGAGGGAAAAAAAATGGAGTGCTGCAATGGAAAGTAGTGATACTCTGGATTGGATAGAAGACAAGAAGCCTGTAGAAGAGATAAAAGCTTGTGTTGGTATGCTCCAGCATGATGCTTGGAGAAATATAAACTACAGCCCCAGGGATTTTAAAGAATAAAGATTTTAGAGAACAGTAGTTACAGAGCAGTATTGAAAGGGAAAAGAATTAAAAGTTTCTTAGTGAAGACAGATATAACTAATTTGCTCTAAATTCGTGCTGATTTTGAAGTTTATGTAGTACTTATCAAACTTCTTTGATGTAAATTGGGTTTTGTGTCCTTGCTTAGCATTTGAAATATTGCATAAACTGCAGCACTTTTGAATAGCTTATACAACTACTGAAAGTTATCTCAGTTTTTTAGTTCCTTTTGGAAAATGGTTTGCTTAGCTTGTTGAAACAGGACTTTTTTATTGAAATCTCGTGGAAACTTCCAGAATTCTTACACATGAATGAAGTAGAAAGTCTCACTTAATTTGTCTTGTGGTTTTTTTCCACTGTGTACTGAGTTCACTCTGCTTCCTGGCTGAGTTTAATGAACTTGCTGTCCTTAGGGAACATTGATATTAATGCTGTGTACTGCTCAAGGGCCCCAGGCAGGACTGGTGCATGGTGTTGTGCAAACACTCAGATGTCATCGTGACCCCCAGTGTCATCTTGCCAAATTTATTACTTCGGTTTCACACATGCAGCAACTCCAGCTAAAAAGTGTTTTCTTTGAAGCCTCCTTGTGGTAGCCTAATCACTGCTCAGCAGCAGTAAGGGCAGGCCCTTGAACCCTACAGAGCTGGGACCATCAAAAATATCGGGTCAGGTCTACTCCTGTCCTTGAGTTATGCAGAAAGGAGAGCGACAGGTCCTCCTCTAGGGGCCTTGGCAGCTCAGATTTCTGGAGTGCAGGGGATTGTAGCAGGGTGCTTCCACACCCAAGCAAACGATTCTGTTTAAGGAGAAAAGTTTCAGTTTACCTTTGAACACACAAGGAAGCTAAGCTAGAAAGTTCAGTGCCCTTCTCATCGTGGTTGGCTCAGTGCCAGCCTAGGAGTATCTATTGGGCTTTGGAAATGTTTCTCAAAACTTGGACCTGTTTCTATTGGCAGCTAGCCAAATTATTCCTCCTTGGTCGTTGTATACTTAAGAAGCAACACAGAGGTGCTCAAGTGCTTTTTGGGGTGTCTTAGCACCTGCAAGAGGTTCGCCTGCACCATGCCCAGCTTTTGTTTTGTTTCTGTATCATTTGTTATTTTGTCTTTTATTAAAACCTTTACTTTACAAAACACACCCAAGGCTCCATCTTGCAAATATTATTAAGCAACTGGGAGGTTGCAGGTCAACCCTCAGACTTGATCCATCTTCATGGGCCTCATCACACTCCGGCCACGGGTAAGACTGTATCAGGAGGTAGATTTAGTTTTTCTGTATCACCTGCTTCACTGCTGTATCACTGCAGGGATCACCGTCATGGTGTGATGAAGGAGACAGAAAAAATATCCTCCTAATATCAAACAGATACCAGGGTCCTGCCAGAGCTGTCACTCTCCAGCTTAACAAAAGAGTAGTGTGGAGCACAGAAGTGCTGGAAAGGAAAAGCCATTTCTCTACAGACATCTGCTTCAGTGGGAGAAGAGGAATTTCACAGAGGGATGGATGGAGAGCTGTGTAACCCCTGCCCTGGACTCACACCAGCCTGGCCCAGCCCATGTGCCACTGCCTGGCAAGGCACCCCCGTGCTGGGGCACTCACAGCTCTGGCAGAGCTCAGGGTAGACCTGGACACCTGCTCTGAGAGTGATGATGACATTCTGTCTGTCATTCTCTAGATGCAGGATTGATAAACAAAAGAGCTTGAGGGCCTTGAACAGGAAAATACAGAGATGAATCTGGTATGCAGGCAGAATTAATTTTCATTAATTTAAATTTGTTCTTTAAGTTTTAAATTAATTAATTTTAATACTATTGTTTCTATCAGGAGATCTGACTGCTGCAGGCAATCATTGTGATCACCTCTGCAACAGAGGGAAAATTGCTCTTCTAGGATTAATGTATGAAAATTGGACTGTCACTGTTTCTATTCCTGTTTCCAATTTTATCTCTGATTATTAGAGCAGCCTTGGTAAGATGACTTGTTCACCCTGGACATTCTTTCACTTTTTCACCTTAAAAAAATTCTATAAGGTAGCTTTTAGTTCCCAGGGGTGATGTAGGTTCAGCTTTACCAAGTAAATGTGTTTTGAAATCACTAGACCAAAACAGGTTACCAGTGCAGGGTATTGTTAAACTATTTCACTGCTAAGTGACTCATCTGAGAAGTTAAAAATAGAATGCCAATGGGTTTTGTTGTTCAGTACTGTGACTCTAGAATTATCTTACCACTGTTGCATGCCCAACTCAAAGGCCTTGTCTCCCTGCTGTAAGAAAGGCTTGACAGCCTCCCCTGTTCTGAGGGTCTCCAGGTATTTGAATCATCCTTATCTGGGGCAGATGCTCACAAGAGACTTTTCACTTGAGCAGGAGGGGATTGGTATATTGGAATAGTTTTCCATGCTGTTTTGAGGGAAAAATTTCCTCAAACTCCAGTGTTACACTCAGAAATGTGCTTTGTGGTTGTGGCAGCTGCAGCTGGAAGGTTTGCAGTGAGCACACCGTGAGTGTGTGTTTCTGCTTTCCTGCCTCAAGTGAGCTTGATGAAATACTCCCCATTATTCACCCCTCAATTAGATTTATTTCCTCAGTCAGGCTAAGCAGTGTTCAGTGTGCTCCACAGTCAGATCTGGTGGGCAGTCATGGTTCAGTATATGTCCACTTCTTCAATTTTGGTTCATATACTTCTGTATTTTTACTGATTTTGTTTCACTAAGGTCAACAAGAAGAAGGCAATGGAAAATGTCTGTGTGATTTTTCACGATGATTTTTTGTCCATTTGTTTTCATTTGTCTGAGATCAGACTATGAAATTTAAGCCTTCTTTGGTTTAGAGAGGAGTACTAAAACTCCTCAATGAGCATTTTCTCACTTGACACCAGCACAAAGTTAGCACAAGCTGCATGTGACAGGAGGAAAGATCAGTTCAGCATTTCCCTGCCCTTAACTTCTCCATCTGACTCTGACACTGAGTCCCCAGATCCACAGAGTTTTGGTGTCATCCCCATCCTAGAGTTTTCCATGACTGTAAAGGTTTGGGGGCAGTCAGAAAAGAAGCCCTATGAGTGGGACCTGAGTGAGGTCAAGCCTGTGTGAAACCGTGCCTGTGATGCACCACAGGGGGATCTGCTTTTTCACAGACATCACTCACCAGTGAGCTCTGCTCAGGGCCACCCTTTCCATTTGTGCAGAGACACTGTGGCTCCCCTGGAAACTGGTTATTGATGTTTTCTCTCTTTCAGCTACTGTCTTTTATTTTATAGACCTTTTCTCTGTTCTAAACAGAGGAGGTGTACCCAAAATACCATTTTCAAATGTCCTGCCCAAGGAAGTAGGATCTTTAAAGTGTAATACCTTCTGAGATGCTGGAGCCCATAAGCCTCCCTTGAGTTTTGTGTCTGACCTTTACAGCTCGCTTTCTGAGCAGGTATTCAGAAGATGTGGTTTTTCATAGTCTCCAGTGTCAGTAGCAGCTCTGATTGCTGATGATTGTGATGAGATCTAAAAATCATTTCTTTTGGTCTTCTTTTTCACATTCCTGAACAATGATGGGTCAGGAGGTACTTTGTTTCTCTGGAGAATAACTTCTGTAATGTGAGCTCAATTATTTGACAGGGTACTTCACACATCCCTAGAAAATGGCCTGAGAGGGGATGGAAAAAGTGACTCTAATAATTTGGGAGTCAGTTTGGTGAATCAGGTTCATTCATCCAGGGAGGACCTGCTCTTCAGGCAATCTCCTGTATGATACTCCTGAGCAGCTACAGCACATGGATTGCAATAGGAGAGAGGAAAGCAAACCAGAATTACAGACTTACTGAATCTGGGAACACAGCAAGAGCATCTTGGCATGATGCAACCTGATTCCAAGCCAAGAACATCAACCTTCTCAGGCTCTTGAATTTTTTGCAAAGCAAATTTTTTACTACTTTATGTGGATGCCGAGGGCTTTCNCCAGATGTGGCCTGCAAATCTGCAGGCTGGCTTTGGATCCTGGTGTCTCTGTGAGATGTTTCAACACCTCTTGCCTGGGACACATCCTCTTTCTCCATGGTGTGAGGGGTTTTGGGTGCAGGGTGCTGCTGCTTTACTGGAAGGACTGGAATGCTTGGCTCCAGCTGGAGAGCCCAACAAGCAGCTGAACTTCTCTGAACATGTGGGACATCTTGTCCTCACAGTGCAGGACAGCTCAGCAACAGCTGGAGGACTGATCAGAGGCTGCACCTGGCACTGGGGAAGGCAGTGTGAGGGGGCTGTTCTGTGGTGTAAGCTGAGGACCAGCAGTGGCCCAAAGACTGAGGATGCACTTCCAGGCACCTGAGTTTGGGATTCCATGGGCTAAGCTATAACTGAATGAATCAGACTTCATTAAAAGCTTCTTCCTCTGATGTTACAGGATGAGACCTCTCAAAATCTTCTGAAAATGTAGTTCAGACTTTGGTGCCTGCCATCACCTAGGATAGCTAGCTTGCTCTCCTACCCATCTAAATGACATGAAAGGTGGGGATTTTGTTTCACTTTATAGACAGTTATGTATTTGCAGTCTCCTGATTCATTGCTCATATTGATGCATGACATGAGTTGATCATTGAAATGTATTTTAAATCCCATTTAAAGTGGGAGAGTGTGAGAGAGGCTGCAGAACTGCATGGATCTGACTGCAAGAGTGGGATACAGGAGCTTGGTCTCACAATGAATGGATTGAGGTGAACAATTCTGGTCACCCTTTGGGTTACAGCTGAATTGTGGGGCAGTCTGGTTAGGTGGAACACCTTGCAACTTTACAGGAGTTTTAGTGTGTCTGGGGTTTTTGTGTTCCTCTCTGGAGACCCACAGGGTATCTCTTGCAAAAGCCTATTTCTAACACAACTAAGAGGTGTGTGGTGGCTGAGCTTAAAAAAAAATGTTTGCATAACCTTGATATGTCTGTGTAAGAATTAGTCTTTACATCTGGTAAATAAAATACTGTGTAAACTTCCTGCAACCAAAAGATGACATTAACACAAAATGAATTGTAATTAATCTTAGTTAACTGCTAATTACCTGTAAAATCTGATTAAAGGGAAAACTAAATTTGCCTGCAGTAATTAGTGTTTCAATATGAAGTCTATGTCCATGTAAATATGTCTAGTTCTCTGTGTTAATTTATCACCACTATTATTTATGAGCTTTTTTTTTCCAGCTTTCTGCAAAGGTTACAGAGGATGAAGGACAAAATTAGAATAATGAATCCTTGTTTATTAGCACAGCAACAGAACAATTATTGTATAGACATTTTATAAACTCCAACATTATGATATTGTCAGAGAAACCTAGTGTTTCAAACATATTAGCATAGAAATAGGCCTGTTTCTTATTATTTCAAATAGTTCTGCTTGCACTGATTTGTCATTCAGCTGTCGGTAGAAAGGCAACAAACATCCAGTGAGAACTGACCCCAAGACAGGACTGACCATTCTGCTATTCATTGGCAAATGGATTTTGAAATATTCACATAATGAAATCCCCAGAGAAAAAGGACTTTAAAAGCTGATGGAGTTTTGTAAAACAACATCAAATCACAGATGGACATCCAGAGTGAATTTCAGTGGGGATAGCAGGGAAGTGTATACCCAGTTAGATTGTGATTGAGAGGAGTAGGACATGTAATTCTTCAATCTGACAGGTAGCAAGTCTTTCCTCTGTCTTTTTAGCACAAATAAATTAACTACCTAGTCCTCCATCAAATTGCTTTAAGAATATTCTTATGGCAGGAGAAGTTGGTAGGTATCATGTCCAACAGCAAACAGATCAATCTATAAAGTATTCCTTATAGAAAACTTACAAGCCTACACACCTCCACACAACAAGCTTTTACTCAAAAGAGCCGCCATGCTCATGATGGGATCAGATATTGCTGCATCTGAATCTGCACTGAGGGGAAAATGAACACTGCCTGTCTTGGCCACCTCAGGACAACTTCCATGCAGCAGGATGCTTTTCTATGGAAGTAATTCCATCTATGAATAAAGGACATGAACAACACTCTTAAGCACTCAGAAAGAAAATGTCCAGGCATCTTATGGTAGTAACCCATAGCGGATACACAAAATCACTCTGTGACTACCTCCTGCACCAGAAAAATAACACGTGCTGACACTCTCCCTTCTATCCTTTAAACAGCTCCCCTAAACCTTACCAAACTGATTATCAGAAGCTTGATAGAATAAGGTGATGAGATAATAACAAGTAGAAAAGCTGCCAAAATACCTCCAAAGCCACAACAAAAAAAGAGAAAAAGTTCTTGACAGTCAAGTAACCAGTGAGTGCCACACATGGAAATGTTACAGTGTGATGTACTTTCTCTAATGCTCCAAATACCCTCCTGGAGTTATGTGAGTGAGACAGTGACTTTGCACCAAAATACTTCTCTGCTGATAATTGGAAAAAGACAGAAAAGCTGGTACTCAGAGAAGAAGCAAACAGCCACTTTATCTCTGGCTCGCTGAGCTGGGTTCTCAAGGGAAATGTATAAAATACCTTTGAGGAAGGCGATTTGGGATAAACTGCATAACTTTCCTGGATATTAGAAATACAGACACAACAGCTTCATTTTTATTTTGAATTGCAATTTTTTTCTAAGCCTTTCTTCTTGATAAACCCTTTCTGTTCCACTTTCTGTCCAGCTGATAAGGAAATGAGCCTTATCACCTCTTCCCTCGATTACCCTTCATGACGCTTTTCTCTCAAGTTGTTCAGCTGATTAACATAACTAAACGAAATTCAGAACAGTGTGTCCTGCTTTGTACTGAGATTGAAGTGTTCTGCCTCTGTTTCAGCCAAAACACTATCAATCTGCCCATGAAAGATATTAAAATCTCCAAATCTTGCCAGTCTTATATGGATGAAACATGGGATTTAGATGTTTACAAGAAGGCTGCTGGTAGCTCCCTCTTGAAATTGCTCTCCCATGAGAACAAGGGCGCAAAATCTGAGATAGGTTTTGTCATTTAGGTAGAAACTGGAAGGATATCAAAACAACTCGCTGGATGTTTCTCTGTTTCTCCTTGGATTAAGGGCATATGGGTGTTCTCCTAGAAGATATGTACCATCTTGCTTTGGTTATATAAAATTTAGCAAGAAAATTGTAGAAGTTGTCAGCAAGGTCTCCAAAGAAAGCAGTTCTGAATTAGGCCTTTAACACTGTCTTAATGTGCCCAAAGTTTATCATATCAATGATAATTCATAAATGAATATCAATTCCTAAATGAATATCATATCAATGGTTAATTCCTAAATGATCTCATGACACAAACTGTTACGTCATCTGTGTGAACCTCTTTGAAAATTTGTAGTAACACATAAATCAAGGCAGAACAGTATTTTTTCCCGTACATAGAAATTGGGAAATCATTTATATAACTTAACCGTGGTGATATCTTTGATTATTTATATACAGTCGCATAATTTTCAAGATCTAACCATTTGTTATAGAGAAACAAATTTCTTAGAAAGACAAATAGAAAATATGCACACAAAACTCCTGAAGAAAGAAAAAAACCCCAAGAAAAATAGCCTGGTAAATCCTGGAGTCTGTAATTTCTAGCAAATGTGGAGTGAACAGTATCTCACACATTGACTCCTCAGTGCTCTGTGTAATTCTTGACTGGGCCAATGTCCTCAAGGAAATTTGACCTCTCTCTGAAACAACTATAGAGTCATGGAACCACAGAATCTTTGAAGTTCAAAAGACCTTTAAGATCATCAAGTCCACCACTAAACCATGTTTTCTTGCGCCATATCCANCTCGGAATCTTTGAGGTTGAAAAGATCTTTAAGATCATTGAGTCCAACTGTTAAGCCAGCATTGCCAAGCCCACCACTAAAGCATGTTTCCTTGTGCCATGTCCAGACATTTTTTTAACAATTCCAAGTATGGTGACTCTACAACTTCCCAGGGCAGTCTATTTCAATGTCTGACCACTCTTCCAGCGAAAAGCTTTTCCCCAGTATCTAATCTAGACCTCCCTGGTGCAACTTGAGGGAGATTCAACTTTTTGGAATACTTCTTCCTTAGGAGAAGTGACCAACCCCCCCCACATGGCTACAGCCTCCTTTCAGGGGGTTGTAGAGGATGATAAGGTCCCCCTGAGCCTCCTTTTCTCCAACTTGAGCCTCTCCAGCTCCCTCAGCTGCTCCTCTTCTATGCTCCAGACCTTTCCCCAGCTCTGTTTCCCTTCTCTGGACACAGGCCGGCGTCTCGATGTCTTTCCTGTAGTGAGAGGACCTGTACTGAACAAATATGGCTGAGTCCTTATCTTTTTCTTTCCATTAATGTTAATTTAGCCAAAAAGAAGGGACTCAGTCTTACAAACTAATGACTTGACCACTCATTTCTGTAACAGCATTGACACTGAGTTTGAAGATGGTTGGGTTGTGCATTTATGGGACTGTGTTATTCTATTCCTGTTGCCTTTTTTATTTCTTTATTTCTTTTCCATATTCAGTTGTTCCATGAAATTCAAATAAAACTTTGCTTGTCTTTAAGCTGGGGTGATGCATCAATTGCATTGCCTGAAACTGTGAAAGCAATTTCAACCAGAACCTTTTGCAATAGACCTAATATTGCAGTGGAAACTCTTCTCACATGTACAAAACACTGCAAGGGCATTGTAACTGATCTTCTGTGGCAGATTTTCAGGCTGCTGTGCTTGTTTTCATTTTGGGATGAGAAGTCATCTCATTCATTTTATTGAGGGAAGCAGGAGTTGACTCAATATCCCTTAAAGAAATATTCTGCTTGTTTAGGCTTTTTTCCTTTTTTTTTTTCCCCTAGCTGTATTTCTCTGCAGTGATTTCCTTTGGTATTTGATCATATTAAAATTCACTCATTTGATTGTATTTTTCAGAAACTATTGCATCTGTAGCTCATATTCAGCAGATAGAAGCCTAACTTATTTTGGTCATCAGTTATCAAAGAAATTCTTCTACTCTTCCCTTGTGTCTTATACAGAAACAGTTGTAAAATCATATTTCTGATTTTTCTGCTCTATAGGTAATAATTGGTAATTCTGAGAGGCTGAAACAATTATGCTTCCTTTGGCAGTGCAGCTCCACAGAAAGGCCTACAGAGGTTTTTGGCTATTTAGAGGGCAGGGAGTGTGTCTGTATTTCATTCCTGCAGTGTAGCTCAGTTTTTCTCTAGAAATCCGTGAAGAATACTTGAATTGATGCTTTCATGCCTGCTTGCTTTCGTTCCAGTACTGCTAATAAAACCTAGATTTTCTGAAAATGGGGGTTATACAATAGTAATTTACCACTTTGGTAAGTTTCAACTACTAGAAATTGTTTGTCACTGATTACTCTTGTAGTATAATCTGTGTACCAGATCAAAACTTCCAGCCAAAATTTTCTAGAAACCAGAGATTCAGAAGAAGAGCAAAAAATTCATTACTTGCATAACACTTTTTTCTAGCTCTGTATTGCAGAGCTTTTAATATTTTTTTCTGAAACCCTCCAGTCTTCCAGGTGAGTTCATTTGGTAGGAAACTGTTATACCCCAGAGTAACAAAAACTTATTTTCTCAGATCTAATTCCAGCATACTTGAGTGGATGGGTTATGTAGGAAAGTGTTGTGTCAGAGTCTTGAACTGGACCTGTGGCTTGCTGCGATCTGTCATGCCTGGCCTTGCATCCTTGTAGCTTGAATTCCAACCTGGTTCTCCTGTTTTGACAACTGAATGTATTAAAGGCACTTAAAATACCCCAGGACATGAGGATAACTTAGATAACCTCTATAAACAGCGACAATTGCTTGGCCAGGAACCACTGAGCTTTTCATTGTGGTAGGAAGTCCTGATCACATCGTCCCTTTGACTAACACTGACAACTCTACCCATTAATTTTGAACCAGTCTTCCCTTCTTTTCCTGAATACTCCATGTAGCAATGATTTCAGAAATTCTTGCCCCAAGTTTTAGAGAATAGGAGCCTTCACTAAAAAAGCACAGCCACCCCAATTAGCAGATGATTCTTTCTCTCCAGGTCTGTGTCCTTCCCTATGCCCTGTTGCTGAACTTTAGTGTTTCAGACAGCAGGATGATACTTGGAAATGTATAAATTTTATACATTTATAAATCTTTTATATTTACATTTTATACATTAATACATTTTATAAATCAATTTTATCTTGGAGAGATAAAATTGCACCTGGATCTTCTACAGAATATTTTGCACCAGGGTGATACACAGAAGTGGGAAAATGTACCTTTCATGGAGAAGTATATCTTGTAATGACAATTTAATTGAAAAACAGCAAAACTGTCATTTATAGATAAAACTTTTAATCCAAATATGGAAAAGCACAGATTTGAGAAAAATGACAAACCTGCAGGGTTCTTTTTTTAGCATCTTGCAATAATCAGAAAAGGGAATTTATGTGATCAGATGAAAAAATATCTTTTGTCTCATGGGACAACCTGTACCTGGACATTTTTAGATGGTAAAAGGTAAAAGATGAGAAATGACTGAAACTGTCAAGTGAATTTTCCTATGGAAAATTTAGGGGCAGTTCCATGGGAATTGAAAAGGGTGAAAAATGTTGGTTTTCTGATAATCATTATCAAAGAACTGGTCAAATCTCTAACCAGATTAAAGGCTCTTGGGTTAGTAGGCATTGGCTAAGGGACTTTAACAGTGCTCTCTTTATGCAGTAAGCGTGTGGGGGTTTTGGCACCGGGAAGTGGAGTCGGGTGTTTTTTTCCTCCTAGTGTTGAGATTTAGCTCTGATTACTGAGGCTGATTCTTCTTTTATGTAAGAGACAAAAGCAGCCAGCGACTCTGTCCCGTTAAAGCTGAACTGTATGGGAATGAGTGGTGATTCTGTGCTGGAGATCAGCAGTGGGCTACTGCTTGCTTTAGAATGAAAAAAAATATCCTGGTAACATCGTTGATGGAAGGCTATCCCGTCTACATCTTTAACATTCACAAGAAAAACAAAGGCAAACTTCACTGATGAATTAATCAACACAAGCTGAACTTCTCTCTAGCAAAAGGCTTATCTTCAAAGGAAAGAAAAAAAAAAAAGAAAAAAAAAAAGAAGATAAAAGAACCTTCGTCTAAAAGAAAAGGAAAAGGAAAACCAGAAAAAATCTGAGCAAGCAGGTAAGGATGATGTATGACAGGAGTGTAAAATGGAAGTTACAGAAAACAACAGACCCTTAGCAAGCTTTATACGCCTCTGGTGCAAGAAAACAGATAAGATTAAATCCCTCAGCTTCAGAAGAAAAGAACAGAACAATCTGCTCTGGGCTATTGCAACACCAGCAGGATGTGTGAGGGTCTGGGACAAGCTTGAATATTTTCTAACGCTCATTTCCAAGTGCCTTTTTGGCTCCTAATTCCTCTAGGCTTCTAATTTGCCTGTTACTTTGACTCACCCTGCGGGCTAATTATGTGCTTGAGGAATCCATTAGAAAATAAACAGCGTAGAAAGGCAACCCAGCAAGATGTGTTGAACGAATGCTGGAGGCAGAAGTAACAAGTGTCTTCACAAAATCTAAGGAGGAGAAGGTGAAAGCACAAGGATCCCTTGCAGCCAGAGCCTGCCTCAGTCTGTGCCAGCTGCTAACCTTCGTCCTCCAACTGCCCACGGGAGCCTGAGCCCCAAAGGACTGATGCTGCTTTTCACTGCTGGAGGTTTCTGCAGGTTTATTGAGTATAAACTGCTCCTCTCAGCTGTCCTAAGTCTCTAAAGGAGGTGTGATCAAGGACAAATCAGGGTGAGTGAGAGGATAATTCAGGTCATGCCCTGTAGTGGATGTTGTATTTACAGGCTAGTGCATACAGACTGTATGATCTGAGCTAGGATTCCCTTTCCTTTAAAGCACATAGATAATGTTAAAAATGGAGCATGTTTAACTGAAGTTAATACATCTGGGCCAGATTCTCAATGAGAGAGAAACTCAGGCTCGAATGAGCTCTGACTTTCTGTGGAGATGCTGAGCTCTCAGAGCTCACAGACACTCAGAAGGGACAGCAGTTTGTTTTGTGTACTGTCTCACAACTCTGGTCAAACTGAGATTATCACATTGCCTAGGGGAGTTAGGCAACTTTGTTAGCTCCCTAATTTCTTTCTTGATGTTTTAAAAATGCCAGATGTAATTAGTGTGTTTTCTCCTAATGTGGACTGCATGCAACTTTTTTTCCCCGTGCTGCCCAGGTGAATCTCCAGAGTATGGGAGTGCCACAGGATCATGGATCTGCTCCTGCCCCTTCCCATTCCAAAGCCTGTCACATCCATAGTGCTGTGCAAACAATGACTTTTTGTCTCTACAGCAGTTCCAAAGCAAAGATGAAAAATGGTTCCTTCCCAAGGGCTGGGGAAAAGTTAATAGCTTTGAACCAAGTGAAAAAGGTTGTTGTCTGTCTTGGTTTGTGCTGAGTATACCTTTGAAAAGAGACAGGAGCAGATTCATTTTGAAAACATCATAAGTCAAAAAATCAACTTTCTATTAATCAAATGCTTTGGCAGAAACCTTTTGTCAGAATCTTTTCATTGTTCTCTTAGTAATGTAGTGTTTTGTCCCTGAAGCTTTGGCTGGCTCCAGCTCTGCTGTGCCCCTTCCCCTTGGGACTGGAGTTCTGGCCCACTTCAGGCAACGTCAAAGCTGCTTTGCAGTCTCAGTCCTTCACTGAGAGCCCACAAGGATCTTTCTGTGCCTTCACCAGTGCAGGAGGCTAGGAAGAACTGCCTTATTTATTTTCCCACCACAACCTGCAATTAAAAGGTGTTTAGTCTGTTTGTCACTAGTAAAGGTGTCCCGCTGTCCTCCATATCATTATTCCAGCTGCAGCTTCATAAACTGATGTTCTGGCTTAGAAAAAGAGTTTATTTGGAGTCAGATCTCTGAGATTAAAGCTAAAATGCTTTTTGACTGCTTTTGTGTGGTGTCATGAATATAGATCAGCTGAAACCCTCCATGTATCTGTCTGTCTAATCATATACCTACTTCTTGAATCAATAAAGTTAAGCACATGGAAATCTATTTGAAATACAAGTCCAGACAAAAGGCACTTGCTTTCTTTAATCTTGGACCAATACTTGGCTATTTCATTAATATATTATCACTGAAAGGTAACTGGGTTTGTCAGAGTTGAAACAAGATTAAATGAATCAGCTATTGTAGTTCATCTGTTAAATCACAGCACTTTGCTCTCAGTTTGTAAAATACTCTCCAGACTAATGAAGTAGGGTCAATCACATGCATTTTTGCTGGAACCAAATTGCCATTAATTGTGTCATCAGTTGTATGGATGGGTCAATAAATGTTGCCAGTGCCCACTGACTGCTGCAGTGCCAGGAGATGAGCCATTTGCTCATGATGTGGTGCAGATTTAGACTCTGCACAGATCAGTGTCTGATTTCTGCAGTATAGGAGCTCCCAACATAGCTCGAGATTTCCTGCAGGAATATCGCTGGCTGTGTCACCTGCAAGTGTCCCATGGCTGGAATGGCTGATTTAGCCATGGGCAGCTGGTATTCAGTACTGTGGGAGGTGTGGGAATCACTCAATTCCCACAGATCCCTTTGAAACTTCAGTGTATTGAGCAACTTTTGCAGAAACATTCATTATTCACAGTTGTGCTGTTTCAGTTTGCAGTTCCTTGGCAGAGGAGAATGGCAGGAGAAATCTTTGTGATAAGGAATGCAAGCAATGTGTTGAGTGGCTGCTGCAGTGGTTGCATCAGGGCACACATTGGGTGTTTAATTTGTTAATAAAAATCACCCAGGAAGGGGAGGAAGGGGCTGTGCTGGCTGGCAGTGTCACACATCCTGGTTGAGGTGTCCAGGGATGTCAGGAGATGCAGATCTCTCTGCTCTGACACACAGCCCTGACACTGCAGATGGGCTTTAACCAGGCTGGACCACACAAACAGTGACCTTGGGAGGGATTTCAAAAGGGCAGGCGAGAGGAGGTGAAAAGGAGAGAAGGAAAGAGCTGCTCCATCTCAAACAGAGTGGGGTAGGAGTGACCTGCATGAAAGGTTTGGATAAACAAAATATCACAGATTTTTATATTTTTTAGTCCAATTTTTTAAATTCATTTATTTTGTTCAGATTCGATGATCTTTGACCAATCTGATCACTTCTACTCACCCTGGGTTTCAGTCTTCAGAGAGAAAAGTGTCACTGCCAAAACCAGCAGGGCTCTGGGTGTAAGTGCTGCTGGTGCAGAACCTGCTGTGAAATGTCTTCAAAAGAGGGGAAATAAGTGGATCTTCTGCTGAAGACCAGAAGTGGGGAAAGTCTCATCAACTCTGAGACTCCATAGGGGACCAAAGTTACACTGCACTTTTGTGGGTATCTGTGGAAGAAATATTTCTGTCTGGCAAAGAGGCTCAAATTTATGATTTTTTGGGGTATTTTTGTTTGCTGGTATGGGAGTTATTGGCTTTTTGGTTTTGGTTTTTTTAATATGCTCTTTTTTTCCTGTTTTGTGTGGGTGAAAACCCAAGAACTGAGCAAGTTCTTGGTAAAAAAAATATAGAGTTTCTAAGCAAACTGCAAAGAGATGAGAGCATTTCCCATTCTCCCACTTCCCCAAGGAGTGTGCTAACCACTCAGCAGTTAGCTGCTCTGGGCTGGATTCCTCTCAGCCTTATTGTTGCAGCTGCATAAACAATTAAATATTAATTGGACTAGGAAAACAGATTGGCCATGTGCAGAATAAAGACATTCACCTGGGACATGAGTGGCCAAGTTCAGCTCTCAACTCTCAAACTCTCAAAGTAAATTTTTCTGACCTACTTCTGGGTTGCTGGTCTCAGTCACCTGGATATATTTACCTCTCTTTGTTGCTCTTGCTCATGGTGTCTGTCGTGTTCAGACCATTCTAAGCACAAAACACCTTTTCTAAAGATTTCATCAAAATTAACACATTCCCAGCAGAAGTGTTACTTTCTGGGACAGGATTGTGGCAGGTTCAACACTTTTGTTTCAAAAAATTTGGCAAGCTCCAAAGTGTTAGAAATATTTATTTAAACAGACCTTCTGCTACAGTTTTTTCTTTTTATTTTTTCCTCCAGTTGAACCTTGGAAGATGAAGCATGAAAAATATGTGTCTAATAACTAATTCTGTCCCTTTTAGTGGGAGGATAAATATTGTGTTACCTATTGCAAGTTGTGAGATGTTTTCTTAGCACAATGTTTTCTTAGCATGTGCTATTTCTCTGCCTGCATATAGTAGTTTCTGGATATCCAAATACTGCATTTGTTGCCTCAAATGTGCTCACAATCCCCTATATTTTATCAGCACATGTAGTGCAAAAAAAAAAAAAAAGGGCCAAATTGAGGAATTTAGTATGATGAAAATGTCATACCTAATTTCAAAAAACAGACAAAGACCTGTCAAAAATGTCAAAAAACGACCCCAGAGATGGTTAAACATTATGGATACTTACAGGATGGAACAACTTTCTGATTTTTGCCTTGTGAGTATTTTTCATGTACCAAAACACTATTATGGCATAACTTTTGAGGTATATTCAGGCTATCCTGTACTCAGCATTCCCAATGGAATGGAAACTACATTAAGAATATTGCTCAAAGAGGGCTCTTAGCTAATAAAATTATTTTTAAGTTGTTTCTTTCAGCTTTGAATTTGATCTCTTTTGGTCTCAGAAAGGTTAATTATCAAATGTCCCCTATTTGCTTCTCATAAGTCTCTCAAAATTTCTGTAACTGAGATTATACACTAGCTACTGGACAAAATTTAGCAATGCTGCTCTGTGTTGAGTCAGAATGTTCTGAAAACCAATCTTAATTTTTCTCTGTACCCTGTGAACCTCCTTTGAAGTTAGCAGGGCTGGCGTGAGAAGAAAATCATTTGACTACTGCTTTTGCTGCCTGCTGCAGCTCATCTTAAAATTTTAAACTAGGTAAGGCACAAGGGGATTTCTCTGGAGATCTCAGTTGTCAAAAGGGCGTGAGTTCCCCAGTAATTCCCAGAAAAGAGCTTGGGTTCTTGTTGCCATCATTTTTAGCACTGTTATAACAAGTGTGCTCTCTATTTGTCAGCAGTGCAGCAGCTTTGTGTGCTGTCAAATTCAGCTGGCTAACAACACTGCCCAAAAATTGCCATCCAGTGAGGCAAATAGATAAAATACGTGGAGTTTTTTTGTTTTGTTAGTTCTTTCTTTCTTATTAAATGAAATTATTAAAAGCCAAGTCATACAGACTTTTCTTTGAGTTGTTTTAATCAGTAAATCTTGCAGTAGCACATGTATTACAGGGGAGTGTTATGGGAGGATGAAAATGATCATAAAAGAGCTTGAGACATGCAAGTAGGGATTTCAGGGGAAGGGGAAATGTACTTCTTAATGCAGTCTGGGTTCAGAGTTGCTCCCCAAAGGCAGCCCCAGCTTTTGTCACTGCAGATACAGTGAAGGGCAAAGAGGCAAACTATATTAATCAGGAGTCTGCTCTGATTTTGTCATTTCTGATGGTTTTCTGCTTTAGAAGAGTGTGACTTTGCCACCAGCACAATGTTAAGGACAAAGCCTCCAAGATCTCCAAGTCATTCAGCTGCACACTCGTTTTTCCCTTGTCCAGCCTGTGCTATGGGCACAATTACAATTACAGTTCCTGGAGGGCTCCTGAGAAATGCATCTGCTGGGGCAGTGACCAGAGCAGGGATCAGAGAAATTCCTCCTCTGAGAGCTGAGTGGAACAATGTCCCTTGGGCTGCACTCACCACACTGTTAGATTGCAGCAACATTGCAGGGAACAGATATCCTTGCATGCAATGTTTCTTTTTGACATATTTTTGCCCCTCCAAAGAAAGTCCAGCTGCCAGGACAGTGTTCACTGGTATTTGCCTGGAGATACCAACCTGTGTTTACTGTGCTGCTCAGGTGAAGCATCAGAGAGGGTTTAATCATTGCAGAGATGTTGGCCTCAGGCATTCAGAGATCACAGGCAGGGACACCTTCCAATAAATCAGGTTGCTTAGAGCTCAGTCCAACCTGGCCTTGAACATTTCCAGGGGTTGGACATCCACAACTTCTCTGGGCAACCTGTGCCACTGCTTCATGATCTGGGTTCTCAAGAAATTACTGTTTGCCCTAGAAATCTGGAAATTTAAATGGTTTTGCTGTCTTGAATTACTGCTTGGATTTCTAAATCTCTAAGGGATCACTCAAATCATGCTAATAAACTCCCTGAACCATAAAAGTATTTTTTTTTCCCTAAAAAGAAGCATTTTTTATTTATCATGAGGCTAAAGGAAGCAGAGTTTCCCAATACTGATGAGTAAATCTGCATGCTCACAGCTCTTATTAAACAAAATAAGAGTTGTGGGAATTGGAAGAGTTGTGGGAAAGGAAGTTTCAAGTCATTAAATCATTCTGATATCTTTATGAGGGCCTAAATTTTCTAACTCTTTTATTTACAGCCTTCTGGCCCCTTTATATATCACAGGTTATCAAATGTTGCGTGATATCACACCAAACCAAGAGTCCCACGTCCCTGGCTGGGCACTGGACCCCTAAAACTGCTGTTAGGGTAGAAAAGCAGAATTTTCTTGCATGTCCCAGTTCCCATTTCACTGCACACCTCCCTTGGGAGGGGAAAGTTATTCTGCTAAGGGAGAGACATATAAAATAAACATTTTTTGGAAGGTGATTTAAAAAATCCACCTGTAGTATGTTTGGATTGAACATCACAGGGAGCTGAAGGTGTGCAGAGCAGCTCTTCACAGCTGGAGAGAGATTTGACCTCTGTAGCAGCTGGTCTCTCTGCAGTGTGGGCTGTGTTTGTGAGCTCTCAGCCAAGGATATTCCCTCTGGTCCTGTGTCTGCCTGACTGGTAATTGGGAAAACCTTTGAAGTGTGAGCAGCATTCCTGATGATCCTGAGGGTGGCAGGACTGGGGACAATCTGCTTTTCCAGACTTGCTGCCCTAGCTGGCCTGTAAAATGGGCACTGTATAGTAAACCCAGGAGGTTTTCTGTCCCCACAGAGGTGAGGGAGGCTGTGTCTGGTGTTTGTGACACTGACTGGAGACCTGGGTGCAGTGCCAGGAGGCACCAGAGGAGCTTGGCAGGTTTGACTCTTCCTTCACTGGATGCACTGGGACTGTGGGTTTTTTTTCTTGTTGGTCTCTGTCCCTTGAGCTCCTTCAAGCAAAGTAAACCCAGGAGCACCTCAGCATTACACGGGAACAAAGGGCAGGCAGTTCCTTATGATTTGCTAAAAGTGAAGCTGGTACAGATCAGCTTGATTCATGATTTAAAAATCAAATCTGACACTAAATCAAATAAATGAAGATGTGAAACTTTGCTTTCTTTTGTCATGAATTGCTTCTCTAAAGCATTCCTAGGGGCAAGGAACCCTTCCACTGATCAGTCTTAGTTAGCAAGGATAAACAAGGATACAGCCCCAGCATTTCACACACTCCTACAGGGCTGAACTGACACAAACTGGTTTGTTCTACCACTTCAAAAGACAGATGAAGTAGAAAATTAATTATAATATTGATTGCAGATTAGCCAAGTTAAATTAAATGGTTTGTTCAATACCAGGTGATTTTTAAAATGTATTATACAGTGCATTATTTACGATCTCCACTTAAAAAAAAAAAGACCCAAATATTTTATGCCATTAAAGAAATGGATTCTGAGGTATAGCTCTACAGGCTAATTGAGTGGGCTATTGGAGATAGCCTGGAGATATTTGCTCTACAAAGAACATAGGAATGACCTTAGGAGAGCAGAGAGAGAACCCATCTAGTCTAGTGCCTTGTCTCAGGCAGTGGTCACTCACACAGAGTTGTACAAGAGTACAAAAAAGGGCAAATGCACAACTGTATTTTCTCAAAACAAATTTTCCTGATTTCCAGCTATAGATGGAGAAGGACTTGCACCATCAAATACATTTTTCTCTAGATGTAACCACGTTATGTCACTGAAATCAGTGGTATTGCAATAGATTTACACTGCTGAAACAAATATAAGGCATAGCTTCTGGCTTCCCACCTAGAGCATGTCATTGAGTCCCTCACTGACTCCAAAAGAAATAAAGAGGAAAAGGTGATTTCATTGCATTATCCCTCAATAAGAGCAAATGGACACTTTTAACAGGAGTCAGACTACAGTAAAAGCCAGGAGTGCAGTGGCATGTCAATGATAAGAATCACATACCAAGATCATGAAGATGAATTATACAGTGGTTTGCTGTTTCTTTGACTCTGAAGATTTCTCTTGAGGATTTGAGGTTTAGATATAAAATGTTCCTGGCTGATAGAGCTGCTCATTTGGTTGCTCTATCTTGCTGATGTTTTCCCCTAAACTGATATATTTAAATGACATCTAAGGTTTGTGTCCTGCAGTCCTATCATCTCTGACACTCCTTAAGCAGCAGAAAATGAAAGGAGATCAATATCTCTGAGCTGAAGAGACTCGGCTTGACATTACAATTTCCAGGGGTAGCCAGCATCTCATGACTATCACTACAACCATGATCCAAAATCTTGTCTTTGGCACTGATGGGTCAATAGCTCAGTGCTGAGATGTGCTCATGAGGATGGAAAAGCAATAAAAAGTTGTGTTCTCAGCAATCCCTGTGTGGCCTGTTTCTCAGCAATTCCCCAGTGCTTGTGCTCCTGACCCATGTCACTAAAATCCTGACCACACACTGCTGCCACAAAGGCTGCAGCCTTCTCTCCCACTTTCAGGGATGTTCTGTAGCCACCCAAACAGCTGCAAGTTTCCTGTGAGGATTGGAGTGTGGCAGACCTGGGGCTCATCTGTCTCCCTCTGGCAAAACATGAGCGGAGGAGGAGGCTTAGCTGGGTTGTGAGCCACAGTTTGTATCACAGTTCTTCACAGTGTTTGGCATTTCTCCTCATGTCCCAGGAGGCAAGTGGCTGCAAGCAGACCTCACCTTAGAGCAATCAAGCAGGTGGACAAAAAAATCCCTTGAAATGAATGTGTTGGAAAGATCAAATCCAGACAGCTAATGATAAATTTTAGATTTCCCGTTTGAAAATGTCCGTGGCTTTGCAAGTAATATCATAATTTGGTTTGTGTTTGAGTCTGATTGATGATCTTTAATTATGGAAAGGTTGGCAGAGCTCAGTTAGCAAAAGAAGTTGAGAATGGTTCTTGTCTCTCTACCTTTGACATGATATTGACATTTGAGTTTCCTGTGCAGAGCAGAGGAGTTCAATGTGAGATGTGCAAGTCAGAGCCCAGGTTTGCAGCATATTTTCTTTTGATATGTGAGAATTTCCTAAGAGAAAAGTGTCTAAAGTTTGCTCACAGAGGGTTCATGTGCAGCAAGGCAGGAAAAATATCTGCAGTCATATGAGGCAGCTGTGTCGTGGAAAGAAGGCAGAATCCTTCAGCATAGCAGAACTTTACCCCTACCTATATTTTTGTATTTTCTTAGCTGTTTTCTGGATGAAATCCCAGCCAAATCTCTTCTCTGTGGTGGTGAATCAGTGGAAATGCTCTGTGCATACTCATTAGGCTTCAAAATTCTCATGCATAAAGAAGGGCTCACAGTCAGGGCAAGTGACAGTGTTCAACCCTCTGCATTCCTATTGAATCTCTTTTATGTCCAGTGCTAAGAATTGCCACACTTTAAGCTGTAGTTTGGTTGTGGGGTTTGGGGTTTTTTCTCCTCTTAGCATGTGTTTTCCCACTTGGGAAATACTGTGCTGTTTGGTAGATGTTAAGCAATTAATAAACTGGCATATTTTGCATCCCATTATGTGGAAAGAATGACAAGAGCTCTTCTTGTGTATGCAGATAAAGGCAGCAACATTTAATTCCCTCTGCACTGCTGAAACATGTCTGGTCTGTGCTGAACTTGGACTGTACTGCTGCTACAGGATTGGGGTTTTAAATGCCACATATATTGGAGTATCTTACACTGTGTGCTATTTTAAAGGACTTTCTGTTTCATTATTCAAAGCTGTCATGAAATGATTCTTACATAATTTATCTTACCTTTTTTTCATCTATTAGTAATCCTATATGGTGAGTTTTGTCTTTGGCTTGGGACACAAAAGATTTGATTTCATCCTCTGCTGCCAAATACGACTTTGGCTGGTGAGTGTTTGTGAGAGCCCTTTGCTGTAAACAGGTCACAGGCAATTTGGATTGCTCCAGCACCTTGATTACCATGCAAAATTTGTGTTTGAAATTTATGTGACATTTATATAGAGAATTTGGTGGTAAAAACCCACAACCAAATAACCCTAATCCTGTAGTCATTAATTTAGGGCCACATATCCTTCACAGAACTCTCTGCAGAACAATTTTCAGTCTGGATTGAGAGCTCTTACACGGGTCTCAGTGCAGGCATGGCCAGATCCTCCTCTGGAATCATCTGCTCAGGACTTCTGCTGCCCAGTTTACCAATAACCAAGGAACCATATCCTGTATTTCATAGCTAAATTGAAACACCCTTCATTTCCACCAATAAGAGTAGTAGGAATAATTTCGTATTTTGCATTTAATTAGGAGAAATGAGTAGAGAGTGTGTCATTTTCTTTTGTATGACAATTATAAGTGTGCCAAAAATTCAGTCTGGAATTTATGTGCAGCTATCCTTTGCAATTAGTCATCATATTTACTGCCAAATAAATGTGGTTTTTAGCAGAATTTCTGTGAAACTGCAATTACAACTAGGGACTGAGTAGATTAATCCCATCTGCAAGCTTCATATGGATCTTCCCACAGACACTTTGCATCCTCTCCCCATGTGCTGTATTCATGGCTTATTTATTGAATCCAGTAAAACTGGGAGAAGGAAATTCTCTACTCTCTTCAAATAAAAAACTGAATTAATATTACTTAACCTTATTTACAAAAAAAAAAAATATCCATTTTCCTATGCCACCCACTATCATGGCAATTTGAGCAGGCAGAATGCATCATTTTCCTTTGAGGAGAATATTGGTTGAAGTTCAGGACCTAATCCTTCAGACCTTTCTCCCTTTGCTAAAAACAGGGTGATTTAGAAGAGAAAGGACTAAAGGATCAGACCATGACACAGAGAACAACTGAAGTATTGCATGAGGTGAAAGGGGTAATAAATCTTGTCAGGATTAACTTCTTTTTTTTTTTTTTTTTTTTTTTTTTTTTTTTTTTT
>VWYP01013118.1:42078-55024 GCA_013400435.1 Pycnonotus jocosus
TTTTTTTTTGAGGCAGTATGTGCTTCCAGAAACTCTTCTCCTATAAAACAAGTATGGTCCAGAGGTTTCTTTCTTGAGAACTAATTGGGATTATTTGTTGTAGGGGTTGTTGGGTGATAAATTCAGATGATGCTTTGTGAACACCACAAATCGTGTTTTGAACTTGTATACAATGCACAAAACCTTGCCAGGTATAAATAACACTGGTGAGGTCTTTGTGCAGCAGGAAAAATGTCACCCAGGCACCTTCATAACCCCCCCCACTGCAGCCCATACATGAATAAAGGAGTTGATATCAGGGCTGGACAGAGAACTGAGCACTGCCCTTACTGCTCCCCTTGGCTGCTCCTCTGCACTTTTTTGGCTCGTGGTAGTCAGTGCTCTCCCAGGAACAGAGAGGAACAGTTTGGGGCACACTGGGGCTGTGGCCCTTCCAAAAATGACCATCATGCTTTGGCCTCTGAAACAGAGAATAATTTCTGGCCTCTTTTGTTGAACCAAATGTAGCTTCTCAGCATCATTTACTGAGGCATGTGTTGGTTCTATGTTTTTCATAAGAAAAGACTTCTCAACTGACTCAGAGAAGAGTTGTTTCAAACTAAGGGTCATGAAGTCAGCTTGACATATTCATTATTACTAATGGTAAATCTTTTAATTGGCGTCATCTTTAAGTTCTTTGTTAAGTTACTTTTTGAAAGGAAATATCTTCTGAAATGTTATTGAAATGTTTCACCGAACCTTCCCAGTCAGAAGGCCCCGTTCACATTTGCAGGTTGATTTTTCTGCAAATATTGCTCTTTTAACATGTCTTAGGGAGTTAAACTGTGCCCATATGATGATTACAGCCTTTTGCTGGACCATCTGTCTTTCAGGACTATCAGAAAGTCTAGATGGATGATACTGTAATTTGGAACAAGGTATTTCATTCCCTTGAATTTACTAATGTCAGACAATATATAGCTCAGTTCTATTTCTGGTAATGATGATCTAATTGCCTCAGCCAGACTGTGTCACCTCATTGGGAGTGCAGATTTGTGTGATGGCTGCTCAGCCATGGGGAGACCTAGAAGGGGTCATGCCTAAATAACCAATCATATGATTGTACAAATGGTATATTAAATGAAGTGGGTCATGAATGTGATCCATTTATTCCCTTCTCATTTGAGAAATGAGCGAGTTCAGTGCCCCCCCCACCAATGCAGCACAAGATGTGTGGAGACACCACAGGACAGCCACAGAAAACCTGAGGCTGGAGGTTCTTGTGCAGAAAGGTGGCCCAAACCCACTCCAAGCAGAGCTGAATTGCAATTCCATCATGTTGCACAGGGCCTCGTGCAGTCCAGCTGTGAAACTCTTCAAGGGTGGGGATGACAGCCTCTCCAGCCCTTGCTGCAAAGATTTACCACTGCTATTATGATGATTTTTTCACATCTTACCAGAATTTTCCATGTTACAGCTCCTAGCCTTTGCTCTTGGACTTTGTTGTCCATGAGAGGACTACCAAGAAATCATTCTCTGTTCAACAGAGGTCCATAAAAGCACAGAAAAGGAGACACAGGAGCATGAGAGACACTCCCATTCATTAGCAACGTTCACTTAAAAGTTTCCTGCACCTTGGTCAGCAGAATCAGGCTGCATGCAAGGATAAAGTGTCTCTTACACACACACAGTATCCTTGCATAGTCTTTAATGCTCATCCCAGGTTGTTTTTTCACTGGATCCTCTATCCTATACATTCTCCAAGCTTGATGACTTCAGAGGTTAAGCAGAGCTTGCCTAGTGAAGTTTTCTTCAAGATTGGCTGCAGAGGTGAGACTGACATAGTGAATTCTGGATCAGTCATCTCAGATTAGAGGTGAATTTGGACATTCATCTGTCTAGCCTTAATTATACTTTTGTAAAACAAGGATAATAATTCTTACTTCCTTAAAAACAGTTGTTGGGAGGAATAATTCCATAAGAGACTGCAAGTGTCAGGAAAGGTGGTGTCCAGGCAGGCTGTGACAGAGCCATGCCCAGTCTTTCCAGGCAGGAATGGGAGCTGGAAGCTGTGCTGAAGGGCTGAGCTTTGTCCTGGAGGATGCTGCAGAGGATGTGCAAATCCACCACGTGAACAGTGGGAGAGCTCAGACTTCACAAAGTACTCAGACCTCATCTGAGGGTGTAGAAATGCGAATGGAAAACTTTCCAGGGAGTTAATAACCTTTAAATGTAATGAGATTTGAGTGGTGAGTTATGAAAAGATGAGACATACAAATAGAATAAAAATGACCAATGTAATAGTAGCATCGAGCATGCTCACAGTGTGAAACAAATTTTGTGAAATAAAAGAGATACAGGTTTAGGCAAGGATAGGCCAAACCCAGGACATGGTAGTGTATCCAAATGCTGAACAGACAGTGTAAGTCTTGGCTTTTTCTAATTCTTGAGACCTGACTTTGCAACCTGGGTCATTTAGTATATTTTCTTTTAAGCAATTAACAGTATTAGTATTAAAGCATCCTAACCTGGGCAAGCATTTTTGCAGGCCAAATATCTTAGGACTCATCTGTAACAAACCTGCTGCATGGTCAGATTATCCGTGTGGTGCTTTGGAGAATCAGCTGGTAAAGGGTGTTTTGCTGGGCATGTGGAGATGTGTGATTTGTGGTGAAGGACAGACCAGCCGTGGATCTGAGCAGATGGTGGTCATTACTCGTGCCAACATGTGACTGCATTTAATTACGACAGAAGTGCTGAGGCAGATTATTTCGCTGGGCTCTTCACATGTATCTTCCTAGCAAAGTGAGTGAGTATTCAAGGAAGCATTGCATTTAAGGGTCAGAACTGAAACAGACTCACTGTAATCACTGCTATATGACACAGTGTCTAATATTCAGAAATTCCTATTCTCATGTACATTTGCAGATAGTTCTGCCACTTGAGAGCAAGAGAATGTCTTCTTCTCAATGTGTAGTGACCACTTAATGCAATTCAATTTGATGGAAGCTACATTTTCCCTTGAGTTCATGAAGCAATAGAGTAAACTGGCTGCTCATAATAAATATGTCTGCACACCTTAAAACACAAATTCAGTTTGCCATTTTGAACCACATTATCTGGAATTATCTGTAATGCAATATGATTTCATCTTGGGAGCCTCACTGTTTTGTGTTTATATGCTCTCACTAAGTCATATTTTCAATTTTTATGGGTTATTTTATTATTGTTTTGCTAATGACACTTAAACCTCTTTGTTTCTCCCTCATAATGCATCTTCAGTGACAGATAGTGTGGTCTCTTGGCTGTGAGTTTGCGGTTGTGGAATAATTTTTAGCAATTAAGCACGATATTGATTAAACTGTTCCTTCTGTTCCATGATTCATGTCACAGACAGTGCACAGGGAGCAAAGAAACAGCTGCAAAGAGAACAAAGTGTAGAAAATGGGGGTTGTGTGGGATTCTTCCTCATCAACCCCAGCTTTCACAGACAACTCTCAGCCTCAACAGCATCCTGTAGCCAGCAGCCCGTGGTGGAGAGCTCCAGTGGAAAATCACGTACCACCTGCAGAACTAGCACATAAAGGGTCTGCTGCTGGAACTAATATTGATATTTCTTGTGTGTTTTGAGGTATGGACTGCAAAAGGGGCAAAAAGTGACAGGCTTAGCAGTCTCTGACCCTGCATGGCCTCACCTGCCTCCTGTGGCTGGGGAGCAGGCTTGCAGAAGCAGCTCTGTCTGGGATTTAGGAGCTGCTTTGTACTTAGAGAAAGTACAGTCAGCATTCCTGGAAGTGCTCAAAAATGAGTACATGTGATACCTCACCACATGGTTTAGTGGGCATGGTGGTGTTTGGTCGAAGATTGGACTTGATGACCTTAAAGATCTTTTCCAACCTTGATGATTCTATGATTCTGAAGGCTTTTCTAGTTATTTCAGAGATTCTTCTGTCTGCCTTTGCACTAGGTCCCATGCTGTCTGCATTGTATCCTGTAGCTTGGATTTCCATAGGCCAGCACATAATTTTAATATCAAGGGAATTATGATGAAACCATCTGAAAGCATTTGTTCCTTTATGAATGTACAAAGCAGTGAAAATAAAGACCTTTCTTTAGTAATAAAATCTTTTGCTTGTGGCCATATGGCTGATTTTGCTGCCCACAGTTGCTGGATCATTTCCTAAACCTGTCTCCCTACCCAGGCTGGAGGAAAGCATGTTCTCCTGCTGAGGAGGAGCTAGAGGCAGCACAAAATCTGGCAATTTATTCTTTGAAGCTTTGCATGCAACTGACCTCCACTTAAGCCTTTTGTACTATATAAATATTTCAAGTGAGCCATGAATCAAGATTAATGTGCTAGGTGACTACCAAATCATTAGCAGTGCAGGATGCAATAAAGTTGGAGCCAGGGTTTTATTAAACAGGGTGTGTTGGTCATTAAGGCAAAGTGATGGTGTGGTGTAAATGTGAGAGCAAAACCAAATTCCCTCTGGGTGTCTCCTCTTGAACAGGCAGTAATGGTAGGAATGGTGAAGTAGCAAGGCAGGAAGTCAAACATGGTTAAAATTGCTATAAGTGACTGAATTCTGATTAATAGATTCTCTGCATCTCTTCTCATAAGGAAGATGATGCCAAGCTTTATTTTCTCTGAAGCCTCAAAACCATAATTTGGTTAATGCTAGGAGAGCTGATTTGTCAGAGTCAAAACCAGACACTGAGAAGAACACAGTGCTGGGGAGCAAGACAAAACTCAGGGTTTGCAGCAGGTACATAAATGTCTAGTCTTCTCCTTTTTTTTTTTGGTAGTAACAGAATAAGAACAGTCAACAAAACATTTATAATTCATTGTCAAAATAGACTTTTAGAGAACAAATAGAAAAATCCCCCAAATCTTTTTGTGCTTGGAATTTCCCTAGTTAATAATCATCATCCACTTAATTTGTTCCTTTTGTCTGTGCCCTCACATAATCTGAGTTTGTGCTATGAACTAGGCCAAAAGAAAAGCCACACTTGCAAAGAATTACTTGGCTAAGAGCTGAAAATTCCCTATGCTGGCATTTTCCTTTGTGTGCATTCCTGTGAATTCCAACGATGAGAACATCAGCCTGTTTAAGGAATGGAGCCAGGATTTGCATTCAAGCAGGAATTCCTGCCCTTGCCCCTGTGTCCTTGCAGGGAGGGCTGGCTCTGCTGTCCCATCTTTTGGGGGGCTGGGGTTGGTCACCCAGAGACCAGGGAGATGGAATGACCTTCACCAGCACTCCCTTGTTATCTCTGTTTATCACTTGTTATCAGCAGCTTCCTCCCTCCTTCTCCTGCTGAAACTCAAGCTTTCTGTGACTTTTAGGCATTCACTATTGATTTCATAAATATTTTGAGTTCCTGATGATTTTTCTTTTTACTTTTTGCAAATTAATCGCTTGAGATATTTGTGTTGATTGTCCTGTTTGTTTCCACTGTAGTCTCGTTCAATCTTGTTTGTTTGTATCTCAGGTAGCAACTTTACCACTCCTACTCTCATGTTTTCTGATGAAAAATACTGCTTGTATCATCTTTACATCTCCTTTAGCATTTAATTCATCACTGGCTTTTCTTACCCCTTCATAAAAGTGTATTTCAGGGATCCATCCAAATGATGGATCCAACACACTCCTGGCTGCAGCAATTTTCTAGCCAGGATGGGAGCTTTCTTTCTTTGATAATATTTTTCCTTTTTCATTTAAAAACAAATTCTGAAGATTTAAGATTTTTATCTGCCACTTGCTGAGTGAAGCATTTTTTATTTCATCAGTTTCTCACCCCCAGCATTTTTCTTGAAATATCATCCACCCTCTTCTTCAGATTGTTTCCTTCTTTGCAGTCTGGAGCCTTTATAAATACAGTAATTACAGGTGAAATGCCAACATAACATTTTACAATAGCTAATTTTTGCAAACCAGAATTATATAGTATTTTTGGGAAAAAAAAGTCCATGCTGACTTTAGAAATTGGTAGACAGGATAAAAGTGTTTTACTGAAGAATTTATGCAAATGTGTGTTTTAGATGATGGTTTTGCCCTGTATTTTGTAATGCATTGTCCTTAGCTGAAGTTAACACATATTTTGCATTGCTTATTTTTGTGAGCAGTGACTAACTTGTGATTTAAATGATCAGTTTATAACTCTCTGAGGTTTTTACCTTATTTTATGGTGATTTATTTTTGTAGTAGAATTTACTTTTACTGCAAGTGACATTTCAAGAGCATATTTGCAGTCTCTGGAGTCCTTGAACTATTTCCAAGCAGGGAGCCTGCTGAGGTTTAAGCCAGTTTGGAAATCTGTCTGTTGGCTTGATGGATTATAGCCCATGTAGTGAGCACTCAGCTTCTACAAGGTTCATGGCATCTTCACCTTTAAGTATCTAATTTATGTAGAAATGCCAATAAATTATTTAGAAGGACATGCTTGCTGATATCAGCAGTTCTGGAGCAACTAAATATGATGTGACTTTGAAAATCATTGGAAACGTTGGCAGATCTTCAACAATTCTTTATAGGTTCCAGGTATTAAATATTTTAGGAGGAAAAAAAAAGCTGTTTGTATTCTTTTTCCCAAAATTTTCTTGTCAGCTCTTTGTGAATATATCAGGTTTCTCTTGGAGTAAAGTTCACATTGATTCTGGAAAAGCATGCATCCCAGAAACATGTGAAAGGAGACTGAATGTGCAATAAAATAGAAATATAAAGGAGCTTCTTCCTCACTTCCTGGCTCATTAAGGATTTGTTCTTGAGTTTGCAGAAACCTCACATCTCTACCTGCAAACTTCATATGGGTACATTTACAGGGGCCAGGCAAGGATCCAGGTTAGCACCACATGCAGAGCAGTTGATGATGTACAAATTTGCCCTGAAAGCCCAGGTAATCCTGCTGGAGAATTGCAAATGTTGACTCTTCAGGTTAAATACCTAAAGCTGTCTGAAGGTGTCTATCGAAACAGCAGTGTTTTTGCAAGTGCTGAACACCTAAATTCTTTACTAAATCAACAGGAATTTGAAAATCACCTTGTAGACACACTCTGATAAAATTAACATTTATTAACATACCAGATTTAGAAGAGAGACAAAAAGCAGTTGTGCCTCCTCTGCACTTGGGGTTTGTAAGATACCACCAGTCAGAGGACCATTTGCAACTCTCTCCTTTCCCCCAAACTTCTTCTTTGCCCCCCACACCAAGGTATCCCTGAAAGCACAAAAAACAAGTAAAGGAAATATAGAAAGTGAAAATAGCTTGGGTAATTTTTATTTGATTGCAAATGCAAGTTGTCATTGCACTGCTATGTTAGATTAATAAAAGGCAGGTGCCAGTGGGCTGCTTCTCCACTGAGTGGCTGTTCAGAACCTTCTGCCCCCTGTGTCACTCTAAAGGTCGGGGCATCACTTGGCTGCCAATTCTAAAAAGAAACATGAGGTATAGAAGCTGATTGTCCTTTTATTATTCTATTTAATATTTATAGCAAATAAGCAGTCACTGAAAACTGGACTTAAATTTTAACTTCATGCACAAATGAGAAAACAAGTGGTACTGCAGATAATATTTTACAGGAATATGACACAGTATATTGATTTTCTTTAATGCTGAAATTCACAGGAGTAGTGGTGCAGATTTGTCCTTACCTGGGATCTGTTTATCTAAAACTTTAATGACTAATCTTTTTTTTTTTTTTCTTGCAAAGTTTAATTGAATTTTGCAGACAGGATTAGATCTTTAAGCTCTGAGGCATTGATGGGAATGATTATGGAAGACCAAGCTGAAGCAATTGTCTGTTATCCACAGCGACAGCACAGCAAGCTCCTTTCTAGGGGTGTCATGAGCAAGCAGCTGTTCACTTAGCATGGATCTGGCTTTGGACTTCCCAGCAGTTTGGAAAGCTTGTGGGTTTTCACCTGAAAGGACAACGGTGGGACACAGAGCCCAGTGTTTGTGTGTGAACACACACTGCTAGGGAGGGGAGCAAGGGGAGGCAGTGCCACCTGCTTGTGACCTGCTGGTTGCTACCAACCTCTGCATCCCTGTGTTAACCCATTGTTTCAAAGGAGATATCCATCACATGTGTGCAAGGATCTTATTTTAACCAGTAAACACATGGTGAGCATAGTTGCTTTTTGCTGTGGCCAGAATACTGAATTTTTGGGTGTGAATCTGCTGCAGGGCATTGCCTTGAGGCAGGATGAGGTAGCAAAAGACAGAGCTTCCTGAAACAGATCCCAATTCACATGAATTTGGTTCATATTCACAAATTAACTCTTTAGCATTGTGGGAATATGTAGATGTAGAGGGAGACTCCAAAAGCCCTTTCTTATGCACAGGGTTGGTAGAATCACCTCAAAAATTTCAGAGATTTTCATGGGTTTTGTCTGCTGGCTGTGTCAGAGGTGCACTAATGATGCTAAAACATCTCAGGTTGTCAGCAGGGACTTGCTTAACAGGGGTTTTAGGGTCAACATTGCCTCTTCTAATTAAGCCCTTTACAGGTAATGTCAGAACAATTTCTAACACAGGGAGGTCATAGTTATGATGAAAACATTTACTGTCCACTGCCAAGACTGAAGAGAATTTAAAAATCTGGTTATTAAGGAAAGTGATAGTCACTAGTTGTAAATTCTCTTTTCTTTGTGGTGGGTATATGAGGGTATCTAATGCCTGCATCTCACTCTCCCAAGGCAATGCCAACCCAAGCATCACCATCTTCTTTGGAAGCTGCAGCAAATCCTGGCAATTGCTAATTTGTCCAATCATCCCATTACCTCACTGGGAAGCTGGCTGAATTTAGAGGAACCTGTAAATGAATGAATAGTCTGGGGAGGAATAATATCTGAGAAAGGAGTAAAGAAGTGATGTTAGTGTAGGACATACCCTTTTTTGAATAGTTATGTTTCTTTTGTGGTCAGTTATGGTCATTACATTTTGTTCCCACATATGCCTCTTGGCTGCTGAAGGAATGCTTTTACTTTTTGCATTTATTTTCAAGCATTTTTCAAATTATTTGGTGTGTGCTGGGCTTTCCCTTTCAGCTTTCTCTGGAAACATTCCTCAAGGACTAGTAAGGATCTCTCTATCTCAGGCATTGTATCTCTGATATCTGCCTTGGTGAGGGAGGAACCATCTGTCTGAGAGCAGCTGGCATTCAAGTAGGGCAAAAGACAATTTACAGCTACAAACCAAAATAAAACTAATGGTTGTGTCCTACAATGTATTACAGCATCGTCCAGAAGAGCCTTGTTAGTCAAACTGAATGAGCTGCCTCTTGAAATGCTTAATCCTCTCTGAGCACTCCCAATCTAAACAGAGGCAGAAATAGAGAATGTCATGGGTTATTCTCCCTGAATACCTTCAAGAAGGGTGTAGGTATGGGAAACTACAGTTGCATAAATGGTTCTGAAACAAGAAAAATTCAGTATGAAAAACGATGAAAAGGGCAGTAAGGATGAAGATGGAAGTACAAAATCTCTTTCCAGTTTAGTTTTTAATCACTATCTAGTCCATTGGAGAAGAGAAAACACAGTAGGAGCAATTGATATAGAAGTATTTTTTTCCAAATATGCTAATGTCTTTATTATAAAGTAGCACCTGCTACTGCATTGGAAGTTATTAGATTGTGTGTGCATAAAGCAATACCCTTCAAAGAATTTAGATTAATAACCCATAATAAATCATATATCACAAGTGCACACAGTTAATATCAAGATTAATTATGCAGTGACTTGTAAGTCATTATATCATAGATATCAGTGTAGAGGTTTAATTTTTCTCTAAAAACTGATGAATTCTGATATAACTGTTTAACTATTTATAAGCCCCCTTGAGATGCAGGCTAAAGCAAGGCAAGGAAACTGTGACATTGGTTTGGCTCTGTAACGGAGTGGTTAAATCTACACCATCAATCATATAGAAATTTAATTGGAGTTTTTGCTTTCTGTGCCAAACACCTTGTTGTGTTTTGTCTTATGAACTTTGTGGTAGCACCCCATTTTTCTCATTTTTACTCTCCTGATAATCTCTTGTAATGGTGTATTGTGGCATCATTCTTATCTGATTCATTGGAATTATTGAAAAGCAGGAAAACACAGGATATGTTCTGCCATGTTTGTGAAGTTTTATGAGCCCTTTAACATATTGTGTCAAACATAGTTTATATTCTTGAGCCTTTAGCATGTTGTGTTGGGTTTGAGAGGCCAAGTTTTGTTAGTGGGGGGCTGCAGGCGTGGTTTGTGTGGGAAGCTGCTGGAAGCTTCCCCCATGTCCAGCAGAGCCAGTGCCAGACAGCTCCAGGATGGACCCAGCACCTCTCTGTGCTGCCTGCAGGGAGGAGGCAGAGCTCAGGAAGGAGGGAGGGGTGGAGGGAAGGTGAGTTAAAGATTTAAAGGTTTATTTTATTTATTATCCTGCTCTGATTTTATTGGTAATAAATTCAGTTTATGTCCCCAAGCTGAGTCTGTTCTGCCCACGATGGTGTTTGGTGATTTGACCTCTCCCTATCCATATCCCAACTCATTAACCCTTTGTTGTATTTTCTCTCCCCTGTCCAGCTGTGGAGGGGAATGATAAGAATGGCTTTGGTGGATGCCTGGCATCCAGCCAGGGTCAACCCACCACACATGTGAAACACCACAATATTTGATTTTTGTCCTAATTAAAGGCCAGATCCACCTTGAGACAGACACCCAAGAGCTGGGCTCAGCTCCCCACACTGTGCAGGGAAGGCTGGATGCTGCAGGGAGGTGATGCAGGAGTTTGTGCACAGGGCAGGCATCCCCTGCCAGGAAGGGATATCCTTGTTTGGAAACCTATGTTGGATCTTGGGTCTATTTCTGCAGAGCAAATATTTATGTTGGGAAGTGGTATGCCAAAATGTCCAGGAAGTGCTGAAAAACTCATCTGCATCCCATTGAAGAACGTGGGACTTGAACACAACTCTAAACAGTTACAGAAAAGTGTCCAATTAAATGCTTTTCATGAATTTACCTACAGGTGAACATATGGGGGCAAAGGAAACCACTGCCCTTTCCTGGCAATATTTTCCCTGTAGATGTAGGAGAGCATCCTACAAGAAGGGAGAGAGTAAAACCATTGTGCAGGGTCATGCATTAACTGACAACAGCATTTCTCTATTTGTACCAAAAAGACCTAATAATGCAGTTATTATTAAGAAGTAATAAATACAGTTAGTGATTTTAGGACCAGCCCTTGATGTGCAGTGTTAAATTTGTGTTTGGATGAAGAAATGAAAATACTCTGAGGCACATTGTACAGTTACTTAATGAAACATTGACTGAAAAGCAAAGCCTAATTAAGGTAGAGTCACATTTTACTTTTTTTGGGAAGTTCCCTACTTCCTATTCCTTTGCTTAATTGCCCATGTTTCCCTTAAAAGAATATATGGATACATATATTTTCATATATATAAAATGTATATGTGTATATATATATGTATATGTATATATATGTGTGTATATATTTATGTATATATATGTATAGATTTATATATGTATAAATACATATATTTATACATATATAAATTGATACATGGTTGGCACTTGCAGTTTGGAACTGCACACACCAAACCTGTACACCCCACAGCATCCCTCTGAGCTCAGAGCTTGACTGGTGCACAAAGGGTGATGGTGCCATCTGGACTAAAGTAAATGTCATCCCTAATGGACATGGGAAGTATTTTTCCAGAGGCTGATTCCAAGTGTGCTCCCCATTAGCAGACAGACCAACCATCCCCACCTCTCTGCTCATCCTGTGTCTGCCTTCTCTGCCAAATCAGGCTCTGTGAAAGATGCTCAGGCAGTTTTCTGTGAGGGAAACAGGATTCTTCTTCCCTCTGCATCGAATGTTTTAATAATTTTAAGTGAAAGCAGCAAGCTGGAACCATGTGTGGTATCCACTCATGCAGCACAGCAGGAGTGGATAAAATACAGGGGGATTGCACCTGCCTGTGCAGAGCAGCAGATAACTGACAGCACACCCCGTGCTGCCCTCTCAGCCAGGTTCAAATGCTCCTGTCCTGACAAGGAGATGGAAAGAGCTGATTAGATGTTACCTCCTGCTCCTCTTACTGGGAATTCTGCCCTTCCATCCCCCTTGCTGGTCACACCACAGATGTGCTGCCCCTGGGCACGGATGCAAGACCAGCTGCAGCTCAGGGCTGTGTTTTATTACCTGGCACAGCTTCAGAGAGGGTGCTGCTGGCAGGGGAGAGCTCTGGGCTGTCCTGCTGAGCAGAAATAAGGGGAGTGCACCCTTCTCTGTGCCCTACCCAGCAAAACTCTTGTGTGTTAGGCTCAACTTCAAGGCTGCTCCCCTACATCAAAATTATTGTGGGGGATTGTGGAGGTTTTTTTCTGTATGTGAGGAAAGGAAGATGATTTTTAAATGACACTCAGTTGGAGAGGTGCTTAGGCATCAATCTTCACAGATGTTTGGGAGCCTTGCCCGCAGGGAAACTGAGGGCAGTCAAGAACCTAAATGACTTTTAACAGCCTAACCCTGCTTTTGATGCCATTGCCCAAATATCTTGCATAGATGACCTAGTAAACCCTTCATATTACCCAAAAATTCTGTTCTGAGAGTGAAGGTGTTTCATCCCCTCATACTATGGAGGGGAAAATTATTGGCCAAACAGTGGCAGCAAAAGCCACAGAGGGGTGAGGAAGCAGGAAGATGCAGATTTGGGGATCTCAGCATTGATACTGAGGGAGGTTGATGAGTTATCCATTACTGGATGAAAAACTGGATCCACACCATGGGCTCCCACCCTACATGGTTCACTTCTACCATGAAGTGGCCAACTCACAGGGAGAGGGATTAGTTCAAAATCAGAAAGAATAACTAGTGAAAGCATGAAGTATTCTGTAAAATGAAACTTTTTTCAACCATTTCTCTCATTTGGTCTTTCTACATTTTGTGGTTTTGTTTTTGGTTT
>VWYP01013122.1:7942-20778 GCA_013400435.1 Pycnonotus jocosus
TGCAGGGATGCAGGGAATGTGCTCCTGCAGGGATCCAGGGAATGTGCTCCTGCAGGGATCCAGGGAATGTGCTCCTGCAGGGATGCAGGGAATGTGCTCCTGCAGGGATCCAGGGAATGTGCTCCTGCAGGGATCCAGAGCAGGGAATGTGCTCCTGCAGGGATCCAGGGATGCAGGGAATGTGCTCCTGCAGGGATCCAGGGCAGGGAATGTGCTCCTGCAGGGATCCAGAGCAAGGAATGTGCTGCTGCAGGGATCCAGGGAATGTGCTCCTGCAGGGATGCAGGGAATGTGCTCCTGCAGGGATCCAGAGCAGGGAATGTGCTCCTGCAGGGATGCAGAGCAGGAATTGCCTCTCAACTGGAGCATGGCCCAGCCTCTCCCTCCTCCACGTGGGCACGGGTTTGGCAGCAGCTCCCAACTCCCTGCAAATCCCAGATCTGCTCCTTGCCCTTCCCTTTCTCCTGGAAAAAATCCACCCCAGTGTTTATTACCCCTTGGCATTCCCAGGAATGGCTTTGTTTCAGTGGAATTTGTGCCTTCCCCGACTGGAGGAATGTTCCCTCCCATCCTCAAGGATTTTCCTTTGGATCCTCGGGATTTTCACAGCAGGTTTGTCTGGATGTCACTGTCAGATGCCAATCCCATGGGAAATCACATGGGAACATCCACATCAGCACCGGGTAAACTGGGAAAAAAAAGAAGAAAAAAACAGCAACAACAACAAAAAAACACACACACAAAACCCAAGCAACAACAACAACAAAAAACCAAACAAAAAACCCTCAAAAAACACAAAAAACCCCCAAAACAACAAAAAAAAACCCAAACAAAAAACCAGACAAAAAATAAATTTAAAAAAACCCAAAAAAACCCAAAAAACAAAGAAACAAAGAAACAAACAAAAAAAACCAAAAAACCCCAAACAAAATAAAACAAAAACAAACCAAACAAAAAAACCACTAAAAACCTGTCCTGAACCCACTTCAAAGGTTCTGAAGGAGGACAGGGAAAATCCGAGGAGGAAATTCCCGGTGTTCCCACCCACCTGGAGGGGCAGGGGATGGACGGGGCCACACAGGGGGGGAATCATTTCCACGCTCCAGCCCCTGGATGATTTAGGAGGGATTAAAACCCCAAATCCCAGTGCCCAGGCTGCTCTTTCCCGTGCAGGGTAATGGAGCATCGAGTCTGGCTCGGGCTGAACCCGCCTCTGTCTCGGCTCCTTGCCCGGCACCGAGGGAGACTCCGAGCCAGGGTGATGAAAAATGTCTGGAATCACTTCCCAAAGCTCAGGGTGAACCCCAGGAGCTCCCACATCCCACCCCATTCCCATTCCCTGCTCCATCCTCACATCCAAAACCCCTTGAGGAGAACTTTTTTATTTTATTTTATTTTATTTTTTTGCCCCTCTGGGGATGACACAAAGAAAAGTTTGGCTGCTCCCAATCAGAGCTCCAATGCAGATGAGCTCAGGATGAACAGAATTCACTGTGGATTGCTGCTTGCAAAAACTGAGTGTGCACAAACACGAGAAACAGCAGAGCTGAACTGCATGGGAGGAAAACATTTGCTGTGGAGATGACATCTGGGTTGGAAAGCAGTGATAAAACTCTCTGTTAAGAACTGTCAAAGACTATTTTCATTTTTGCTTGCTTTGCTGTACTAAACAGCAGAAAAAAACCTTAAATAATCGTTTCTTTGTACTGATGGACATTAAAAATAAACTTTATCCTAGAGATAAACTGAGGGGCTCTTCTGCAGGAATTGTGGTTTTCGTGTGTGATTTGACATAGGGAGACAATCCAGTTTTGAAACACTGCAGCTCAGAAATGTTGGAAACCCTGGCCTAGACATCTTATTTTACTGTGCAGCTCTTGGAAGAGCACTCAGGGATAATTAGAGGCGTCTTTGGGCAGGATTGATCCCCAGGAAGGTGAGGAAGAGGGAATTGTTCCTCCCCCTGTGAAGGTAAACTGCTGCTGAACTCTCAGCCCCACGTTCACCTGCCTGATGGAACACGTCTGGAATTACACAAGGTTGAGCTTTTATTCCGTTTCAGGCACACCAAATCCCTGAGATATTTTTTTTCCAGCTGGAGAAAAGGGCCCCACATGCAGGAATTTGGGAACAGCTCAGAGGGGAGAACTGGCATTTCCACAACCTTTTTTGTAAAACTTGCAGGAATTTGGGAACAGCTCAGAGGGGAGAACTGGCATTTCCACAACCTTTTTTATAAAACTTGCAGAGATTTGCAAAATCCAGATTTGCCCCAGCTTAGGGCAAATGTTTCTTTCCCAGTTCAGGATCGTTTTTCAATTTTGGAAATGTAGGGAAAAAAAGCACTTTGGCAATTCAAATTCTGTGAAAATTGGACTTTGCATGGGATCAGATAATCAAAGGAATGGTTTGGGATGGGAGAGACCTCAAAACCCATCCAGTGCCATGGCAGGGCCACCTTCCACTGTCCCAGGCTGCTCCAAACCCCAATGTCCAACCTGGCCTGGGACATTTCCAGGGATCCAGGGCCAGCCACAATTTCATCTTTTCAAATGCTGGGAATGGATGTAAATTAATTTTGCATCTGATTTACACAGGGTTGGTGGGGTTTTTTTCCCCCAAATTCAGACAAACTGACATATTTTGCATTTCTACACAACCACAGAATATCCTGAGCTGGAAGGGATCCACAAGGATCATCCAGGACTGCTCAGACTCCCCAACAATCCCAGCCTGGGCATCCCTGGGGGAATTTCCTAAATGTTCCTGGAGCTCTGGCAGCCTCGGGGCCGTGCCCATTCCCTGGGCACCCTCTGGGGGAAGAACCTTGCCCTAAAATCCACCCTCAATCCCTGCTGGAACAGCTCCAGCCACTCCCTGGGTGCTGTCCCTGTCACCAGAGGAGAAAAAAGAGACATTCCATCCACCCAGGAATGTTTTTTTTATCCCACTGAGTGACAGCCACTGGCTGTGTCTGCTTTTGGTGCAAGCAATAAAGGAGACACAAAATCATCCTCAAAACACTCCCAAGTTCCTCTTTCCAAGCATTTCTTGTTGACTCCCCACCGGTCCCAATCCCCAAATAAACACCCAAGGGGTCTCCTGGGTGTTTGGGGAGACCCAAAATCCCAAAATTTTGGGGGATTTTTTTTGGGAGATCCCAAAATTTTTCCATTTGCTTCTCCACTCTTGATTCTGCACAGGGAAATGCTGGGAATTGCACAATATTCGATTTTCAACCTCCTTTGGGCTGGATTTTGTGCTCTGCAAGAACTCCAGACTTCTGAGATCCCACCTGGAATGCTCTGCACGGACCTGGTGTCCCCAGCATGAGGAGGACATGGAAAAGTTGGGAAAAGTTCAGAGGAGGCCACAAAGCTCCTCATGGGACTGGAGCACCTCCCCTGTGGAGACAGGATGGGAAAATTGGGAATGTTCAGCCTGGAGGAGTTTGTGTGGAGACCTCACAGCAAATTCCAGGGTCTGAAGGAGCTGCAGGGAGAATGAAAAGGGGCAATTTATCAGGAATTGGAGGGATAGAACCCAAAGAATGGTTTTAAACTGAAGGAGGAAAGGTTGGATGGGATTTTGAGCAGGAATGGGAGGGTGAGGAAGAGCTGGGATGGAATTCCCATTGCAGCTGTGGCTGCCCCTGGATCCCTGGCAGTGCCCAAGGCCAGGTTGGACACTGGGGACAGTGGGAGGTGTCCCTGCCCATCCAGAGGTGGAATGAGATGATTTTTAAGATCCCTCCCATCCCAAACCAGTCTGGAATTCCATGATTGGCACACCTGGGCTTTGTGGAGACAGTTATTGCATTCAGGTAGGAAGAAAGAAATTTATTTTCTCCACCTGAACATTTCCAGGCTTGCTGGGTGTCCTTCAGCTCTCCATTTCTCTCTCCATGCTCCCATCCCAGCAATAAAGGGATGAGAATTCCCACCCTTCCTGTGAAGCCATTTTTCAATCATTATATTAAAACTCATCGCTTCCCAGGCCCTTGGGAAAAAAAAAAATTAAAATTACTTAACACAACAGCAAAAACATCCTCAAGAAGGCCCTAAAAACCTAAAATCATCCCACTTTTTTTTTTTTTTTTTTTCCCTCAACGTATGGGAAAGGTTTAATTAATAAACAAACTTTCCCTGGTGCCTTAATTGGCTGGAAAAACACATGGGATTTTTTTTTTTTTTCCTTAATTTCCACTCCACCCTGCTGTGGCCCTGCCCAAAGCTGTGCTCCCGTTGTGGTCGGGACATTTGCAAAATCCTGCCTTAAAGTTGTGTTCACAGGAGAGATTTGGGGAAAAAAAGGACTGGGGAAGAGTCAATAAATGTTGTATTCTTTCAGAATCACGAATTTTGGGTGAAATTCAGATTTGAACATGAAAATTTTGAGTTTATAGTACTTTACACTGCCTTTAAAAAAAAAAAAATTGGGATGGGGTATTTTGGTCTTTTTGAAATTGTGGGAATACTTCAAAAAGGACCTTGAGGGGCTGGAGCGTGTCTAGAGAAGGGAATGGAGATGGGAAAGGGGCTGGAAAACAAATCCTGGGATGAAGAGCTGAGGGATTTGGGGTGGTTTGGGGAGAAAAGGAGGCTCAGGGGGGACCTTGTGGCTCTGCACAAGTCCCTGCCAGGAGGGGCAGGGAAAGGGGGAGAGGAAATGGCCTCAAATTGCACCAGGGGAGGCTCAGCTTGGAGATTGGGCAAGGAAATTTCCCTGGCACAGTGGTCAGGCCTTGGGATGAGCTGCCCAGGGAGCTTTGGAGTGCCTGGAATTGTCCCCGAGGAGTCTGGGGGTGGCCCTTGGGGACAGGGTTTGGGTGCTGCTGGTGCTGCTGGGGTGGCACTGGGGGATCCTCAGGGGCTCTTCCCACCTTGGCCATTCCATGCAATCCAAGCAGAAGGCCCCTGCACGTCCCCCAAACCTTCAGGGGGCCCCAAGTCCCAATTCCTCTGCTCCCAGCCTCAGCACCTTGAGGGCTGGGAGGAGTCTCCAGGATGGTCCCTGCCATGCCAAGGTCAGGTTCCTGCAGAGTCCAAGGGATGAGATGAAGTTCAGGTGAGCTTGAGAGTGCCAGGCTGGGGGTGGCCCTTGGGGACAGGGCTTGGGCTGGTGCTGGTGGCACTGGGGTGGCACTGGGGGATCCTGGAGGTCCCTTCCCACCTTGACAATTCTGGAATTCTGTGGCTCACACGGGTGGCTGGTGACTGCTCCAGTTTTCCTGCACCACCAGGAGATGTTTGACCCATTTTGGTTTTCAAATAGCCCAGGCTGGCACCTTCAACCAACCAAACATTCCAGGAGTTCCCATCCCTGGAGCTGCTAAACCCCGGCTGTTCCTGTCCTTGCTCCCTCAGCCTCCCAATCCACCAGAATTCCCTTTTGGAATGTGGAATTTGGGCTGGTGCTGCCATCACCCAGAACCTCCCAGGACCTGCCGAGCTCCAGCAGCTCCCAAATCCCTCATCCCACCCTGGAGCCAGCCGGAGTTGGTGATTCCCGACACGCCTGAGCTCTGCCTGCCACCTATTGGTGTTAAACTCCTGAGCCCGCATTCCCGTTCCCATTCCCAGCTTTTTTTGAGCCCAACAACCGCACCAGGGTGAGGATGGCACCGTCTTTTGGCCAGGGTCACTCAGAAACGCCTCCCGTGGCCACGTCTGGCTGCTTCCTGGTCCGTGAGAGAGCAAGAAAAGCTGGGAATTGTGTCCTGAAAGGGTCGGGTGGTTTTTCCAGAGGTTTGTTTTTCATGGTGAACCAAACACGCGTTGCCAAAGCCGGGATTTGGGGATCTTTAAATTCCCAGGATATGAAAGGTTGGGAACTTTATTTGTTTTACTGAATTGCTTTGGGATGGAGAGTGAAACGTTCCCGGTCACTGCACAAAGAAAAGCCAAATCCAGAGGGAGATGGAGCAGCAGCACCGCGCGGGAATTCCCATTGGAGCTCCTGGGTGATAAAACCATGGAATTCCAGATTGGTTTGGGATTGAAAGGACCTTAAAAATCATCTCATCCCACCCCTGGATGGGCAGGGACACCTCCCACTGTCCCCAGTGTCCAACCTGGCCTTGGGCACTGCCAGGGATCCAGGGGCAGCCACAGCTGCAATGGGAATTCCAGCCCAGCCCCTCCCAGGGAACAATTTCTGATTCCCAAGATCCCATCCAATCCTGCTCTGAAGCCATTCCCTGTGTCCTGTCCCTCCATCCCTTGTCCCCAGTCCCTCTCCAGCTCTCCTGGAGCCCCTTTAGGAGCTCTGAGCTCTCCCTGGAGCTTCTCCTCTCCAGGTGAGCACCCCCAGCTGCCTCAATAACCAGCTGATCTTCCAAAAACTCCTCAGAATTACCCCAAATTCAATTTTAAGAACCTCAAGGAACAAATCCCAATTTAAGACGGGAAAGGATCAGCAGCCCAGTGCTCTCCAGGGTTGCAGTCTGTATTTTTAGCAAACCTTGTGGTGGCTTTAAAAGGAGTCAAGAGTAGAAAGATTCATCCCAGGTGCTTCAATTTGGGGATGTGATGCTCAGACAAATTATTTTTTCCAAGATTTCACCCCCTAAACAAGAGGCAACCTGATCCATGGGGCCTAAACTGGTGTTCCCATCACTGGAGGAAAAAAAAAATCATTTTATTGTCCACTCACAGCTCTCAGAGGCTTCAATCAGAGTCTGATTTTAGCCTTAATTTTCCTCATTTTGAATAAATCTCCCATGAAACTCCCATAAAAGCCTCAGAATTAAACCCTGTGCTCAGTGTGGCACCAGCAGAAATTGTATCCAAATATTCCTTTAGTTCATGTGGGCAGAACGAGAGGAAATCACTGCTCCATTTTTATTAAGCACTGAGAGCCATTATTATTAATATTGAAAAATATTCCTTTTTTCCAGAGGTTTTGGGGTTGTTTTTGCTTTTGGTTGTTTGGGTTGGATTTTTTTTTTTTTTTTTTTAAGATGCAGGAAGGATTCTGGTGTTGTTTAAACCTCTGAATATCGAGTTTGCTGTGCCTGACCCTTTTAAAATCCAAGTGAAATAAAATCTTGTGGTATCCTCTTAAATCTTGAACATTAAAACAAAATGAATTTAATCCAACCAAAAACAAAGCCCGAAACCCATCAACCAAAGGAACAAAAACAAACTCCAGTTTATTTGTGAGGTGGACTAAAAAGTATTTATTTTCTCAATTTTTGAATGCTTCTGCAGGAACGAAATTAAATTTCCAAGCAGAACAAGACTAAAAAATCCCTGAAGTGTGGGGTTTAGGGTTAATAATTAATTTAATTTTTTTTTTTTAATGTGGTTTTGCTCGGTTCAGGACCTCCATCAATTATTTTCAAGCCCTCCTGGTGACCCGGAGCTCCCCGACCGCTGTTTCTCAAAGGAAGCAGGAATGGTGTTCCTGAAATTTATCATTTCCTGAGACTTTTCTTATGAGTTTCACCTCTGCTGGCCTCTCCTCTTCCAGAAATCCCAAATTCCTCCCGAAACCGCTGCAGTGACTCAAGCTCCAGCAGAGCACAGGAGTTTTTCCCAAAAAAATCTGGTTAGGAAACGAACCCAAGCCAAGATGGAATCACGTCCCGTTGGTATTTTTATCCAGGATCTTCTGGCCAGGAAAGAATAGGAAAATCAGAATTATTTAATGAAGAATTTAAGCCCCATTCCTATTGAAAAGTGACTTGGACTTGTTGAACTCAGGGGTGTGTTTGGCTCATTACAGATTTTTTGTAATCTTTGATTTTATGCAAATTTTATTCAGATTTTAGGATGCAAAAAAGAAAAAAACAAACCCAGAGCTTGCTGGCGATTCCAATTCCTGGAAATCCTTATTTAGTGCCATCAAATCACCATCCCTGCGGGGGTTCAATTTTTTAATTGATTGATCCAAGGTTGGTCTTTGATCTCGGAGATCATCTCCAACCTGAATTATTCCGTGACTCCGATTCTGGAGAGCTGCTGTAAAAAAAACCAAAAAAACCCAAAAAAACAAAACAAAACAAANACCCAGAGCTTGCTGGCGATTCCAATTCCTGGAAATCCTTATTTAGTGCCATCAAATCACCATCCCTGCGGGTGTTCAATTTTTTAATTGATTGATCCAAGGTTGGTCTTTGATCTCGGAGATCATCTCCAACCTGAATTATTCCGTGACTCCGATTCTGGAGAGCTGCTGTAAAAAAAACCAAAAAAACCCAAAAAAACAAAACAAAACAAACCAGCACAAAACCGATTTTACCTCTGCGAGCAGCCAGGGTTTAAATCCAAAGCCACCCCAGAGCTCTCCTCTTTCTCTCTCTCTCTCTCTCTCTGCACTAATTGATCTCTTAATTGGCTCAATCAACACAGCATCTGCATCACACGAGCAGCGCTAATTGCTACAAGATCCCGGTGAAATGTTGAGCGCTCCAAAGGCAAGGAATGTGGAATGGGGACGTTCAAAATTGATCCCAAACCGGCCTGAGAATTTTGGGAATCCCAGCAGTGAGAATTCCAGGATTCCCCTGTTCCTCCCCAAATCCGTGAGGGGAAAAAAGGGAAAAAAAAGGTCCTGTCCAAAGGCCAGGGACAAATATTCCTAAAGGAATTCCTAAAAATATTCCTAAATATATTCCTGAAGGAATTTTTTCATATTTATTTTTTCATATTTTCATATTTATTTTTCAATATTCATAATGGCTAGTGTTGTTTGAGTGTTCAAGATTTAAGATTTTATTTCACGAGGATTTTAACAGGGTGAGGCGAACTCAATATTCAGAGGTTTAAACAACACCAGAATCCTTCCTGTATCTTATTAAAAAAAAAAAAATCCAACCCAAACAACCAAAAATAACACCATGGAAAACTAATATTTGTATTAATATTAATAAAATATTGTATTAATAATAATGGCTCTCAGTGCTTAATAAAAATGGAGCAGTGATTTCCTCTCGTTCTGCCCACATGAACTAAAGGAATATTTGGATACAATTTCTGCTGGTGCCACACTGAGCACAGGGTTTAATTCTGAGGCTTTTATGGGAGTTTCATGGGAGATTTATTCAAAATGAGGAAAATTAGGGACAGAATCAGACTCTGATTGAGACCTCTGAGAGTTGTGAGGGGATGCTACATGGGATGAAAAATTGCTCAAACTCCAACCCAGAAACATCAATTTTCCAGGATTACATGGAAAATAAAGAGCTTTGCACAGTAGAAAATACAAAGACCTGGCTCAGAAGGGATATTTTGACACATTCTGGTTTTCTAAACGTGCTCCAAAAATTTTTATTTTCATTCCATTGCGAGATCAAAATACACTTAAAAATGTTAAAACCTTGAAAAAAGTGCCCCAAAATAAAGTTCTACCCTGAGGTCGGATTGAGTTTGGTCTGCAGAGCATGGAACAGCTGGGCAAAGGTTTTACTCTGAGAAAATGGGCAAATTTCCTATCAATTTTGTGGATTAAAGTTTTACTAAATTCAACAGCTCACAGTCAGAATTCAGTGGATAATTGGATAAATCTGAAAATCAAATTTCCAGCGTTAGATCCTTGATGTGGTGTTGGGATCAGAGCTTGGCTCTAATCAAGAGGAATGAGAAATGAAGGAAATAGAAAATGTTGGAAGTTTTATTCAACCTGGAGGAAAAGAGAAAACTGAGTCAAGTTTTCAGCAGCTGTGATGATTTTAATGTGATTTGAGAGGAGGAGGACAGAAAGGCAATGAACAGAAATATGGAAATTTCCATTTCCTGTGGGTTCCCAACCCTAGAATTACCCCCCAAAAAATGGGGTTTGAATGAGATGATCACCAGTCATCAAACCCCACCAGCAATTCCTTGAAAACCGACTTGGAAAATAGAAGGAAAATGGAGTAAAAATGGGAAAATGGAGGGAAAATGGAGTAAAATGAACTCTGAGTAAACCAAGAGATGTGTTGCACCCTAAAATCTTAATTTTTGTGTCAGCTGAGGGATATATGTGAGCAGCTTTCACCTGCTTAATTTTCTAATATTTATAATTGTAGAAAAAACCAGGAATGAGTTATGAACCAGGCAGAGGAAAGAACAGGAAATATCAAAACCCCCCCAAAATATCAAAAATCAATTTGACAGTGCAAATGCTCCAGGACAGAAAATGGGCAGCACAGCTCGGGCGTGTTTAACGCCATCCCCACCCCTCTCCCGGTCCCAGGCAAAGCAATTAAAATCATCATTCCCTGGAGCATCCCAGAGGAGTTTCCATGGAATTGCAGAGCAGGGAGAAGAGGGAGGGGCAGGGCAGCCATTAGGCACGATGTTAATTGTGCTCTGGGTATTGGGGAGCATTAAAAATCCGACCGAAAATTCGCGGCAAACGCCATTCTCAGGAATTTCAGCTTTTATGCTCCGAGGAACAGAACGCTCTAAATGATGGGATGAAGGCCTTGGTTTTATTGAAAAAAAAAAAAAAAACACCAAATGAATGTCTTTTCTTTCCAAGATTCCAGCTGGAAACTTGTGGCTTCTTCTCTAAATTTTTGCCCAATTCCCATTTTGAATGGCACAGGGAGAGGAATTCGGGTGCCCTGCTCTGCCTGGCATCAAGGTGATCTCAGGCTCACCAGGGTTGTTCTCAGCGTGTTTTTCGTGGGATTTTGCACCAGTGGGAAATTCAATCTTCTGTTCCATGGACTATCAGAGTAGATCTGTCTTTTAAAGGATTTTTAAAGGATTTTTTAAAGATTTTTCAAGGATTTTTCAAGGATTGTTCAAGGATTGTTCAAGGATTTTAAAAAGACTTTTCTGTTTCTCCCAGGATTCTGCATCGTGGTGTTATTTTATGGTAGCTCCTTCCAGCCTGTCCTGCTCAAAATTAGCTTTCTTAATGCCAGAGAAATCAGTGAAATCATCAGAGACATCCATTAATATCTGGAATTTTCAGGAAACACAAAACCCTTCAGGTCGAAAGTATTTTTGCACAAACCCAAAACCAACAGAAACACGGGAAAGATCCCATAAAGGCTCGTAACTCCAGAGGGTCAAATCATAATAAAAAGCAGGATTTGATCCTATTCTTTCCTTATTCAAGGGTATCCGTGAATCCCGAGAAGAACCAACCCCAAAAACTGCTCAGAACGAAGTTGTTCCTCTCCCTGTTTCGAAATGTATCTCATATTTAAAAGAGACTTTTGTCTCCTCGCTCCGCTTGAATTATTCATGCGAAATCAATCCCTGAAATATCTGCAGCCATTCCGCTCGCGAGGCTCTGGTTCAATTCGCAAATTATTTTTAGGCCAAATTGTGCAGCAAAATCCTTTTCCGGCTAATTGCAAAAAAAAAAAAAATGGAGCTGGGCTTGGCCCGGTTTGAACCCAGTGGCTCGGGCTGCTCCTCTGCATTAGCTCAACTGAGGTTAAGAGAGGAGATTTGTGCAGCAATTTACCACACCCCTGGCTGTGGAGCAGCAGGGAGAAAAAACTGGTGCAGATCTTCTCAAAAAGAGCGGTGGAAAGGTGAAAATCCTGATTTTCCACCTCAGGAATTAAGAGGCGGATTTGGACCGTGCAGGTGAAGGAAGAGATCAGGGTGAGAAGTGGAATGGGAAGAAGAAGGAAGAGAATGAAGGTGGAGAGGGGTTATTTACAAGAGGTTGTAGGGGTTTGGAATTGTTTCAGACTTCCAGAGGGAAGGGTTGGATGGGATATTGGGGTGGAATTCTTCCCTGGGTGGGTCCTGGCACAGGATGCCCAGAGCAGCTGCTCCATCCCTGGAAGTGCTCCAGGCCAGGTTGGGCTTGGAGCAGCCTGGGACAGTGGAAAGCTCCCTGTCCACCACAGGGGGATTGAAATGAGATGAGATTTAAGATCCCTTCCAATCTGAGAGCAGAAAATTCACTCAAAAGCCCAAATTTTTGCCTGTTTTTGCACAACTCATATCCATAAATATGGAATAAATATGGAATTCCATGTAATAGCCCTGTGCTGCTGAGTAGGAGTGCAGGAAGACCCAAACCACCTGAAATGCGTCATGACTTGATTAAAAAGATAATAAAAATCCAAGAACTCCCGTGAAGGAATTAATTTGAGTGTTTGCTTTAAGGAACAGGGTCAGCTTTTGGGTAGAGCCTTCAAGAAGTGGGAAAATGGAATTGCTCACCACAGCGAGGGGACATAAAACTGATGTCAAAGCTCACTTGAAAATGATATAAAGGAAAAAACCAGATCAGCAGCACTGCTTAAACCTGTCCCTAAAAAATTTCAGTGACGGAGAATCAGCTCACCTCAGAAATTTATGGGAGCTCTTCCCGGGTGGGAGAAGAATTCCCCAGCTCTTCTCTGTGCTGCAAGAACTGAGAGGTCTGGCCTAAAATCCTTCTCAGTCTCTGATGGTTCAAACCCATAAGGATTGGGATTGAGGATTAAAATCTAACCCAGCTCAGCCAGGACCTCATCTCTGGAAGGGTTTCTGCAGTTGGCAATTATTGGATAATCTAGGACAGGTAAAGTGACATTTGTGAGGTGACATTCACCTGCCTAAGGTGCTAATTATGGGGTAAAAGTGAAAAAAAAAACCAGAAAGCAAATGAAAACAGACCCTCATTCAAGCCACACACGGGTCTGTGGTCTGAGGGTCTGGGTTTGGTCTGGGTTTGGTCTGGGTTTGGTTGAGTTTGGTTTGGTCTGGGTTTGGTTTGGCCTGGGTTTGGTTTGGTTTGATTTGGTCTGGGTTTGGATTGGTTTGATTTGGTTTGGTTTAGTTTAGTTTGATTTGATTTGGTTTGGTTTGGTTTGATTTGGTTTGGTCTGGGTTTGGTTTGGTTGGGTTTGGTTTGGTTTGGTTTGGTTTGATTTGGTTTGGTCTGGGTTTGGT
>VWYP01013124.1:0-17132 GCA_013400435.1 Pycnonotus jocosus
AATTATGTCTTTTTTTCAGTTATTGTTGTATAGTTATTTTTTGCTCACTTCATGTATTATAAATTATAAACTACATTAAGCATATCAGAAAAAAAAAAAAGTTATTCAAGTATCCTTTTGCTTTAGAAGAAGACATTGACTTTGCACTGAAATGAATTCTCATTTATCAAGTATTAGTACAGTATGTTTTGCAATGCTGTCCTAAAAGAAAACAAAAATAATTGTGCTATCAGGTTTCCTGTTAATTAAATAAGCAAAGATTTATTGTCATAACAGTTTTCTCATGTTGAAATTTTTAACTTAACAGCTTACATTATTGCAGTCTGGTCTATATAAAAATATCCTTGTCTTATCTCCATCTGTGACTAGGTTTTCTTTCTGTTATTGCAAGTTGTTATTTTTCTCCATTCCTCAGATCAGGTAAGAATAACTTGTTTGTTTCTTTTCTGTTGACACCCTCTTACATTCAATTTACTTTCCAATCTAAATTATGCATATTCCTAGCCTGCTTCCTTCACACTCTCCAAGTCTGCCTGTTGTGATTATTTAAAATAAAATTAATTATTTTCCAGTGTTTTGAAGTGGACAGCTTCTGTTCTCAGCTCTACCTTGCCTAAAAAGAAGGAAACTTGAATAACACCAAACATGCTACCCTATAAAGAAATGATCAGATACAATGCAATTCTCTTTGCAGGGTGCATTGACACCATGATTTTTTCTGAATTCTGTTTGAAGTTTGGATATGATGTCATTATTTTGGACTTTACCATGATTTTTATTAGAACTGAAAGAACTTACTCAAAACTAAACTGAGTTGCTTTGGGTTTGGTTGGTTGGTTGGTTGGGTTTTTTTTTTGGTTGGTTGGTTTTGTTTGAGTTTTGTTGTTGTTGTTGTTGTTGTTTTAGGGGGGTTGGTTTTTTATTGTTGTTGTTTTGGTTTTTTGTTTTTGTTTTTGTTTTTGTTTTTTGTTTTTGTTTTTGTTTTTAACAGAAGGATTCCAGTAACAAAAGTAGAATATGACTTATGATTTTTTCCTCCTTGCTGCCTTTCTCTCTTTCTCTTCTTGATGTTCCCCCCTGATTCTGCTACTATAAACAGTTACTGGGCTGTCAGTGAAGTGTACCTGAGAGCTAACCTGGGCTAATCCTGTGTGTTATGGGGCAAAAGGACTGTTAGTAAAACATTTCTGTTCAGCAGGAGGCTGCCACCATTTCCAAGTGACACAGTGAGACAGATTCTGACTGAGATTACTTCACAAGTTTTGAAAATTCCATCAAAGTATTTGCATATGTTTTGGGGGTTTTTTTTTGTTCTGTTTTGTGTTGCTGTTGTTGTGGTTTGTGTGGCTGTCTCTAAGAAGCTGGGTTTATAAGTTCACATCTTGTAGCTGAAAGCAGAGCATGTCATGCAGGCAAAAGATTTTCCTAATGCTGCAAAGAGTGAGAATCCACAGTTTGGAAATAGGAGCTATCCTAGAAATTTATTCCAGGTGTTAGGGATAAAGATAATTTCCAGTAGTTTGCTCATCAGAGTAAAGAAGGAAGGATAAAGGCAGGGTTTACTGCAAACCTGGTGTGCACTTCCCAAGATGGAAGTCAGTTTGAGTCTGAAGATGAGTAAAATTTAGAAGACCAATTCAACAGATGTGCATTTGTATATTGATTAGGATGGAGACAATAACCAACCAAATGTATGCAGCATAGAGGTGAAACCCTAAGCAAAGCTCCAGTGAGGCAGAAGTTCAAAGAGGCAACCTCAGCATAATATCTGAGGCAGGGATATTTATACAGACTTGTTTACAGCTTCCAATGCTACAGAATTACCCAATCTCCATCTGCTGATCTCGAGCAGAAATAGCAGAGAACCAAACATGCAAACCATTTCTGCTGGCATCTGTGTGCCACTCATGAAAAAGGAAGTTTAGAAGACATGCAGGCATATCCTGCTGATGGTACAGAGGAGATACCAAAATAAGCCTGGATATCATGTCTTAAAATTAGACTAAAAACATGCCAAAGTTTCTAACTGGGCCCTCAGTATAATTGTCCAAACCTTGAATTTCACTGCAGCTATGGACAGAATTGTAAAAGACTAATAGGAAGAAGAAATAACAACAAGAAAACGTAAAACAGTAGAGGAAAAAACTCTGTACAGGGAGATATAACCTGTCAAACTAAATAGTTGAAGTATTTAAAACAAGTCAATATTGGGAAAAAATGGCATTTCTGATCTTGTTTTCCTAATTGAGACTCTAGTTTTAAAAATTAGGGAATGTTTTTCTACTTACATGCAAGTAATTAAGAGAGATGTACATTTCACTGGTATAAGGTCTCTTTGCAATTTGCTGTCAGAGTGATGGGACATTACCTGGATACAGATGTAACCTAAAATAACTGTAAAACAGATTCCAGGCTACAGCACTGTCTTCATGGATGTGTAGTGCTGTATCATGAACTTAGCACTTCTTGTTCCAATGAAGTAAAAGTTTAATTACTAAAGCATTAATTTCATTGTATAAATTGAACTCAAGTCAAGAACACAAAATTAAACATAAATTGCAACTGACCTTTGCTTCATGTATAGTATTCAAGACCAGAGAGTTATTTGGAGGTTAAATAATCTCTTGTCTGGGGAGAAAGTAGATTTCCAGTTTCAACATATGAATATGTAAAACAATTAATACTGACACTGTGTCATGTCTTTCATCAGATGAGATGCACCTCTCTCATCAGATGAGTTGAAATGTACACCAGTAAAATAATCTGTAAGCATGTTAATAATAATAAACTGATAGCAAAACCAGCTATTATAAAATCTTTAATCCACTAAGAATTGCATATTATAATTCTACTCAAAAGCTGTATTAATTACAAAGGTTTTAATATGGACAAAGCAAGGATAGGCAAACAGCAATCTTTAAAATTAGGGAAGAAAAGTTTTGATCTCTTCCAGAGTTTCTTCTGGAAAACAACTTATGGAGATGTTGTATCTATCCCCACCCAGTTACTATAATTAAGTCTTTACATACTACAACTTTTGCAGGAAATTGGATATTGGGGAAAATGAACCTTTGCTCTGATTCAAGTGCTACCCATCCTTATTTAAGGCAGATATAGTAATTGTTGGAGGAGAAAGAATCCCTCTATTTTCTTTGCACACAGGGCATTTTGAACTAACTCTGAAAAAAAGAGATATTATACCTCCAAAATGGGTAGTAGTAGGTGGTTAAACTTCAAGCTTCTGCTACCAGCAGCTCCAGATTAATTTCCTGCTAAAATCTGAAGGCATGGGAATTTCTTTGCTGCAACAGACTGTATGGATTTCTATGGCCATTAAAACAGAGACCTTCCAGGGAAGAAACTCAGCTTTAGTAGGATGGAGCAGCTGAGTGTACAACATACACCTCAGTTCAGGTTTCAGAAAAAAAGGGGTAGGACTTGTTGGATTATGATTTCTGACATTCAGGTGGTCAGAGTCTTTTTGCCCTCTTGGATGCTTCAGGGCAGATGCAAGAAAGAGATGGAGGTGTCAAGCCTCTGTTTTTTCAAGGTCTAAGAGGTTGTTTATTCTTTTTTTTTATCTCACAGTTCTTTTTGTGCCCAGCGAGATCTGGTCTGAACACAGGCCATCTGAGAACTCCCACCCCTATGGGAGGTCGTTGTCTTAAATACAGATTATTACGAACATGTTTTTTACCATTTCCTACCAATGTCCACCATCCACACCAAACAGGTCATGTCCACTTGGCCCAATTTCCTCAAGCCACATTCTGCTAATGTCACAGCAGAAAATGGAGGTGAAGAAGAAGAAAAGACTTAGGGATAGACCCCAAATCTCTATCTTGTCTCCATCTACTTTTATTATAAAAACTTAAAGCTACATATTTCTCACTCTGTGATAAACTAAACTACTGTATTTCACACTCTTGAGATATCTAATTCATTTCTGCTTTGTGACAGGGTCTGTGACTCCCACAGATAGAGGCAAAACCCCCCTCTTCACCCCCCTGGACAGGTCCAGGGTATTACAGTGCTCTTGGATAAAACACAAATTTCCTTTGCTCAGTTCCCAGACTGTTTGGCCAGGGTTTCTTGAGCTTCCAGGGCAGCCAGAGGGATGCCCTGGGTTCTGACAAGGACTCATCAGTCTCACCTGACTTTCAGCACAGGCACCAACCATTTAAATTGGTTATTTGTGATTTGTGCTTCCATTATCATCAACAGAGATCTGATCAATTCAGTTAATGGAGTTTAGGGTGCAATTCCTCTGAAAAAATGTAGGCATCTGTTTAGGATAAGATGAATCACACTCGAAATTCCATTGTCTCTATTACTAGATCTTCTCTGGCAGTAAAGGGAATTGAAAGTGACTTGCTGAAATGCACATCAGTATCCACATTTAGTCAGATGAATCCTGCTGTAAGGGATGCCACCTGAAGAACTCAGAATTACAAATGTTCTAACAATTTGTGTAACTCAGCCTGATAGGACTGAGCAGGTCACCAAACAGCAGCTCTCTTTTCATCTCATAAAGAGGGCTTTCCTCTAACTTATTTTCTCTGCACTGTGGTGGAAGAAGAGGTGACACTTGACTTGTAAATTGGGAGAAATTACACTACATAACCACCTGAAAACAAACAGAATGGCCATGTGAAAATCTGAGGTCAGGCTCTCTCAAAGAAATAACACATTTTGTTCTGACTTCTCCAGGGGGAATATTCACCTCTGGAACAGGGCTAAATAACTTTTAATAGTTTTACCACATATATGCATCTGCCTTTAGAAAATCAGGCCAGCATAATTTCCATCAGGCCACATATTTGCATCATAGTGTCCATGCCCATGGCATAAACAGGCTGAAAGAATTGCTGAGAAATTATATCATGCAGGGAGCTCTGAGATGGACTGATCCAGGGGTCTGAAGTAGCATATCATGTCTGACAAGCTGAGAATCAAGCTCTTAGCCCAAACACTTAAGCACCTTGTGCCACAAAGTGTGGCAGATTTAAGCTAAATTTGTTCTTCCATGACACTTGTAGTGATCCATATCCAATATCCCCTGAGGGTTGTGTAAGTTGCACTGCCTGATAAACTGGTAACAACTCACAGTTCAGCTGAGCATGTTGAAAACCCTTGCTCATATTCCCTTTAGGGTATTCAGTTTTATTGGACATGAATACCAGCAGAATAATTTCATTTCTGTTTTCATCTTTCTTCCCCCTCCACCTCTTTTTTCTCCTTAATTCATAAGGTAGTAAGAGAAACTGGAAAACACTATTCTTTCAGCTGCCATGTTCACCCTCCTTTTAATGTGTCTGTATTTTGAATACTAGAAAGACTCTGGAAGTGAATACCAATGGTTGCTATGTTCATTAATGATGAAATTTTTTAAAAAAGAAAAATAATAATAATTTTTAAAAAGCAGCTGAGGTATGGCTCCATGTACAGGGATATAAATATCACTCAGCATTTAACCAGAGCTCGTGTTGTCTGTTGTAAAAATCCAATAAACCTCCTCTTTAAAGGCAAGTTATTTACAGTGTTTTTCCTCCTTTAGGGAATACATTTACAAGCTCGATGCCAATAATTCTAGGCAGGAAACATTGTGATTACATCTGAAAATAGTGTTCAGCAACAGATGAATTAGCTGTCCCCTTTGCTGGCAGATAAATTTATTTGTGTTCCACAGCCATTGTTTTAGTTAAAAAAAAAGAAGTAATTTTTAAAAGTTTATCAGGGATTCAAAGTACAGAGTATCATGGATACATGGAATAACTGTGGCTGAAAAGGATGTCTGGATATTGTTTGGTTCGACCTGCCTCTCAAAGCTGGTCTAGTTTCAAAGTTCCACAGACACCCACATATTAGGACTTCAGGGGTTCCAAAAATCTGTCAAGGATCTGTAACTGTCATTAGATCAATTTCCAGTTTTTAGACTTATTTGTATAAAATTCTTTTGTGTTTGGAAGCCAATCAGCTTTCACTAAAGAATGAGGACAACTGACTGCAGAGGGCACTGCTACTGCAGGGTGTGGACCAATTTACATGTCTGGCTTAGTCTTCCAATGATTTTGAGCTTCCAGATTTATTTCTGTAATGCATTTTCTGATTTTTACTCAGCAAACCCTAAAGAAGAACCTGTGAGTAAGAGCATGGAATAGACTGAATATTGTTTGGAGTCCTGAGGGAAATTTTCTCTATTGAATTTGGGTTTGATATCATTCTTAGCATGCAAAGCCTAAGGGTGAGATAATGATGCCTAAGGTGTGTCTAAAAAAAACCCCAAACTGTTTATATTATTCACACTCCTAATGAGAAATGCACAACGAGGCAGTCTGAGAATCACTGGGGACCAGCTACATGACTACAGCTGCTTTCATTATCCTTATATCCAGCTTCCAACTGTGCCACAGGTGCACCTGGAAATAAACGTAGTATGAAGGCACATGATGAGTATTTTGAGCTAATACAAGAGCAGAATGCAAATGCTCTGATGCTGAGTAGTCATTCCCAAAATGCAGGTTAGGTTGTGATAGAGGTTAATATCAGAGTAATGAGGGTTTATTTTTTTATATGGCAAGGTTTAGGGAGTGAGGGGAGCTTTTGTCAGAAGGGATCAGGGGCTCAGCCTATGCTGAACACAGCTGGTTCCAGCTGACTCCTAAATGGCCCCACCACTGGCCAAAGGCTTCTTCTTCAGCAAAACTAGTGATGTCTCTGTAAAAACAGTTCAGAAAAGGAACTAAACACACTGTAGCAGCTGTGAGAGAGGAGTGAGAAAAAGATGTGAGGGAAAAAATCCTGCCTTTACATCTTTTCTTCTGCTGTCCTGTTGAGGAGGAGGAGGAGTGAGGAAGTGTCTAGGTGAGCATCCAGAAGCCAGCCAAGGTCAATCCTTCCACAGGGAATCTGAAAAAAGCTTCAAGAACAGAAAAATGACCAGTGGCATAGATTAATATGGTGCTGTTTCTGCTGATTTTCTTCAGAATCAGGCCCTTACTCACCTTCAAAATAATACAACAAATGTCATGAAACCTCAGTCCTTGTGAAGTCTCCATCACCAGTTCTGTCACCTCAGCTGGTGCCAGGTAGTAGGATTTTAAAGGTTATCATCCTGTGCTTTTGGATACTTTCTCCAGAGTTAAGAAATAAGAAATGATGACATGCAGGATTAAAACCCATTTTGATATATAGTAAAGAAAATTAATATAAAAAGCAGCACTAAATTTAGACTTTTAAAATGTATTTGGGATTAATTGAAAGTATTCTGCATGATACACTTGAGTGAAAATAGGTTTTATATCTCACATTTCCATTTTCCTGGAAGTTAGGAACACTGAAGAAATCTACACTTTCTAGAAGTGACTATTTTTTCTTTCCCTTTACAACATACCATGTAAAATTCTTGCCTAATTCCTTTTTTTAAGTCTTAGGTCCTCTTTTTAGTCTTAGTTCCTCATGCTTATGGTTAGGGCATACCTGCCAAAAAGAACAAAAGAGACTATTTAGAAATGTGAGGGAATTCCTACAAGAATTTAAGGAACATATCTGCTTTGTATGATTACAAAACAAAATACCTCAAACCCCTTACTCACTTAAGAATAGCTGATTGACAGGATTAACCTTCCTGACCTACACAGTGGTGCAGCATGAGCAAGTAAAACACAGGGGAGGAACTTTTGTAGGATTGGGCCCTCAAGTGACCCTCAGTGGTGATTGGTTTCTCCTTTGGCAATAAACTTTTGTGAAAACAAATTGCCCAATCTAGAATTTGTCCCTGTAATGTTCTACTGTTTACGGATCATTTACAACACTCTTGTGAGCACCTTGCTAAAAGTCCTTTGAAATATCGAAATGGACATTATTTGTGTAATAAGGTTTGGGGTTTAATAGCTTCATTCACACATGAGGAATCACGGGCTTTGCTGATAGGCATCTATTAAACAAAATGCTTTGCAACCTCTGCTTAGGGAGAGAAAACCTTTGTGTTACTGCTCTGGACTAAGATTAAATAGGTCTCATATCTAAGCAAGAGGGGTTTTTGTAGCAAGAAAAAAAAACAGAAGATGTTTAGTACAATGCTTCTGTTAGAGTGATGACTGAAGTGGGAAATAATCCATGTGGCTATTGGAAAGAAAGGGATTGGGAGAGAAGTTTGAAGCATAAGGAAACCTAATTCCTGAAACTATGTCCTTAAGTCTAATTTCTGATTTTATTAATGTTTTTGGAATTGAAGGTGGGTGACCTGGAGAATTTTCTAAAATTCTTCTTTTTCCGGCTTCTTAGCAGTCAAAGAAATTTTATTCTCGAACCATTTGTGGCACCAAAAGCACTCATCAAGAGGGGAGGAGCAAAAGTAACTCTTCCAGGTACGGAAGCCATTTATTGTCTATTTTATAAATCACTTCACTATGTCTTTTCTACTTAATTAAATAGCTTGAAGAAACTTTGATGGGTTCTGAAGTTTCATTCTGCCTACAGTGAAATTGTGATTAACTTTGGCATGATTTTAATCTGGGACAGCCTTAGGACAGCCTCATTTTCGGCCTTCATGCAAGCTTGAGATCATTCCCAACAGGCATTTTGTATGTGGCTGCTCTGATTTGGAGGCTAAGAGAGTTTTATAGGAAAAGCAGAGGCCATTCTGTTTCACACAAATTTAGTGCCAGAAGGAAATTCTGATCAAATTTATTTTAAATAATTGATGGCTCGCTGCCCCAGTTTACCATATAAACTCTTAATACTAGCACTTGTTAGAATACCTTAAGAGATTTTTTGGCCTGATTCAGTTTTTCTCCCTGAGCTATCTACTGTAATTTCAAATGCTTCAGAATTTCATTTGTGGCTGCCACTTTCCAGAAGGACCTAAGTACTGTATTATATTTGCCAGTTCTATCCGAAGGTTTCTGGCAGCTTTAGACAACCCAGGTGGTGACAGAGCTCTTTGTATAGAAAACTGAAATCCAGTTCTGGTTACCTGGTGAAAATGCATTCACTTAAGTAAATATAATGGAAATCTACTGTTTGATTCACACTTTAAACAGCTCTGATTTTCTGGGGTTTTTTTCACTCATCTCATGTCACTGCAGAATGGCACAAGTCCTATGACAGATCTCCCTACCTCCTTAGTTCTCAAACATTTATGACATTTCACATGGCTTTACATACCAACATTTGTGCAATTAGCCCATGTTTCTGTGCTTGTGTAATAGGTATTTTGATTTGAAGCTGAATTCTACCCTCTGTGACTGTTAATCATAGAGCTTGTCTTGAAAGAGATACTAAAAAATCATTGCAGTGAACAGATGTGGTGATTGTGTCTATACTAATAAATTAAAAATGGCCAGGCCAACGGCTTGGGTCAATTTTCACTTTGTTGAATAATGCCTGAGGGCATTCAGGGGTTAGATAAGATCAAGGACTGCTGTAATTAGGCACTTAGGACTCCACTATTTTGAGTAAAAGGACTGGTTTATGTTGTGGACAAGAAAGCTATCCCAACTTGACCTCTGTTTCCTGTAACCCTGTTCAGGTGATAACCCCCAGTGACTGTCGTAATTTATTTGTGTGGTCATGCAAATTGGATTCAGGGGAAGCAGATAACAACATAATAGCCAAGGGCTAATTTAAGCAATGCACCTGTTTAACCAACAGTGCGGGTCAAGGTTTGACTCAAGCCAGGTTTGGAAGAATCTAACATCCATAGTCAGTGTGCAAATATATCTGGATCCATCACCTTACTCCATAAATAGTGAACATAAATAGTGTGGCAGTGAGCTGCATGCCAGGATCCCCCCTTGAGCAGTGGCACCTCTCAAGGTTACTGCTGGAGGCCAAGAGAGTGTTTATTGTGTCTAATACTCAGTGAATTGGAAAACTTTGAAATCTAAGATAAGTGATATAAAGGATTGATGGCACAGATATCATACTTTAGGCATAATCCACTGACCAAGTCTGGGTCAAAATCTGCATCTAGCCTCACCTAAACTCCTCACTAAGAAGGTATTCAGAATCCATGCATCAATGAAAAGCTCTCTCTGAGCCCATTCTCCATGCAGTAAACACTCAAAAGTGCCTTGCCTTTGAATCTTGTTAAATCACTGTCACATTTACCATCAACCTTGTAAACCCACCCTTTATATCAATAAACATGCTACTTCTGTCTCATGACACTCTGAGTGTAATTTAACTCTCAACAAAGCTGCTGTGCTAAATGATCTCAGTGCCAGAGAATGTACTTTATTCTGCTTTATTTACTACCCTTACTAGGGTGTTTTCTCTGTGAACAGTTAAGTTGCAGTTTTGTATCACAGTGAAAGTGGTGTCACACCTTGGTCTCTCTCTGCCACAGGATGCTCTCATTGCCTTTCTCTTCAGGCCCTGAGTAACTTCCATTTTCATCTGCTACTTCACACCAGTGCTGGGGCTTGTTTGATGTCTCAGAGAAGCAGTTCAGAGAAAGCTGCACATTTTTCTACTGTACTTTTTTATGGGTCACCTGAGGGTTTCATGCCCACAGAGATCACACTTATGCAAGTGTTTTCACAAAGGAAACAACCCATGGGTACATCAAGCCACAGAAGGGAAAGGGAAAAGAGCATGACTCAAAGACATTAAATCGGTATTTCTTTAATCCATGCTGTCACAGTGCTGCCTGTGGGTGCAGATACCCTACAAAGATGTGCTAATTTGAAAATGGTGGTGCAGCAGTGAAGTGACTGAAATAGTGTCCCCTCCTTCTGCTTCAGCAGTTGGAGATTTAAGTGATTTGTTTTAGCCTTTCCATAGGGTGACCCAGATCAAGGATCTGCTGGTAACTAACTCTGCCTGGTGAGTTAACTTTGGCCTCCTTCCCTCAACAGTCTTTCCCTGCCCCTTCTCACGAGAAGAGGAGAAAAGAGTGTGGAACAGCTCAAGGGCTGAGGTAAAGACAGGGAACTTGTCCAGCTACACCTCAGCAAAAAAGACCTGACTTGGGCAATAGTAGCTTAATTTGTTGTCAGTTTAAATCGATTCAAGTAGCAAAAAATAAAGAGAGACTAAAACATATCCTTCCCACCATGCCTCTTCCCCAGTCCTATCTTCTTTCCTTTGCTCCTGACTCCTCTTCCCTGGGCTGCAGGGGTGTCTCTGCTCCAGTGGGGTTTCTCCAGGCCTTTCAGGGAAAGATCCCTGCTTCAGGGTCCCTTCTGCCCTCCTCCTTAAGCCCCTCTTGGGGTCCCTCTGCTGCTGTTCCCTCCTTGGCTCTTCCTCTTCTGCTGTTGCCTGTAGCCCTTTCTGGAATCTGTTTCTCCTGGCTCCCCCTGCTTGGCTGAGGGGCTTGTCTGTGCCCTGGGTGAGTCACTGGAGCTGGCTGGGACTTTCTGTGTCCAGCAGCAAAAGGATTTTTGGTGGTCTGAAATGGAAAGCATCAGCTCACATGGTCACAGACTACCCTGGAACTGACTGGCAGGAGCAATGGCGCCGTTGCCACCTGAGCTGGTTTATTCAGAGGGATGTTACAACAGGAAATACTTTCCCACTGACTACTTGGGGCTGCCATTTTGTTACAGATTCCATACCTGTCCTAGGTTAAAATGTAAGATGTGCCCAAAGTATGTATCTATCACCATCTTCATGGGCTGTCGAAACCGTGTGGGGCAGTGTTTCTCTTATCTTCTGTTAATGGCCCCATCAATGCTGTGCTGCATGACTCATGGATAACTCCCTCTGGAAGCCATCCCTGTTCAATGGGCCATTAAGGACCCATCCCATGACTCACAGAATGATCTCATCCCATTGTGAGATACTCCTTCCAAGGGGAGGAGCCAAGCATTCCCACCTGGATATAATCCAGGACCTGAGACAGCACAGGAGCAGTTACCCACTGGACTCTCAGAGGACAGGAGCTACCACATCTTTCTACGGGATCACTGCTTCAACGAGACCACTTCATCTGGACTACCACCATCACCCTAACTAACAGGGTGCCAGGTTGTATTCTTTATTTTACTTCTTTCTTTTCCTCTTATTAAATTGTATTTCTGACTTGGAGCCTCTCACTGGTTTTGCTTTGGTCAAACCAGAACAATACTTCAGGGAGTTGTCATTTTATGAAATGTCATACCATATGTGCTTTTTGTGTGTGTTTTTATACTGCCTTTGCATTGCCTGGCAGTGAGACCTTCCAGTAGAAAAGCTTGTTCAAAGCCCCACAAGGGCTAAAGGCCAAACAATTTGCCCTTGAACGTTTCCAGGCTTGGGCCATCCACCTTTTCTCTGGGTAGCCTGTTCCAGTATCATCACCTTTCCCATAAAGAATTTCTTCCTAAAATCTACAATAAACCTTCCCTCTTTCAGTTTAAAGCCACTCTCCATCATCCTATCACTCCTTGCCTTTGTCATAACTCCCTCTCTTGCTTTCCTATATGGGTCATATTTAAGTTCTGGAAGGTGCTGAAAGGACTCCCCAGACCCTTCTCTTCTCCAGGCTGACCAGCCCCAACTCTCCCAGCCTGTCTTGACAGGAGAGGTGCTCCAGCCTTCTCTCTGATCATCTTAATGATCCTCCTCTGGACTCACTTCAACAGGTCCATGACCTTCTTGTGTTGGAGACCCCCAAAATGAGCACAATGATCCAGGTGGGGTCTCACTGGAACAGAGCAGTGTAGCAGCATCACCTCCTTGACCTGCTGGCTGTGTTGCCTCTGAAGCAGCCCAGGATATAATTGGTTTTCTGGGCTGTGAGTTCATATTGCTGGGTCATGGTGAGCCTCTGTGTGTTCCTCCCAGGCTCCTGTCTTTTCTTCTATCCTCTGCAGGCTTCCTTTTTGTGTTTGAGTTTTGTGATTCCAGTTTAAATAATGTTTTAAATACTCTTTTGGTGGTCTGTCACTCTTTCACCAGTGACCTCCTACATGTGTGTCAAGGGCTACAATGTTGTTTAAGCATAACTTTATTGTTTATAATGGATATTTCAGTTGAAAATCTCTTTTAAATATCTTCATCCATATTCTATACTCATCATTTGTGATTGGGAAAGGCAGCTGGTTCTCTCCTGAGATTAGCAACATAATGATCAGTGCTGGAGGAAGTTCAGTTCCACAGACCCTGTTGTGAGAAAGCCAGGATGTTGAAAAGAAAATGGAGCTGTGCAAGAATCAGGCAAGCATATTTAATGAACCCATACTAACAAAGAAGAACCTTGTTTTCTGCACATGATTACCTCACAGACCACATTTCCTACAATATCTGACATAGAAATAGAACTTCAAAAAGCATACAATGTTTGTATATTCAGACTTACATTCTGTTAGGAACAGCTGGAGGAAAAAAAATTGCCATAAGTGGAAGAAATTGTTCAACTACTTTATCATCAGATGATTAAGATAATTTGGCAAATTGTTTCAGAACCATTAGAATAATCACAAAAATCTGCTGATAAAAATGGAAAAATATAAAGCTTCAAAAGCAGACTAAGTCACTAAAGAGCAGCCTCTTCAGGCTATTTTCTTGGTTAGGGTTGCTGTCTTCATACCACATCCAGCTTCAAATACTGTGGTTCACATGAAGGGAAAATACATAAAATAAATAAATAAATGTGTTCTCTGTGCCTCTGCATTTCCCTAATACATATACTGTCATTACAGCCCAAAAGAAATCTCAAAATGAAAGATATTTGCTAGACCAGCAAGAAAATCCTGTTTTACTGAATTGTTACATCCAAATAGAGTCCTATAAATCAGCTAAATAGGTAAAGGGAAATATTGTCCCAAAGCAGACACACAAATATGACAAAGAGAATGCAAAGCTAGTATTTCCTTCGTGTCATTGGTCCTGTTTTTTGTCAGACATAATTTCTTGTTCACTGAGGAAGGAAGTAGTACTCGATTACTTACTGTAGGTCACCAAATTCTAATGCAGGGAAAAAAACCCACTTCATATAAAATGATGTATCAGTTAAAATATCATGTAGGCAGTTCAAATTGCTAAAGAGTCTAACTTTATTCACATATGGTATCCAGCTCCTAAAATCAACACTATGAGAGTGATGAATAATCTGTAGTTCTTTGAGCAAAACACAAAAAGCTGGTTTGAGACCCTGGGTTGATCCTAAATGATCAGGCCAAAATCTCTTCTAATAAATCTTACCTTTGCATGCAATTTCAAGTTAAAAATACTCTCTAATAATCTTTATGTAAACAATGACATTTTTATGTAATCATTAGAACATGAAAAAAAAATCAAATGGAAAAAACAAATCTCATGTAAAGAAACTCTTTCAATATTCATTAATATATGAAAAACAACAATATTTATGATGGAAAATTCAATTTTTTTATGCTAACCATTTTTTGTTTTAAAGCACACTTTTGTCAGATTTTGAGAACTCTGCATATCCCATCTTCCAAGCCAAGTTTCTATGAACCTTCTGTTCAATACAGCAGTTTATTTGTCAGCTGTTTTAAAGAGGGGACTTGAACCCACAAGTCTCCCACCTCTCTGGGGGAATAATCAGTTTTTTAACAGAGATGATGTTATATCTGCTGACATGCTTCTAACCACACACATGTGAGAAATGGAACACTGAGCAGAGTGTAATTTAAATAAAGCACAGAAAAATGTTATTAGCAGGTTGTAATGAGGACTAGGTATTGGCTTATACAGCCTTTTCCCTTCTTTCCTTGAATTCCTAAGGGACTTCTGTTTGCTATGCCCATTGCAAGTACGTGAACAGATGACAGCATGTTTGTTTTCTGCCTCCTTCATCACACAGACGCAGCATTTTGAAGCTTTCCAGGAGGTCATTGACTTGTGGATAAGGATTTAACACAAGCCTCCTCTCCTCCCACATCCACCCTCTACGTGTACAATTTATCTCAAAATAAAGCTTCCAGTTCACAGGCCATGAAGAATCAGTCATAGTTTTGATACTCTTCTAAGATGTTTTGTACATTATATTGGGATGATGGATGTTGTAGGGTCATGAAGGAGCACATGAGATTATTTCATGAGAGTTCATCTTAACAGTCTTCAAAATACTGTGAATGTTTTACTGCTTTAAGTGTTTGTTTAATGGATGGTTTTAAAATGCTTTAAAAACTCTTTATCTTTTCTGCAATGTCCTGGGTGTGTACCACTGCTAGAAGTTGTTTTAAAAGCCTTGGCTCTTTCAGGCCATTTTACTTCTAATCCAATTGCCCAGGCACTTTGTGTACATAGGTGTATTATGGTGTAGTTAACACTGGTGCTGATTGGCAAAACAGGTTGTCAAGTTGCTTCTAGTCAGCTTGAAAATTCTCCTGTTAGATTTTCACCACTGTATCTTTTGCCACTTTTGTGGAAGTTTGGTTTGTTAGGCAAGGTGTCATAGTCATGTCTACCGATGCACTACTGCTGCTAGGGACACGTAAGAAATTACATTCTGGACAAACAATTTTACTCTCACACAGAAATGTATTAAATGTTTATGAAGTGTGTGGCTTACTGGTCAGAATTCTTCAATCTTTTTCATACTTTCCTCAAATGTTGCTGTCCCATCTATGCCTTTTTTCCTTTCTTTGAAGCCCGTGGGCCCAGACAGCAACACAATTTGGTCATGACACAAATTTGTCTTCTCAGGAGCTATCCTAGTTTAATTCCTCATGAAATTACACCTAATTTGATATATTTCTGGTTTATTTGCTTTGGAAATGAAAGAGGGAAATTCAGTTAAATTTGCTTTTATTCCATTTGGAATAAGCACATAGTAATTTCATATGCTTAAACAATCCATTTCAAATAACAAGTTTAATTCAGAATAATTTTATTGGAAGTGGCTGTGTGGGCAAGCTTAAGGACTCAATCAAATAACTATTAAGAAAATCAAGGAAATCTATAATAACAGACATGCAGACAAAATTCCATCCTTGAAGTTCATTGAAAATAGAAGACAGAAAAAAATCGCATATGCACATGTCCATCTATAAACAGAGCTGCTCTTTACTCTAATGCAATGCATTGGTAGACCACAACAGAACATACCAGAATTCTTCATTTAAAATGACTGAAAGAGCAAAAGCATCAGGGATGATGGGAGTCTTTTATGTGACGAAAAAGACATGACAAAATGAAGACTTCAGCTAAAAAAAACCACAAAAAACAAAAACCAACCAAACAAAAAAACCCACAAAACCATGGAGATTGCTTTGATATTGTTGTAACTGAGCTGGTCAGAACCTGGATCAGTCATGCCAACACACTGGGTCGCGAACATCTCAGAGTGTCCTGTGCCTTTTGTAATACTTCTTGGCTGAGGTAAAGCTTTGTTTTCCAAGGACTCATTTATGTGTTTTCATTTTCAAATAGCTGCTTATTTTTCAGAATGAACAGGACACTTCATCAAGAAATGGTTGCTTAAGTGTAGTGAAATTGAATAAGAAAGAACGCTACACTGGAGTAGCAGGGATACTTCATTAGGTTGTAAGAGTCTCCAATAGATTTCCTTACTCTGCTTAGTGCTGAGCAGTGATTTGAATGTTGGCTCTGGCACATGATTTTTTTCCAAAGTAGTCTTTCATCTAAAATAAACAACTTCCTTTTTATAGTCTGCCAGCTTTCTGTTTTCTCTGGCATTGTGGTAAGCAGCAGAGAGACTACAGCTTAAACTTCTTGTCTGTTGCACTTGAACTTATTAGCCCCTTAAGTATTTTTAATATGGACTTTGTGCCCATCTTCATATTTCTGCTCAAAGACAGACTTTAAAAGATGTGTCTTTTCACCTGATTTGGAAGAAAAAGCTTTCAGTGCTTATAATTTGAAGTAATTTTCTGCCCATCTATAACCTAGAAATACCTGGATCTGTCCCTCAAATAATGTATGACATAAAAAAGATGAAAAGGTTTTAAGCCCAGATGAATAAGCTTGCTTTCTTTCTTATCCCTTTTCAAGAGGATGAGCTGCTATATGTGTATTTATTTAAATAACCATCTCAGACACTTTAAAACCCTGAGAGGAGGGATATTCATGTGAAGACTCTTCACATCCAGAGGTAATCCTTTGTGGAATCATATCTTTAAACAGTAAGAATAAATCTGGGCAGTCTCAAACATGTGAGGGAAGAAGTTACAGGAAATTAGGAGATGCAGAGTGGCTCTGTCAAAGCCAAAACAATG
>VWYP01013125.1:6288-25026 GCA_013400435.1 Pycnonotus jocosus
GTCCGGCTGAGAGCTTTGACTTTGGCCAGAGCTTGGGAGAGCTCTCTTGCCCGAGATTAGGTTTGACGCTTACTATGTTAAACTACTTGCTGGCAGCTGAGGCTTCTCAAAATAAAAGTAGTGGGGTATCTTTCTCAGCTCAGGTGGTAAAAAAACTAATGGGAAAGGTTGCACAAATAGGATTAAGCAGGGAAGACACTTCCTCTAGCCGTCTAAGAATGGGAAAGGCGAGGAGGAGTAGAGCCAGGGGAGTGTGGTGGAGCTGGCATGAAGAGAGCTGCTGCCAGAGAGCAGCACAGGAACCCTGGTGTTCTGAACAGATCCTCACAGCAACCAAATGCTGCCAGAAATGGTCATTAACCACTACCCCACATGAGCTCTTGAGAGGGGAAGCCCCTTCATGACCACCATGAAATGTTGCTTCATTGGAGAACAAGAAAGGTGAAATGCTGACTTGAATTTAACTTGGGGGCAGAGCTGTAGGTAAGAGGTCGAAACTCATAAATGCAATGATCAGTTAAACTGCTTGTCTTGAACCTCAGTCATCTAGAAATGATGTGATAATATCCGATGTGTAAAGGAAGTGTCTAGGTCCAATTTCAAAGCGTGGTTGAAGAACACGAAGCTTTTCAAGATATCCCTAGTGTGTTCATTTATATGGCATGTTCATTTAGTAAGAAAAGCATGCTTAATGCCTTGAAAATGTGTGTGGGGAAAAATCATGCCTTCACTTCACTATGTAAAATCCTCTGCTGAGGGAACTGTAAACACAGTTTAGTACTGTTTGAACTGTTCAAGGATTCTAAACATCTCGCTGTTCTGATTCATTATGTACAAGATCAGTTTTTCCTGCTTCTCCTTGAAACTAAATTCCGAAGACACCTTTAATTTACAGAAAATTTCAAGTGGAAATTTTCTTCTTTCATGAAAGCCATGAAATTTTTCTTGAGAGGAAGTTTTAATAGTAGGGAGATTGTGTATAGATAATTATCACTTAATAGAAAACTTGTAGGAAGCAGGAAAGAATAACAGCAATACAACTTTCAAAGATTGTTACTGCTCTTTAGTTTATTATTAACTACACCTGCAATTAAAAAAACAGGCTGTTGAAAATGAGTCATTCTATTTTCAGACCTCTTTTGTTTTTTCAGAAATGGGTCTAAAATTGGCAGGTCCATCCTTGCAGGGCAAGATTTGCATTTATAAATAACTATGCAGAACCACTCCATCTAAAGATTGTGGCAATTGCAGGTATTGAGCTCAGTAGATAATCTGCTGTCTCTGTAGATGCAGTGTGTGTACATGGACATGTATTCTGTGGTAATGAACTCCTAGTAGTGAAAGTTATCCATTATTTTGAAATATTTCAAGTCTTATTCCTGATTGTAATTGGATTCATATGTCCTACAGTGGTATAAATATATATATAGTGATTTAGTACAAGACATCCCAAGTAATTGGCAGCTTCTGTTGCTACAGTAAACAAACTTCAGTAATGGTATTACAGAAGGAACCAAAACAGAGGGAGTGTACAGCAGTTATGTTACATATTGGAACATAAACTCTTTGATTTTACTTGCAAGGTGAAACAAAGGATAACAAATGCTTTTACCTTGAAAGATAATTTAGAGTTCCCTTTTGAAGTAAGTTCATCTAAAGTACCTTAGAACTTCTCATGAACAACTATCTGAATCAGAATCATTCCCTGCTGATAGACCAAATCCTCTCCCCATCAGGAGATATTTATGAACTTAACCAAACGGGTTAAACATGTTTGGGCAGATATTGTCTGGACGAGGAGGAAAAAAAACACCACCACACACATACACATTCAGAAAGAGAAAACCAAAAGACACCACACAAAAACCTCCCTCCCTCAAAAACAAACCAACCAACCAAAAAAATCCAACCCACCAAACAAAAACAACTAAAAAACAAACCACCAAAAAACCCCCAAATGCCCTCACTATACTGGCCATTTGGAAACCTTCTTGAGCATTAACTTTTTGAAGTTATGAAAGGAACAATACATGTTGTTCTGATTTCCCATCTTAAAAATTATATAGTAGAAAAAGGTGTGAATTCTCATGCTATGGAATGCTTCTATTAAAGGAATAACAAGTAGATTAGGATCCTCAAGCCTCAAAAGAGATGCAGAGCATAAAGTGCTCTAGAAATCTATACAGTCACTATGGGAGAGGAATGAAGTGCATGCCTCCCAAGGCAAAGCAAGAACAACCAACCTGTCACATGCTATGCAACTGAAGTGTGGGTTTACTTGACGTGGGACAGATAAAAATTTACTGGTTCAAAAATCAAAGGACAGAGCAGAAGGGATGTAAAGCAAATATGTTTGGCTCAGGAAGACCTGGGGCAGTCAGTGGCAGTTGAGATGATATCCTGAGGAGATATGACTTGTGTGCCGTATTCTCATGCCTCTATTGAGACATCACACTTGGCCACTACTGGAGATGGGCTGGTGACTCCATGGATCTTTCCTTCGGGTCCCAATTGGCTGTTAAACATGAGGAAAAATGCTTCTAAGATTGACCTTAAATAACAGTTTAGGGTTATATGGCCATTTGTTCTAAGACTATTTTGGAGTAACCTTTTCTTCATGTGCTGTCTTCAGGATCTGTTGATGACACGACTATTGACATTACTACCCAAAAAATGGGGGAAATGCTGCACATTATGGAAAGAGATTCCCTGCTCAAAACAACAGGATTCTCTCATTATGGAATAATCTCTGCAAGCATTGTGGACTCACCATGAAATGGACACGTGGAGCCATATCTCTGCCAAATGCACCTATATCAGTGTTGGACTGCATATGCTTTGAAATGGTGAAAAAAGATCCCACAAAATCTCTTTAAGAAGTGAAAGCTACAAAAGAATTGAACCCGATTCACCGAAAAATCACTGCAGCTTGTCATATAGTTGAGTTTGTTTTGTTTTAATTATTATTATTTTTAATAACCTGGAAGATTTGGATAAAAAGCTCTTGCACAATGAAAAGCTTTTGCACTGTTTTTTACCAAGGTCTGGAAGTTAAACTTGCTGTGAATTTTTATAATGCCAGTGCAATACTTTTGTTTGTAAGGGTGCTTTTAAAATGTCTATATTAAACTGTTGATGCAAATCTGCAAATGTAGTAGAAGATGTTTATAGTGTAAATACACAATTTACAGTGTCTCCTGTAAAGTTTTGTTGTTATTTTGAAATAACCTGGAATCTGAGATTTTATAAGTATTCAAATAACACCAGTGATGCTGGCATACAAGTACAATCTTTGTAGGTGCAAATGATGTAATGTGATGACTCTTGCAAGAGGCATTTTTAGTCCAGTGAGGTTGGAAATCATTTTCCTAATGCTGAAGCATTTGAGGGAGGAAACATGACCAAAAGAAATCCTGTTGATTAAAAAGTACTCCAAGGCTTTATAAAACTTTAATACCTGGAAAAAGATTTATATTAATGCTAATGATACCTAAAATTGTGCTAATGATAAAATTGTGTAGAGAAATTCCTCATGAGTTCTTCTGATTTTGAACTAAGAGTTTGATGCCACCATCAGCAAATACTGGTAGGTCTTAAAATTTCAATGCACTATTGTTCTATGCCACACCTCATTGAATACTAGAGATGGAATTAAGGAAAATATTTACTAAGAATACTGTGGCTGTACTTCCTTGTAACTCTTGAAATGTCTTTCAGTGTTTTCTTGTAAAATTACTGGAGTAACTTCTTTTCTATGCATATTCTCATTTCTAAATGTTTTCCAAATGCTCTATCTTTTAACATGTTCAGATGAACACTAAACTTGAGGGTCTGCAATGTGATTTCTCCTTTACTATCTGCAGTTTTTAAGAGGTGTATGTAATTTGTTTCTTCCTTTTGATTGAACTGCAATGTGACACCACTGTGATGTTACAGTGGTCTGATTAAAATAACCAAACAAACCCAACAAGCTCCTCCCTTAAAACCTGTAGATCAATTTTCATTTGTGAGAGGGTTTTTTTCATTTCATGGTTCTGAACAGAGAGAGATGCTTTTTCTGATTCCCCATAGTTTCACTTACAAAGTGAATTATGAAATATGGTGTTTAATAAGTTGAATGATTAGTAACAGCTATAAATTAAGCCAAAACTCAAGTGCGTAATTCACATACTTCATCTGCAAAACCCCAAATTTTCTACTCATGTGTTGCAATAATAATTACTAGAGTGAATTGAGCAGGCCTTTGCATTCCTCATATATTACAATGTAATTAATCTTAAATCCAGTATCAGTACTTAATGATTGTTGCATAAGATGGTAGCTGGAGTGCAACTTCACTCAAAAGTTATGTGGAATTTCAACTAGTTTACTAGTATGAATAGTATATGCTTTAAAAAATAAATATAGGAGCTGATCCATCAGTTAAGGAGGATGTTAACCACAGAGAAGCACTAAAGCACGAGAAGATTACTGAGATGATGACTCCAAATAATGAGAGAGACAGTACTTGCTGTGGAGAAATGATACCTGATGTATCAAGATATCAAAGTATTGTAACTATTTTCTTTTTGAAAATGTATCCAGTCACTGTTTCATGCAATCAATTTGCTTTCTGAATCAGGAAGGCTAATACTAAACAGAAAGTGGGAATCATCTGCAGTTACACATTAACAAATATTTAACACTATTTTAGTTTCATGATATCCTTATCAGCTCTGTTCAATGCAGCACAAAGTCCATTCAAAGAACTTTTACATTGTTTGATGGAAGGAAGCCCTTAGACATGTTTAGGACTGCTTGCTGTTACACGAACAGAATTGTACAGCTAAAAGTAGGATTCCTCTAGCCATTGAGGAAAGTCCCATGCATGATGTTTAGAATCTTAGCCAAAATCACAAAGAATCGAACTAGCTCCAGAGGTGTGGCTACAGGAGTCTTTTTCATCAAGTTAAGCCTTAAAACTAGCTCAAAATGTCATCCTACATTCCATTAAAGGAAATACTTGTTAGATTTTAAACGTGGATGGCATCTACTGGAAGTTTTCATGTAGTATGTAGTGTCTGCTTAAATGGGAACATCTTCATCAGGGAAAGAATAAATTATTAGTAACGCCTACAAAAATCTGTTTGATGTGACTTGTGAGAGTTGCTGGGAGTGACATTATTACAGTAGCGGTTTGTGTAGCTATAGCAAGTTGAGAGGGCTACGGTCAAATAATGACACGTGTTGCTGTAGCTAGTTTGTGTGAATGGATGGAGTAAATGTTACATGCTCAGCCAAAATAAGTTTTGAGTGGATTGGATATTACTGAAGAAATGCACAAGAAATGCAAGTCTCTGGTCATACTCAGGTTGCTCTGCAGTAGAATTTGCGTGTGTATACAATCTTTCGGGAGCAAAAAGCTCCCTCCTGGCGCTCCGTGCCCGTTCAGCGGCGCCGTCCGGCGGTGCCGCTCCGTCGCAGCTCACTGGTGCCGCTCCGTGCCCGTTCAGCGCCGGCACCCGCTCCGTCCCAGCTCACTGGTGCCGCTCCGTGCCCGTTCAGTGCCGCCGCCCGGCACCCGCTCCGTGCCTCTCAGTGGAGCCGCCCGGCGTTCAGTGGAGGCTCCCGGCATTTGCTCCGTGCCGCTCAGTGAAGGCACCCGGCGGCTCGGGGCGGTGCGAGGGGCGGGCCGGGCGGTACGAGGGGCGGTTCGGCGGTGCGAGGGGCGGTTCGGCGGTACGCGGGGCGGGCCGGGCGGTAGCAGGGCGGTTCGGNCTCTGCTGAGGAGGGGCCCGAGAGGCGCCCCGGGCCTTGGAGCGGTGCTCACGCGGCTTCTCCTCCCCGCAGGCGCCGTGACCATGCTGGGAGCGGACGAGTTCATCAGCTCCCCGCCCAGGAAGACTGTGCGGTTCGGGGGGACCCTGACCGAGATCCTGCTCAAATACGAAAAGGTGACTGCGGCTTCTCGGGGGCCTGCGCTGCGTCCGGGCTGCTGGTTCCTGGGGTCATTCCGTGACAAGACTCGTTTCGCCTTACGCAAGACTGTGTCTGAAGGCTTAGGGAAAAAAAATTGGAAGGCGGCTGAGCGTTGTAGGCTCGTGCCAGGCGGTATTGCTGTGCGAGTGAAAAGATTTCCCCCGTGAGTCAACCTGAGTGGCAGGGTGAATGTAAAGCCTGGCTTATGCTAAAGTGTGCACAGGGATCCAGCTGTGTCTGCAGGGAGAGCTGCTGACAATGAGCCAGCAGCCTTGGCTGTCCTCTGGAACAGCACCTGGTTACTGCTGCTTCAGCCTTCTTGAGCTGCCTCTCCTGTGTTCTTGATGTACCTGTTCAGCAATAGTTGGTTGTTCAGATACATTGATGAAATTGGTAGTTCTTACTTAAAAAAAAAAAAAAAAAGAAGGCAAGTAATTTATTTATTTTTGTTTCTCCTGTTAGGGTGACACCACAGATTTTCAGTTGTTGAAACATCAGCTGTCAGATCCAGACATAAAGGTAAGACTTGGATAGTCAGGGGTCTGATGATTTAAGGTTTGTCTGTCTGAGTGTAATCATCAGAAAAGTCATTCTGCTGCTTACACAAATCCTTTGCTTTAAACATTTAAATTGCATTTAACAGCTTTTCTCCTTGTGTAAACCATCAGATTTAAAACTCTAAATGGAAAAAAAAAAGTCTTATTTATACACATACATATATGCAGGATCTTCATAAATGGTGTCTCATGCTTACTGACTCTGTTCTACCCTTTGAGTCTGTTCCAGATACCATCTTTTTAGGTCACTGATGCTTGATTATAGAGACACTTCTGTAGATCACACTGTGATTTCTGACTTTCATAGCCTTTAAGTTGCATCGAATTTTACCTTCTGTTCTCACTAAATCTGGTTTCATTAGGCAGTAACGTACATATGCATTTCATAGTTATACCCAGAAATATTGTTTCACAGCTCTTCTGTACAAGTACCCACCACATTTGCTGTTTCAAGACTTGAATGTCCCTTCTGCTTAAAGCAGAGCAAAAGAGAAAAGAAAATTGTGATAGAATACCATTTATTTTAAGTTCCTTTATGTTCTGTTTGAGGGAGGTTTCATGCCTTGCTCAGTCTGTCTGAAGCCTTTATGGCCGGCTGTTGGTTTAGGAGTTGGAATGAATGTACTCTGCATTCAAGAACTTCCATTAGTGAAGACAAAAACTGAAAAAAAATCCTTTCATGTTAGTGTGAAAACAATTTCTCTGTGCATTCTTAATCTTTGACTTATAAAGATTTTGTTATTTTCTGCTAATAGGTAGTACTGTCTATGGAAATAGTTACCTGTTTTTTCTGCTTATTTTAAGGATGCCCAGCTCATTAATTGGCTGCATGAATTTCGAGCTTCTGTTGCATATTTGACCAAAGACCTTGGACAACTGGTCAACATTTTGCTGGTAAATATGTTTGCTAAGTGGGAAGCTAAAGAGTTTAGTACTCAAAGCATCCTTCTTTGACATCTTGATCTTTGCTGACTTTTAGAAGGTGCCATGGTTGAGAAGGAGCCGAGAGGTAGTGGAAGAATATCTGGGCTTTCTTGGCAATCTTGTGTCAGCACAAACTGTCCATCTCAGGCCGTGCCTCTGCATGATCGTGTCACAGTTTGTCCCCCGTAAGTTACTTCTCTCTTGATCTTCTTTCTTTGCTCATCAAAATCTTATGATAGATAATTTTTGTATAAATATAATCCATGACACAATTAATTATTGGGTTATTGAGTTTTTTCATGTTGCTTGTGATACAGATAGTTTTCTAGGTTTTAGAAGACATATTCTAGTTGCTGATACAGGTCCTGTTCTGAAGATGTCTTGGAAATGAATGAATTGTATAATATTTTTACTAGTAAAAAAACAAAAGACTGAAGTGAGGATCATGTCAGATGTTCTCAAGAACCTCCTGGTTCTCTAAGTAAAACAGTCTTTAAGAAAGTCTTGTGGTTAATTTTGATACTTTAGTCCTTGTGGAAACTGTTGTCCAGTGTGTTTGCTAGTTAAATTGTTACCTGTAAGATTTATACAATTTTGATATAATAATCTCTTTTGCTAGCTCGAATAACCATCAGAGAAGATGATGTGGATATTTCAGATTCTGATGATGATGATGAAAGTGAGTACAAAGGAGATATATATATATAGATATATAGATAGATATAGATATATATATGCTGCTGTAGTGTCTTTACTAAAAAAGTATCCAATGCATGTTGCCCCCTTTTTACTAAATAAATTGAGCTGAGTTCAATTAAAGCATAAAGAAACATCCTTAAATTCCCAAGTCAAAGACTTTCTTGTACTCAAATCAATGGTGTGCTGACCCACTCCATATTACTTTCAAACTATTCCTGTTGGTGCAGTATCTGTAGGAATAGAATGCATTGGGAAACATTCATAGTCCTGGATTGCTTCGAAGCCAAAGAAAAGTTAGGAGTTGTTTGGTTTCTATTTTATTTACCTCAATGTACACCCCTCAAAAGAACTTTTTGTCAAATGCAGTTTCTTTTGGAATCTTTCCATTGTGTAGTTGACATTACCTGTTTTTACTGGTTCCTGGTTTAGTTTTCTGTAACCAAGTGCATAAGAATCCTTTTTTCTTTTTCTAGATGTTTCTCAAAACTTCAATACATGCCACAGAGCATTGCAAACTGTTGCAAGATACGTTCCTTCGTAAGTATAGAGTCCCTTGGGTTTGTGTGCCCTGTCCTTGCAGATTAAAAGCTTGTGAACTGGTGGGTTTTTTCCTCTCTTAAGTGGAAGTGTAATACTTCATTTCATTGCATGATTTTCCCTAGTATTCACTAACTGGTAGAATGCTTTATACAAACATTATGAAATTTCTGTCAGGCATCAGCAGCTGAAAATCCTGTTAACAGCAATGGGAAATAGGAAAAGTGATGTTGATAGAGGCTTCTGTAGTCTATATTCTGTAGTGGTATTTGTAGCGGCTTCTAACAAATGCATTGTGAAAGTTTGCTATTTATTATCTGTCCAGTGATCCTTGCCAAACCACATTTTATACAATTGCTTACCTTAAAATAAAGTTCCTGTGAAATAAGCTTATTCCAGTACATCTTTAGAGTGCTGGAGTTCAATATTTGCTAACCTGTAACTTTTAGGTCTTATTTTTGGTTTTTAATTAATTATAGGACACCACAGTTTCTCATGCCGATACTTGTGGAATTCTTTCCTTTCATTAATAAATCAGAAAGAACTCTGGTAAGAGCTGTGACTCTTTTTGTTGATTTGTTCACCTGTTATTCTAAATGTATAAATGTTCTGTATAGTAATACAACTGATTTGATGGTAGTCAACGCAGCTTTTTGAAGAGTATTGTTATATATATAATAATTAGATATATAATAATCATGCATAGGGTTGTGTCTGTTTAGTGTAAGGCTGTCCAAGCATTCTGTCTTCCTTATGCACAAGCATTGTGCTAATCTTTAATGACATCACCACATATTTTTTTCCACTGGATTGCTTTCTTAATCAATGCACACCATGGACCTCCTTGATGAGGAGTCTCAGGTTGTGTAGTAAGGAGACCTGTCTCGTTTGTTATCAAACCTAGAAAATCTTTGTCAGAGGAACAGGGGATTTGATAAGCAAACAAGAGACAATGGACATTACAGGCAAAATCCAAATTGCCAGTAGAGTAAAGCCCCAAGTTGTTTTATTACAGCTTTTGCTTGGTGTTCGTGTGCTGAAAAACAAGCTGGAAGCCTTTGACAGGTTATGGCTCTTGTTTGATCTTTCTATTTACTTGTTCCAACTTGATATGTTGGCACTTCATGTTACAGAAAGGCAAAGCCCTGCTCCTCCAGCTGAGTTCAGTTGAATCTGTGCTTCAAACTCATCAAGTGCTGAAAAAAGTTTTTTATCTATCTTGCAAATTTTTACATTTATGTTTTTGTCGTTGTTTTCTTAATCCAAATAACTGTAAGTACCAGCTCCCCATCTGTAAAATGGGGGGATAATAGCTCTTACACGATATTAGGAGATTTATTTACTTAGCAGCTCGGCAAGGAACAAGATGTGAAGAAATGTGTAGCTGTTTTCAGAGCAAAGCTGAAATGAAGTGTAATAAAATATGGTCCATGCATTGTTGTTAAATACTTAGAGTTTTCACCTTCTCATCAAACTTTCTCTGTCCATTTTATGTACTGACCAAGTCTGTGAAAAAATGAGCAAGGTGGCCTGTGGAAAAAATCATATGTGCTCATGTAATTAAAGGTTGTGTTATAATGCTTATTCATTAGACTGTGGTGTACTTAAATGTGGCAGTTTACCTGATTTTATGTGGCAGTGACTTGACAGTTTTGCTTTATGAAAGTTGCAGCGTTGTCTTCTGTACATATTTGTGTAAAATGGGTGGGCCCATGCTTGCTCACAAAACTTGTCTGTCAAGCTGCTTGATTTATAATCAGAATGACTGAAGAGGCATAGCTGTGCTATTTAAAATTGCTGCTGGTATATTGTAATAATCTGAAATCAAGATGCATTGAGTCTCATTTCAAGCATATATAGATGGTTCTAGATACAGCAAAGCATATGCTTCATTTTCCTAAAGAAAGTTTAGACATAAACTCCTATGAAAATTAATAACTTTTCTTATAGAATCTTTACACTCTGTTTAGAGGTAGTGGGGAAATTTTGCATGGAAATAGCAGATTAGGTAGTTAATGGTGACACAGCTTAGGTACTGAAAGTTAATGTTTAGTTTATACATTAACTTATTCTTGATTGAACACAATCTGTTTAAACCTGTTTCTGGGTCTTTAGGTAACAAATTAAGAAACTTATTTTCTAGAAGTCTTTTGCAGAAGTTTGACTTTCTTTTAACACTGTTATTGATACCAATCAATTTTGTGTTACAGGAATGCTATGTCCATAACTTGCTGCGAGTTACTGTGTATCTTCCAACTCTGAGGCTTCAGATTCTGGAGCTTATTATTGAAAAGCTGCTGAAGTTGGATGTAAGTTTATTCTGAGTTATCTTTTATGGAAGGTTGGTGTTAAAATACACAGAGTAGGAAATTAAATATGCTTCAGTTTTAGACTCGACAAAAAATGCACTTGTGATCATGAGTATAAACCTGGCCAAATTTACACTTCATTCCCAGGATAAAGATGTTCCCACACTTGAGGGTAACTCTGTGGTGTGTAGTGTTACACCCTGCCTGGAATCTCTGCCAGAATCCAAATAACTGTCTTGTGGTGGTTAGCCCTAATGTGCAGAGAATGTGCTTCCCTTTGTGTGGTTGATTGGCTGTGTCATCTCTTTGAAGTAAAAGGATTAGAATCCTAAGAAAAAGCAGCTGTAAATGATCCTGGCTTTTTGCCTCACTGTGTAACAGTCTGGGGAGAGCTTATGCTGTGGAGGTAAAGTTTCAGAAAGTTTGAAGTATACATTAGTGTATGGCACATCATTCCTTTTTAAAATATTTATTTAGTTCAGGACAAAATGTAGTCAAGAATTTACTCATGTTGTCATGTCTTTTATATAAATAATAAAAAAACCAATTTCATATTATTGTCATGGTTTTATAGAAATCAATTTCTTGTTTGCAACTGTAGGTTAGCACTCCACAGCAAGATATTGAAGATGCTGAAGAAACTGCCAATAACTCTGCTAGTGAGGAAAAATCTGCAGAAGAGGGGCTTTTTGACATGGTTGGTTATGTTGTTCTATCAATCTTTTTTTAGTAAAATTATCACTTCTGAGGTGGCTATGAACTAAGTGTAGAAATTCATTATTACTTTGTTTGTAGAGCACAGCACACTGCTCTTGAAACCTGAAGAGCCGACAAATGATTAATGTGTTCTCAGGTATTGACTTTCATCATGTAAACACGCAGTGTTGCATACAGCAAATCAATGTCATTGTGTAAAAACACACGCAGCTGTGCAATAAAGCTAGTTAAAGAATTCATGATACTTGGCTTACTGTGCAAAAATTTGCTTATACTGTATAATGAGATATTGCCGTGCTAAAAAAAAAAGATGAAACTTTAGCATATTGCTGAAAGATAAATTTGGTTTCACTTTTCCTGTAATTGCTGTCTCTGTGATTTGTGTATTTAACAGCTGCATGTGCCATTTTATCTGCCAGGAGGAAGATGAAGACAGAAAAGGAAATAAAGTTGTCTCTGCCAGTATTGAGAGAATGGCCCATCCACTTGCAGAGCGCCTGGACATCCTGATGACCATCCTGTTCTCCTACATTAAAGATGTTTGCCATGTGGATGGTGAGAACACTTGCTCTATAACCACATTTGTTGTTTGGCTAACAAGAACATAAGAGGAGTTCTTACATTTTGTATTCTGCAAGATAGAGCAGAGCTCTGCCATTAGCAGGCTGTAGTCCACATTTCTGCCTCTGCCCAGGTACTGGGAAAGGTACAGTCAGGACTTTAGAGGTTTAGTCTTTACTTGGAGACATTCTGATTCCATTAATATGATACTGTATCCAAGCTGTAGTAGGATAAAAATGTTTTTATCATATTGCTCTACTTGAGTGTTAGAATTATGGATCCTTTCAACATCACAAGGACTGGAAGTAGATCAAAACAACCAGACACATCAGTCAATTTGCTTTGTTACAGGGGAAAAAAGAAATATCTTTCACTGTTATGTATTAAGGGTTTGAATTCCTTAGATTTAGATATTTTAAACTATTTAGCAACCATTATGCTGTATCTTCTCCACATAAGTAAGGTGATTTATTTCTTAGTGTTTTTTTCTTGCTCTTCTGAGCTAACACATTATGCACAGGTTGCATGTCTAGCAGCTTTATGTATGTTCTGTTTCTTTGTTGTTTAGGCAAGCTCGACATCAGCAGCACGAAGGATTTGTATCGGGATCTGGTTTCTGTTTTTGATAAGCTCATTTTACCAACTCATGCTTCATGTCATGTGCAATATTTCATGTTTTACATCTGTAGCTTTAAATTGGTGAGTAAAAGCTGGTTTTAAAATGCAGTGTCCTCTGTTATTTTGCATCCTTGTTTTGTTTTTTTTTTTACAAAACAGTTTTCTCTGCTGTAATTCTACTCTGAAGATAGCAAGTACATCAGGATTCTTTAGTGTCTTTGCTTTCTTTTCCTGCTCTATTACTCTTTTCTTTTTCTTTATGGTTGCTCTTGCCATATTGTTCAAAAACCACTTACAGGTGGAATCTTAGCAAGTGTCAAGGAACAAACTTGGTTAAAACTCTTTCTCTTTGACGAGAATCAGTTGGACTCCTGCACCCAAGACATGGGATACAAGTTTCTTCAGCATCCCAAAACTATCACAGAGATGCTGTCTGTTAGCTCTTTGGTTTGAAAATCGCATCTGCTGTTGTTCCCCCACCCCTCCATCTTCCCATATCTCTCAACAAACTGTTGTTCTTTCTTTTACAACTGAGTATAGAAAAAGACACACAAATGAGTGCTCATCCATCATGTGTAGGAGTGGTTGTTTACTGCAGTTATAGGTAGATTTTTGTAGTAGTTTGGTTATGGAAATCATGGGAATTGAGTATTAGGAATCTGTTACTTAAATAGTGTCATCTCACAATTTTTATGTATCTTTTTTTCCAGGGGTTGGCTGAAGCATTTTTAGACCATCTGTGGAAGAAACTGCAGGACCCGAACAATCCTTCAGTAATCAGGCAGACTGCTGGGAGCTATATTGGCAGCTTCTTGGCAAGAGCTAAATTTATTCCCATTGTGTAAGTTGTTTTCATACATGAGCAGAACCAAAGAATTCATGGTATTGTGGAGCTTAAGTAGAGAATTGGTCTTCTATTCCAACTGCTTTGTCAGTAAGCCTGAATCAAGAGTCTTGTTTGTCCTTTCAACAGTCCTGGTTCAGTATTGTCTTGAAGCTTCCAGGAAGGTTTTGCAGGTACAGGATGCAGGCTGATGATTGCTGAGGTTCATGACTTGCTGCTTAGGGCTTCACTTACCAAGACAATCCTGAGCATGGGTAGGTTGTGCTGACCTCAGGCAGTCATGAATTCCCAGCGTATCTGATGTTTTTAGTGCCCAGTGTTGGGCACTTAATGCAGGAAGAGGGAGATCATTAGTATTTTGATAGAGAGGAGGTAAAATGTCTTCCTTTTTATGTATACATTCTATATTTCTGTGCTGTTCAGGGTGGGTGTGGTGACTTTAACATTGGAGTTAGTTGGCTGCTGGAATTACCTGGTGGGTATGGAAGGCATTGCTCTGTACTACCTGTAGCCAAGGATTCTGATTGTTTACTGTGTGTTCATGGATTCATCTCTTCTGGCATCCTGTCCTTTCACTGATGAGGTTTTCAGTGTTGATTGATTCATTTTATGCTGAGATAAAGGAGAAAGCTCGCAACAATCATTTTTTTACAAAGAGATTTTCTTACTGATGTTTTTATAACCACTGAGATTCTTGAATATTTGTTTAACATCTTTTCTACAGCATTTCAGGTGTTATTTTTACACTTCTTTTTTTTCCCTGCACTACAGTACAGTAAAAGCATGCCTGGATCTTCTGGTGAACTGGTTGCATAAATACATTGATAATCAGGATACAGGAGCTAATGCCTACTGTGATGTAGCTCTCCATGGGCCGTTCTATTCTACATGTCAGGCAGTGTTCTATACACTTATTTTCCGTCATAAACAACTTTTGGATGGAAATTTAAGGAAAGGTGAGTGTATTAGGTTTGAAAGGATTCATTAGAAGTCTTACTGTTGCTATGTTTTATAGTGGTCAATTCAGTCAAGTATCTGATGGCAAGTTTATGTTGTTGTGCTCTAAATAAAATGAGGTGGCTTGTACACATGTTGAGGCCAGACCTCCACTGTGAGAGTGCCCCAGGAGGTGCTTCTGTGGTGGTGTTCAGTGTGCAGGCATGTCACACAGGAAATTCTTAGAAAGTAAGTTCAGTTCATATGATATCTAACTTACTGTTCTTATTTTGAAGGTCTGTCGTATCTGCAGAGTTTAAATTTTGAGCGCATTGTCATGTGTCAGCTAAATCCCCTGAAGATTTGTATCCCTTCTGTTGTCAACTTGTTTGCTGCCATTACCAGGTACCTGCTCATTTACTTCAGTTTCAGCTTGGTACAGAATTTGTGTGTATCTAAAGGCATTTTGTTAGGCACAGTATTGAATATTATCTGAGACATAACAGTGCCCATATTCTAGGTGTGATAAGTTTATTCCTAGGTCAGTTTCAATGGAATCCTGCAATCCTATGAAATGGGTTGCTCTGTGTTGGAGCCAGTGTCGTTGTACTTGGCATAAAGTTTATAGGATCTTAGAGGAAGAGAATAGACTCCTTACCTTGTGACTATCTTGCAAACTCCTAATATGAGCTGGAAAATGAAAGATAGAAGTGATATTTGTTAAAAAATAACTTTGTGTTTGCATACCACCCATCTGAAAATCCTGCTTTGGGTGTCCTAGAAGTGCTTACCTTTTCTTTATTCCCTTTTTTAAAGGAAATACCAGTTGGTGTTCTGCTACACCATTATTGAGAGGAACAACAGGCAGTTCATCCCCGTGGTGCGGAGCGGCACCGGGGGTGACCTTGTGCAGACCTGCACCAACCCCCTCGACAGCTTCTTCCCCTTTGACCCCTACATACTCAAAAGGTATGAAAAGGGAACAACTCCTTTGTGCCTTCTAGAAAATAATAATTACAACCTGTAGGAAACTGCCAGTGTTTCTGCTGTTCACTTTCCTCCTGATCCTTTGTACCTTTTGTATTCCACATTTTAACCAGATTGTCAAAGGTTTAAATTAAAGTATACCCCTACTGTGAGTACAATAACCCATTCTGTGCTGTTTGCTCTCTCAGATCAAAGAAGACCATTGATCCTATGTATCAGTTCTGGGAAGAACTGAGTGCTGAAGATCTTGAGAATCTGAAGAAACCCATTAAAAAGGTAATCTTCCCTGATCTAAACACAGTTTAGCTATCAGCTACTTTTATTGCAGAATATTTTTTAAGTAGATAGAGTACACTATACATTTAGGGAAAACTGTGACTGAAATTTGGAAGCTTTAGGAATTGATCCATTCTTGCCTTGAGAGCACTCTTCCCTCTTTTGCAGCACAGGAGCCATGTGAAAGCTTTATGAATGTGCTCAAAAAACAACCATGATGATGTCACTGGGAAATCCAGCCTGCAGATGTTATTTAGTTCCCATATTACATAATCAGAGTACATCTAATTCTCTTACCATTCTAACTGGTCGTGACAGTCACAGTGTAAATCCACGTCTCTATTAAGATTTTACAGTGTCTTCTTGCTCTCACTGATCCTTTTAAATTTTTGCAGGGTACTTCTGAAGATGAAGACGATGACTTTTTGAAAGGAGAAACTCCTCAAAATGATGGTGTGGTTGAAATTGCACCAAATTCTTATGAGTCCAACACACGGAGCCCTGTGAGCAGCATTGGCTCCCCTGCAGACTGTTATGTGCCCTACCCACTGTGACACAGACAACCAGAAGGGAAAAGGTTGAAAATTGTGTGCAATGTTTTGCTCTGGAAAGAGACTTGAGCTCAACTTTCCAAACTGGCAAATGTTTAAGTTAACTACATCTAAGAAAAAATACTGTTTCTTAGTCATCAGATTTCTACAGATATGTTATACTAAAGTTGTATGTTGCTAGAAAGCGTAGGGAATAAATAGGGTATTTTACAAATTTCACATTGAAATGGTTTTTATGACTTAGAAGAATTTTTTTTAATAGTTTTTTCCGACTCTTCAAAACTTCATTTACTAATATTTCTCTACAAGGTTCTACATATCAGGGGTGAAATTCTGGTGTTTCTTCCTGCAGATTTGTGTGGGGGCCAGAATTCCACTGTCAGTGTTCTGATGCTGATGACTTTCCTTGAGCTGGTTTCAAAGTAATGGTGTAATCTCTTGTTGTAGGGTGCCACTTTTTGGCACCCACTGTGGGGCTTGAGAAAAGAACCTGTACTGACTGCATTTTGCTTTCACCTACTTGATACTGGGATAAAGCAGTCAGTAGCCAAGTTGCTTGAATCTGCTTTCTAGAGGGACCCCTTTGGAAGTTTCCTCCCAAATTTGCCCTAAACCATCTCTCAATAGGCAGGGCATGAATCCAGTCTGGCAGTGGTTCTTCCACACACATCTCTTCAGCTTTTCCTGTCTGTAGAACTGTATTTGGTGAAGCCACTTGCTGTGGGATGTGTACTCAGACAGAAAGCATTATCCCTCCTTAAATCTGTAGCTGACACACACCTTTCTCAGCTAGGAAAGTTCAGACATGTAAAAGTGATGGTTGTTGGAAGTGTTGAAAATGAGGGAGTAGCTGAATGTATTATTTGTAGATAGTTTTCTTTGGGGTGCTTGTGAAGCACTCTGAGACAGGTATTTATTTGCCATATTTGAAGATTATATGTGAATGCTGAAAATAGAGAAGAAAACACCTTCCCTGTGGAAAGGAGGTGATGGTGTCAGTGGTGTCCTTGTGTTGTCAATGTGTCTGTCAGTCAATGTAGAGTTTCTCTACAGAGGTTTCTTGTCTTCTTTTCATGGTTGTTGGCTTTTAGATTTGAGTAAGAATATAAACAGTGGGGAAAAATTTTATTCATGTAACATTTATTTGAAAATTTTATGCATTTAAGGCTAAACTCCAACTGCCCTTCTTTAGAATCTGAACTTGGAGGCTTTCAAGACAACATTTTTATTTGTAGCCAATAAAGTTTGATGCAAACAGTGCAGTTCTTAACATCCTTGAGAAAACCACATCTCTGTGTGTATCTGAGGTGCCCTCTGTGTAGCCTGACTTCTCAAAGTTGGGGTGTTCATTCTGACAGACTGCAGAAATGAGTTTTGGGAATGACACTGTGAAGTGCATAAGTGGATCTGTTCTCCGCTATATAAACTGAGAGGTTTTGATTTTAATTGTAGTCCTCTTTATTGTCAATCCTGAGTAATAAACAATAGATTTCCATCTGAAATAATTGCATTTTCTCCTGGCATGGAGGAACGCTCAGATCAACAGCAAGGAAAACATCCTTAGACAGATGCCTTTCAGACACTACCTCCAAAATGAGGATGTGTAAAACTTTCCCAGTTGTAATACCAAGTATGTGATTCAGGAGCTTCCATGTATCATGAAAAGAAAAAAACAAGCAAACAAACAAACCAAACCCCAAAAACCCCACCCTTAAGTGTGATGTGCAGACATTGAACAGTCTGTACTGAAGTTACACAGTTTTGTTTAAGTGTGTTGCTCAATGTAATTGCAGGTGCTGGTGTTTTGTTAAAGAGACCTTGTAAATACCAACAGCTATGAGAGGAATGCTCATCCCCAGGTGCAATTTTGTCTCGTGAGAAATGCAATGTATCTTTTGAAGTAAATGCCTCTCCCACCCAGTGACAGGACAAGGGGATGTAACCTTAAACTGGCAGGAGAGGTTTAAGTTGCACATTGGGAGAGATTTCTTCGCGGAAAGGGTGATTCCACATTGGAATGGGCTCTCCAGGGGGTGGTGGAGTCACCGTCCCCGAGGCATTTTTTGAAAGGCTGGGCGTGTACTCAGTGTCACGGTACAGTTGACACAGTGGTGTTCGGATAGAGGTTGGATTCGATGATCTCAGAGGCGTTTTCCAACCTTAATAATTCAGCGATTTGTAAATTTGTGGCTTTATGAGTGTAATTATTTCATACCACAACTTAAGCATGCCCCGCAGTGGCGGGAGGCGTGTTCCCCTCATCC
>VWYP01013125.1:25275-58643 GCA_013400435.1 Pycnonotus jocosus
CTGGTTAACGGAGCGCGGGTGGACCTGGCCCGGCCCACGGGGGACATGATCCGCGCCCACCCGCACCTCGAGGTGAGGGGGCCCTGCCGGGGTTCCCCGGGGGAGAAGCCGCGGTCGCGGCCGGGCGGGTGGCGGAGCGGGGCGGCCTCGGGTTGAAGCGGCCCGGAGCAGGGGCGGCTCCGGCCCCGACCCCGCGCGTTCCCCGCGCTCTGGCAACGGAGAACCGCGGGGTGATGGAAAATAAATCAATCGGTGTCGGCAGAGGGGTTCAGCGGTGACGGTGCAGCCGGGGGTGGGGGTGCCCCCGCGGGGCCGGGCGGGCCCTTTCTGCGTGAAATGACAAAAACTGGCGATAAAAGTCACGGTGGGCACTCTGAGGAAGGTGCTGACCTTGCTGCCAGGGTATACGTGTTATAATTTAACCGTGGGGTGCGAGCCAGGAATGTGAGCAGAGCTGCTTGGGGAGCTGTTTCCCATCAGAAGGCGTTTCTTTACAGACCCTGAGATTATGCAGAAAACCAGGGCAAATTTGATAAAGCTGGGAAGTGTTTTTTGAGCCCACAATGGAAATTCACTTTGTCCCAAGCAGGTCTGTGATGAAGCACTGCAGTAGTCATAGTCCAGGAATCCGGGTTTTCCGCACACCAGTCCAGCTAATGAACAACGGTATTTTGATAAGTGCAAAATAAATATTCTGGATTGTGGCAGTAGAAGAATGAAACTTCTATATTTCAAGTTTCCTGTTCTCACTAAACTTAGGATCAGTTCTGGTATTATCTAATGTAATCTTTGCCCAGTCCATATGCTTTTTGTTGTGCCTCCATTTTACGGTCCATATGACAGGGAAAAGTGTTTTGTGTCTCTCTGGAATGATGAGATTTAACTATTAACATGATCAGTGTCAGGAAAGCAAAAAGCTTTCAAAATTCAGAATACTTTGTAATACAAAACATGCGTGTTTCTCTCTGACCTGAGTCCCTTTGCTTTTCAGAGGTGATGTTTCTGTGAAGTAATGGATACACCTGAGAATTCAGCCACTGTAGTGTCTGTTATCATTTATCTTTAGGAAAAGGCAAAACTTCTGAGAAGTCAGCCTACTCAGATTGTGGAACCCAAAGGCCTTCTCTATGTCCAGCAGAGAGAGTTTGCAGTGACTACCCCTAAAGATGGTGTGTAGGAACATAAACATTTCTTCTTGTACTGGAGCAGTGATTGTGAGAGCTGAGTTCTTACAGTGTTTTCCTCCTTTAAAATAGGTTCTGTTTCCATTCTTGGATCAGATGATGCCACTACCTGCCACATAGTTGTGCTGCGACACACAGGTATCTCTAGAGGATGTTCAGAGCAAAGCCTGTACCCCTGAAATAAGGAATTAGTACTGGTGTATGTGGCATTAATAAATTGCAGTTACAAACCCAAAGTCACATAATGTGTTAACTAAAGACTCTCTCAGAGCTTGGGTGTGTTTAGTGTGAGAGGTTCAGTGCTCTCGTTGCTCTGTGAGCAGATCTTAACTCGCTCTGCACCTGTGGCCAGTGGCATTGCAGCCCGGGGCTGTGTCCAGCATCTGGCAGCGCAGAGCTTGGACATTGCAGAGGTAGAATTTGTGGAAAGATCCTCGCTGTGTGCCTGGATTTCTGACATTAGGGACACGGCCTGGTCCTGTTAGAGGGCATTTACACCCCTGAGGGGAGCTGTGCTGATTTTATAATGGCCCGTGCAGAGGGTGTTGCCTTGGCCGAGGCACGTTCCCTGCTGGAGGCTGCTGTGCCGAGGGGCAGCGAGGCAGTTGTGGGGCAGCGAGTGAGGCAGCGAGGCAGTGGTGGGGCAGCTGTCCCCTGCAGCGCTGGGGACTGCAATGTTGGTGTCACTGAGTCCCTGTTGTGCCTTCCCCAGGCAGTGGAGCCACGTGCCTGACACACTGCGACGGCTCCGACACCGAGGCTGAGGTGTCGCTCATCATGAGCTCGGTGAAGTCCCTCTCCAGCTCCACAGGCTGTGGCAGGTCAGCTCTGCTCCCCTCCTGTGTCCTGCTGCTCTCAAAGGCTGCTGCAGCTTGGATGGTGGGGAGTTGAGAGGTGATTTGTGGGGTTCACAAGGGAATTGTGCAGGAAACGCCTCTTGAGCAGCAGCCGCATGCAAAGTGAAAATCACCTCCTTGATGATTTTTAGCACTCATTGTTATTTGTAGCAGTCATTTAAAGCACGGTTCTGTTCTGAAGAGTGTCTCTGTAAAATGCCACCATGAGGTTTGTTTCCCATTTAACTTTTTTTTGAGATTTTCCAAAATTTTCCATATAACTGGTTTTTGGTTTATATTATGTTTTTCCCTTCAGAGTGTTTGTAAATTCTTCTCAGCATCTGACAATCCATCAGGGAATTTTGTAAATCCACATTAAAAACAAAATTGTGTGGAGGGCAGGACAGTGGGTAAAAAGCTCTGAAACAGAATTTAGCAGACAAGCTTCTTTCTGGATGTCGAGGTTTTTGCCCCTGTAGTTTGTTAAGAACAAAAGCTAGCTCATGAACTTAGGTTCATGATTTGTAAGGACTTTACATAGACACTGCTTAGAGAAGAACCTTGCTGCATGGACCAGAATAATTGTGAGGAGGTCATGGGAACAAAAATCACAGAATCACAGAATATGTAGGTTGGAAGAGACCTTCAAGATGATCGGGTCCAACCCAACTTCAATCTTCAAGTTTAATTAACTGAAAGATGATCACAAAGTTCAGTCCAAACCAGAGGTGCCAGAGATACCCCTGGGATAGAACTGCATGTATTTAATGCCTCTTCAAGCTTGTTCCTGTGCCATTTCCTGGGTGATCCCTGAAGTTTTCAGAATGGAATTATCATAACTTGCTGTGTAATGCAAACCAGCTTGGTGCATGTGATTGTAATAAGTGAGGCTTCTCTAATGATTGCTTTGCAATTTGGGCTGGGGATTATTTTGTAAAGCTATTCATTTTGAGATGTCTTTTTAATTGCTGTTTCCTGTTATTCCATCTCTGTTAGGCTGGAAGTGCACCTAGTTGGAGGTTTCAATGATGATAGGCAGTTATCACAAAAACTTACTAATCAGCTTCTTAGTAAGTTCACGTTTTTTCCACTCTCATGTCCAAAAAAAAAAAGGTCTGGCTGGATTTGGGTAGAGTTTGTTTGTAGTCTGAGTCCCCAGTCATTTACTGGAAAGAAATGGATTCACTTTGAAGGGTTTTTTTCTCTGCCTGAGAACTTGGTGTGGAGAGGGGCTGGACTGCTGGGGCTTGCCCATGGTCACTGCCTGGGCCACAGGGTCTGATCCTGTCCCATCTCCCTGGCTCAGACTTGGCTGTGGAGAGTTGGGTGCAGTTCAGCTGGGCTTTGATTCCTGCCTTGATTCCTGCTCATCTTCTCTGGGATCTTGGGCAAGTGTTGTCACTCTCCAAATTTGTACATGTGATGATGCATTCATTACCATTCAGTTCATACCTTAATGTGATGAGGTGACATTTAATTATTGTTTGGAATTGTCAAATGAAAAATGCCGGGTCTGTTTATAAAATCCATAGTCCAGGGGAGTGATGGCAGTGCTTTACTTAAAATTGGAAGTGTAAAGTACCTGCTTACCTGGGAGTGCTCTGGCTTGTGCTAAGCACTTTCTCACTTCTGGAGAGGCCTCTGCCCCACAGGAATGGGGAGGAGGCAGGGATGGGGCAGCTGTCAGGATTGGAGGGAGGTGTTTAAGGGGGTAAACAGAAGAGGGAAACCAAAGGCCCTGGGCTGCAGCTCTGTGGCTATGACACCTGATGTGTGTTATGTGTCATGTGAGAGTTCTGTGCAGAACAAAATACTTTGGATAACTTACTTTAGCCTTCTGGTTTTCATGCATCAAGGTACAATTTGAATCAATAACACTGTATTGCTATCAGAACTTAAAAAAAAAAATACTTTTTTTCTGGTGTTTGGGATGGTGAAAGGCAGAACTAATTTACAGTTAATGAAAGACTGGGTTTGTTCTCTATATATGTAACATTTTAGGAAAAAACGTTTAAATATAAGCTGCCAAATGTGTAGCAGACTAGAGCAGAGCTGATGTGATGCCAGAGCTAAAGCAGTGTCAGTAGAAGGAGTAAGTGGCAGAGCACTTTCTTAGCAGATTTTTGCTGTTACAAATGGCCCCTCTCTGTAAATTCCTGTTAGTTTGAAGCAAATGTACAGAACTCTGTTTGCAGTGTTGCCCTGCCTGGGGCAGGGGTTTAGGTGTGTGCCCCTCACCCCCAGACAGCAGTGCTCTGCCACCACTCACTGACATTTTTGATGTCCTTGTCGTCACAGGAGCGTTCGACCTCCAGCCAGAGGATGTTCATTTAGTGACTTTCTGTGTAACAGGTAAGAAGATGATCCCTTGGAAGTACCTTTCCTGAAATAGAAGGGCAGGAGGCTTCTCAGACATGGCTTTTTCTCTGTCCTGTAAGAAAGAACAGTACAAGTCCTCCATACTGATGTGTAATTTTCAGTTGTACTGCTGGTGTGTGTGTGGTGATGTCAGAGAGCCAGTGCAGGGGGGATTCACTCCTTACCAAGTGCTGCTGCACTGCAACCAGCTCGTAATCATGGCCAGGTTATTTTGGCACATTTATCCCAAGGAACAGGCTCTGTACCTGTGGATATTTTCCAACTGAGAAGGGCATCAATGGCCCTTTGTTCTGCTGGGCTGCTGGTTAATTCATAAACCAGTTAGTTCATAGTGTGTGGCATCACGTGGAGAAGTAATTTCCTTTTCTTTGTATCATGTTGAGGTCACATTTCCATCCTCTTTCCATGTCAGAGGTGTTGGTGACTGACATCTTTGAACCTTGGCATCATGGTTGTTCTGCATTGTGGTTTTTTCCCTGTAAATTGTCCATGCAGGAGCAGGGGCACTTGGCTGGAGCTGGCTGTTCTGTGGGAGACAGCTCCAGGTCCCACACATGTTACTGACCTCTGCCTTCTTTTCCACATTTCTTTCAAGATTCCTTGTTTATTTCTGTCTTACGCAACATCAGATCTCTTGCTCTTCAATAACATACAATTAAATAAATGCTGCTCAGACTAAAATCCAAAGCCCTACAAGTTTGACTTCTTTTTCTTTGTTACAGAACTAAATGACAGAGAAGAACAGGATATTCACTTTCCAATCATTTATGGAATAGGTGAGTTAGTTAAATTAGGATTGAATTTTCTTTCAGTAATTGGATTGCATTTCACATTCCAGTAGTAAATGGGTTGCTTTTAATGACTGAGGAAAGTCCACCCTAAAAACTGAACACTGCTGTCAGAGGCATAGGTAAAAATGCATTTCTTGTGGTGCCACAGCTGGGGAGATGCACACACGGAAGAGGCTGTGTTCAAATGCAAACAGATTTTTTTTCCTTTAACATCAAGCTAGTGCACTAAATTTATGCTTAGAATTGAATCTTTGATGACTCAGTGTTTCTTCTAATTAGTTCACTCATGTCTGGAATATTGAAATGCTGCCTAAGGAAATGAAGTAGAAATGTGCTGTTGCAGGCTTGGGGTCTGAGAAATACAAATGAGTGATGGGTTCAGCAGTTCTGCAACACAATGTTGTTAGGGACATGGTTGTTGTAAAGTGCCTTCAATCAATTCTTCCTGTATTTAATCTCTGTTTCCTACCAGCTGTGAATGTTAAAACAGCAGAGATTTTCCCCGCAACCTTCCCAGAAAAAGGGCCGGATGAGGATCTGCGTTCAGCCCACGTTTTAACAGGAGCACCAGTGAGTAAAAGGGGAGGGGAGAATGGGAAGGGGAGACCAGTTAGGGGCAGTGAAACATCGCAAGTTTGAGGAAAATATCCTTTGGTAGCTCTCTGTCTGTGGGTTCTGGGTTTGTTGTTACCATTTCAGGCTGAAATTGTTGGAGTAGCTGGGGGATGTCAGTGCAGTTGGAGGGAAGCAGGGCTGAGCTGGCCCAGTGTGTCTGGGCCAGGCCAGGCTGAGGGGAGCTCTCCCTGCCTGGGGGAGCCCTGGCTGCCTCTGCAGCCTCCTGTGTTGTTACAGCTGACCAACATCTACGATGCAAAGACAGAACAACTCCGGATTGGGCCTTATTTCTGGGGGCCTTTCCCACATGTGGATTTCTGGTTGGAACAAGATGATGCACAGATTTTACAGGTACTTGAAGCTGTTTTATTTTGTTGCCTTCTAGCTGAGTAGAGAGAGCAGTGTTGTAGTCTGTCAGAACTTTTCCCAAAGCACTGCTGTCCCTGGGAGGGTGGGGAGTAACCATCTAGAAGGGCAGGATAAGGATAATGAGAACATGGTATCCTGAATGTCAAGCAGCTCTTGCTTCCATCTTCTTTTTCAGAACCTTTCCACGTCGCCCCTGGCTGAGCCTCCCCACTTTGTTTCCCACATTAGATCTACATTAACATTTCTAAAAGAACATCCATTTCCATCTCGGTCCCTGTTCCCTGACAGGAAACCTCGCATCTACAGAAAAAATGAAGAAGGGTTGTGGGAACAGGTTTGTTCTGACAAAATCTGACCTGGAACCCATCCCCACAACTGCTTTAGGGAATTGAAATCTTGCAAGAAGAGCAATTTCTCACAAATAGCATATTGCTGGTCACAAATACCATTGTTCCTGTGCTTTTCAAAATAAAATATTTTGATAGAAGTAACTTGCTTTTTCTGCATTACTTAATGTAGAAATCACGGTTTCTTTGAAGGAAGAATTTGGCTTTAGTTAGGTTCTAATGCTCCAGTGCAGTAATTTGATGGGCACAGGTAGAAGTGGCAATGCTGGAGACTGACAAGGTGAGTCACTGCACTGGTGTGCACTTCATTAAATGATTTGGCACACACAGGGAAAGAAAGAGCTTGCTGGAATGCAGGGAAGTGTCCTTCAACAATAACTTAATTCCAGAGGAATAATTTGAAGAATCTTTATTGAAACATTCAGGTAAGTATTTAAAGAATGAAGCTCATTCCAACAAAACTACTGATTTAACATTTCCAAATATAAAAACATTAAAAATTAATCTCTGTGGGGATAACTTTTATCCTCACCAAATTACTGTTATTAACATACTTCATTGCACTAAAGAAACCAAGGAGGAAGACTAGTCAACTTAATTGCTTTTGCACTTTAGAAAAAAATTGCACTGATTTACATAAATTACCCAAACAAAATTAACCTTGTTCATGGCATCCCAGCACTGCAGGCATCAGAAAGGGAGAGTCAAATCAGGTGCCAGTACAATTCAAAACCCTCAAATTTTGCAGATTATCAAAGTAAGTCCCACTACCACTACTGTCATTATGGTATTAAGGGATAGCTGTGGTGAGGGGGAAAGGGAGGGAGAAAAACTCTCAAATGGAGCAAACTGCAGTACTTGTATCCAGTTCTGGAGGGAGGGGAGGGTTTGTATCACCATCAGGTGATCAAGTGTTGCCAAAGATGGCTTTTCCACAAGAGGCTCTGAAAATTTGCAGTGGAGTAAGGTGATTTGGGGGAAAACGCTTTTGCACATTGGATTTTCATTTATTCAAAGCTTTGCTTGTGCATTAAGTAGTCCCAAACACTCTGAAGTTATGCTGTATGTAAATAACCTAAATAATTTCTTTTGACTCTACAATTCCTACCATAGGTGAGTTATTGTTATTCAAAAAATAAGTGTGGAAACCATCACAAGTGTATTGGTTTTTCAAGCTTTACTACAGCTATCTTTAAAAATACACAACAGAAAGAACTCCAGTTACACTGCATGAACATGTTCAGTATTTGGTGTGTAAAGGCCGTGCAAAGGAAAGTAACGGTGCCTTGCGCTCCTTCCCAGGGCAGGAGGAGGAAGCTGGCCAGGCATGCAGATGCACTATTGCTTTCTAGAAGGCTGAAAATTCACTTACTCAGTCCCCCTGTACTCAGGCCCGTGGCTGGGGGTGCAGTGGTACAAGAGCAGGAACAAAAGGAGGATGGCCCAGTGCTCCTTAGTGACTGCCATCCACAGGGCACCTGTCCCTCCTCAGTGCCCACCACCCCATGGCTCTTAGGGAGGGGTGAAAAGAAGCAACACAGAACTAGGGTGACTTCAGGAGAAGTGTTTCAGGAGAGCCTAAACTGAATTTTAAATACTAAAAAGGTGAACAACTGGCAGTTGTTTTTTATAAAGTATAGTAACATAAGATAATTTTATAATTATTGGGTGCAACTGTATTTTTCATGTGCATGGCTGAGTGGTTAGTTAGCAACTTGTCATGCATGGATTCCTGCAGGAAGGATAACTGCCAAGTGTTCTTACAAACCTTCATGAGCACTTAATAAATTTCACTACAGCTTTGGTGACACCGACATGGAGATGATTAAAGCAACTGTAACAAGTGTACAATAAGACAAATCTCTGTCCCAGGGGAGGGAATGTATATTTGTGCAAAATCCCAGTTAATAGGTTACAGTAGTTATTACTGTACTGTGTGTGGCACTGTTCACATTTTCAATGCATCATTACCACCCTGCCTCCCTGGGCAGGAGCCTCCTCGGCACAGTCTGAAATCCACACTCTGGATTTTATCTTTGACTTGCTTGCTCCTCTACCTTGGTGCAGTCTGGTGGCGATTTGTCACTGTGAATGTCCTCAGTGTCTGTGGCCTGTGCCACCTCCTTCTGCTCGTCTGCTCTTTCCCCCTCCAAAGGTCCTTGCTCTTGGCCAGGGGAGAGGTTTGGGGGTCTCTGATCCAGCTTATCCAGGTCATCACAGTGGCTGATGGAACTGGTCTCACTGAACCCATCAGAGCTTCTCAGAGACCTTTTGAAAGCTTTCTGACCTGTGAAGTGTTGGAAGCATTCAGTACCCATGAAGGCAACAAATGCAAACAGCAGTGTTCACAAGTTTCCAAAGGAAGGATTGGAATTTTGTAGCAACAGAAAAGTAGTTTTTGTTTGTGTGTTACTTTGGACCCTGAACATAGACCCAGGCAGGTCTGCAAAGTAATGGCACCTGTTACTGTACCTGTGTATGCAGAGACACAGAAAACTGAACTGGAGCCAAGGTGCCTGCTTACAAACTGAAATCATTCCAGGTTAAACAACGGCACTGACAGTCATAGGCTGGAAGCCACCAGCCCAAAAGGTGAGTTAAAACTGGGTTTCCTGCCAGGCAAATCAGCATTAATTACTAATACATAGATTTAGCAGATCTTCACCTCAATGGCTTAGGCCACAAAAGGTTTGGTAGCAACAGAAATGCTGCTGCTGAAGTACTTACGCTTTTATTTCAAATAAAACTCTTGGCTTGTTTACCTGTTCATTCTTAAAGCTCAATAACCTCATAATATTCCACAGGAAGATTCCAGACTTCATGAGCAGTTGTCAGTTAATGGGACAACTTCCTGTAGTCACAGGAAGGAAGAAAACAGCTTGGGGCAGTGTTCTGTGGCACGTGTACATTAAGGTGGTGCAAGATGAGCTCTAGTTCCAGATGTTACAAAAGATGGAAATTCATGTGGGTCTTCCTGAGTCAGGGAAGTTTTAGAAATTAAACTCAGACACAGAAACTTACCAGGAAGTCTTTGCTTTGCCAGGCTGGAAGTGGGAGTTGGTGGTGGAGTGCTGCCTGTTCCTTGGGCCTTTGATACATACGTAGATTCTGTGGATTCTAGAGAGCCTGCAGGTTAAAGAAAATAAGTTGACTAAAACTTCTGAAATGGCAGTATTTGAGTTCAAACTGTCACGTGGGGGTGATGCATTTCTGAGAACCCAGGGACACAAGTGCTGAGACTTCACAAGTGAATTGTTTCTCCTCACCCTCATTTCACAACACTGCTACACCCTGTATCCCTGTATCCTGGCATGTGACATCTTCCCAGCTGTGCAGCAATGCACATGGAAGGGGTATCCAGCCATGCAGGGTCAGCATTCCCAGGGGAATGGGCTGTTCTCTGCTCTAAGAACCTGCCACTTGGTGCATCCAGAGTCACAAAGGCCTGAGTACAGCAGGAAGCTTTCCCTGCAGGGTACAGACACACAGACAGTGGGCCACTGTCCTGGGTGACACATACTCTGCTGAGCCCAGGAATATTCATTCCTATGACTGTCACAGTGCTTCTACAATGAAAATTTATAATTTTAGGAAGTATTATGTTGGTACATCAGTCTCACTGATGTAAAAGCTTACAGGCAGCTCTTTCTACATCCCCAGACACAAATTACAAATCTGAGAGAAAAATACATTCTTTCACATTGCACCATTTTGTTTACTACTGTTTCCTCACAGCCCAGTTGATGGCAGGCCCCAGCTGGCTTTAACCTGTCCTCCAATTGCTGCACATGCAGTTCAGCACATAGACCAGCACTTAGCAGGATGGCAACAGCCAGGAGCCATCCCAAACCAGGATTCCGGCAGAGATCCTGTTCAGGGGCACAGTGGAACACAAGTGCCCTGGAAGCATGGGACAGGATGGCCATGTACTCACCTGAGGAGCAATGTGCTAAGGCCAAGCTACCCTCAGCTCACAAATTTACCCCCCCAAACTCCTCCAGGATATACAACCAGAGGTCACAGGAATGATTCCTCTATTAATAAATGCCAGTGTCTATCATGGCTTTTTTAAACATGATTCAACATGCAGGAACAAAATGTAAACTGTATGAGAGAGAGTAGAAGATTCTTACTGGGTGTTACAGAAATAGTGCAAACACATTCCTGTACATCCAGAGGAGGGATTATGTCACTCATGATCAAACCAGCACAGCAATGTGTGCTGCAGGCTCAGTACAGAACTGAACAGTGCCAGCATGACACAGCTGCAGGTGCCCTGAGCCCTACCTGCTGTCAAATTGAACGTCCTTCCCTTGGGAGAGGCTTGGAAGGGAGAGAACCAGTTCAGCACAGAGCCCACCACGGGGATCTGTCGCAGCAGCCCCTGCAAAGCACAACCCAACACTGGTGAGAAGAGCCCCCAGGGGGCTGAGTTACCCCAGGGTACCACAGGGCTGGGTTTGTGGCCTCACCTCTTCCAGCAGTCGTTCTTCATTTGCTTTCTGAAGCTGAAGTTGTGCCTCCTGTATCCCTTTTCTAACAACTTCAGTCATGTTTTCCAACAGCTAATAAAACCCAGAAATAATGATATGTATTATTTGGACTTGAAACTCTTTAGTTCAGGTTTTCAGGATGGAGACAGGATAGTTGGGTATTTTTCTAATTAAGGACAGTATGTGACAATCTCTATTTTATTATGACTATAAATTAAAGAACATACATCCTGACTGCAGGATTTTTTAACACATAAACCCAGAGGAAATAATGTAATTTTAAACAGGAATGGTACTTTCTTTTTTTTTTTTTCACTTAGAAATGAGCCTGTGACCCAAATTCTTTGCAAACCTGCTTAGCATATAAATGCTCCTCAGATGAATGTCTGCGAAGAATGTTTGTGTTTAGGACTTAAATCAGCTTCTCAGTAACAAGTTCTTTCCTGGTCTCATAAACAACTGCCACTGATCCCTGTGGCAGCCCAGGCCAGCACCAGCAGTGTTTTATACTGCAAAGGGCAGGCAGTTTAAACCCTGTTTTACTGGGACAGCTGCAGGGCAAGGAATGAATAAACCCAAGAAGCTATGTCTTTGTGTGAGACAAATGCCAATTTCCATATATTAATGGTAGTTTTAACACCTCCTTCAAAATGGCAAAACTTTGTGTTATTGTCAGCTAATAAAAGGACAAAGAGCTGCTCCTTTTCCCTCAGGGAGAGGCCAGCCAGGAACAGACCCGCACGGCAGCCCAAGATCCCTGGTACTCCCTGGCTACAGGAGTAGGGCAGTGGGGTGGAATTCAGAGTACCAGGAACAGTCACTGTGTTTCTGGCCCGGTCATCTTCAGCTTTGGTGCTGCCTTTCAGTGCCTTTACTGCACATCTCAATAAAGATTTTTTTTTTTAAATCCTTCTTGTACCAACCCTCCTCATCTGAGTGGGGCAAGGGGCATTCACAAATGGGTTCTGCTTCCCAGCTTTGGATCAAACGGTGAAGATCCGCAGATTTACTGCAGCTGGTCCCAAGGACTGCACCCTTCTGACTCTTCCACTACTCTGTTCCTTCCTGGAGCCCTCAGGATCCGAGGGGCCCATTCAGTTCCAACTTCTCCACTGAGACAGTTACACAACTGAAGGTGCCCTACAGACAAAACATTCCTCATGTCACCCTCCAAGCAGCACAGGGAGTCAAGAGTGGGCAGGAAGTCACTGCTCGAAAAAAATTCATTGCCATAACATATTCCCATAAGCAGAAATAGGCAAAGGATTTCTGAAGTTCTATTTATTTTTGAGTTCAGAAAATTAAATGCCCAACACTAGCAGAATGAAGGGACAGATGTAATGCAGGCCACTTAGGAATTCTATTTTAGAGAACATCTGGAGAACTCCATTTAGGTAAAAGCTTTGACAAATACAAGACGCATCATTATCTTTATTACATCAATAGGTAACTTGTAATTTCTGGGTTTAAGACACCAATATAAAGTTTTTCACACATTTTAGAGCATAGTTTTATCTTAAAGCTGGTATATAAAGAATCTCAATCCCACCACATCTAGCAGTGAAGAGAAATACCAGCTCACAATCAACCTACACCTTCACTTTTGTTTTTGACAGCTTAAAATCTGAATGATAAAATGAGGCTATTTCAGTTCTACTGAAGGTTTTCATTAGAACTACTGCACACAGGACTATGAACACAAATCCAGACATCCTCACAATATCATAATCCATAATTCTCTGTAGACACAAATAATTCCTTCCACAGTAATTAAAACTCTTGTGGGCAAATAAAATTTTTACTTTCACAATGAACAAAACCATGTCCTGAAGCCAATTTGAAAGGGGAGAAAAAAAGGTGCTTCAATATTTTGTGAGTTATTAATACATACTCTTGAATTTTCTTCAATTTCTCTGCCTGTTGCTGCAATAGTTTCAACCAGCTCTGACACATCCAGATCCTCTGTGACCATGCCAATGTAAACACAGTTCTTCTGCCCTCCAAATTCTGGACCTGGGGGCACAGGGAGAGTCAGGTGTTAGTGCTGAACAAATCTGCAATCCTGTAAGGGCTGCAGCACTCGTGAATCTGGAAATCCCAGTACACACTCCCCTCCAGTACCTAAGGGCAGGAGCTGTGTGGGTGCAAACTATGCAGGCCAAGAAAGTTCAGCCCTGGGGGTTTTCAAAGACAGGAAACATGCCCTGAGCAAGAAAAACAGTGGATATTTTATACAGTCAAGGAGCTGTATTATAATTATCAGTGTTGAATATGCTTCAAACTCCTTAACTTTCTGCCATTTACAGATTACTTGGTTCCACAACCATAGGGCACTTAAATTTTGACAGCTGATTAAAAAAAGATCAGAGTTCTGAACAAGCAAATTAATAGTTTCAGCTATCATGTGGCACAGTGAAAATGTGAAAGTGTTGCTAATTATCACAAAAGTCTCTAAAGCTTTTAGTTGAGCCACAGAGAGCAGTGAAGCCATGACTGCCAGTGGGTTTGGAAGGAGATGTGCTTTCCACCAGATCCAGCACTACTTGAGAAGGCTCAGTTCACACACAGGAATGCTGCAGCTTTTATTCTTTCTGGCAAGGAAACCCTTCTTGGTCTAGTTGCCCACACATCAGTTTTCACAAGGATTTCTGAGAACAGCTCTCCTGGTGAACACTCTTGAAACATGGGGAGGTGGGAACGGTTACAGGTGCTCCTTTTGCAATAATCACATGGGCAGCAGCTCATTCTGCATTATGATGACCTACAAATCATTCTAGCACAGCTAGGAGAATGACTACTAGCTTGAAGAGAAGTTCTTTAAATAGTGCAGTTACCCAAAGAAAAGGTGAGATCTGACTCCAGCTCATTTAACTTTTTCAGAAGTTCTGTATTGATTTTTTCTAGTTCTTTTTCTTGTTTGTCATCATTCTTCCCATCACTGTGATAGTTGTACCTTCAAACCAAGCCAAGAGATAGTAATTTCACTTTATAGTACATACAGAAGCAGCTCCACATTTAGCACATTTCTACAAATTCTTATATTTTACAAACAAAAAGCCCCAGTACATTTCAGCTCCTACCAGCAAGTTTATTGGCATTTGTCATCAGGGACTGAGGAGTGGGCTGAGCTTCCTGCTGCAAACTCAACATAACAGATTTCTGGTTGCCATATTGATTATACCTGAACTGTTTTGACTATCCAGAACCCTTCCCAGAGGGCTGCATCAAAGGAAGAGAAGAGACACTTGGAGGGTTTTTTGAAGTCTATTCAGCATATCAATGAGTGCCATTATAGATAAAAACAGAAGTTATCCTTGGCTAAAGACAGTGGGATGGACTTGCTCATTACATATCCCCCCCACACACACACTGCCTCCAATGTTACAACATTGCCCAAAGCACCTCTTCTGCTTTTCTTTAAGAAATAATCAAAGAAAACAATATTATAAAAGACATTTCCTAAAAAGCACTCAAAAGCTTCAACTGGGTGCAAGGCCAGATAACAATCAGCAAATGAAACATCCAAATCACCACTGAAGAGACCACGTGGTCCTGTCTGCTCAAGCATAGTGTTTGCAAATAGAGCATGAAGAAAATAATTTACCTCACAACACCTAACCCTGGCCAGCCAAGATCTTCAACATACAACAGGCCAACTGTTCTTCTCACTTCTTGCTCAAACTCCTCTCTCAGCTGCAGTGTGCTTGTCAACACCGGGATCTTCATTTTTAAGCAGTCTACCAACTGATCAATGTCTTGTATTTCAGTTCCTAAAACTGCAGGGCAGAAGTGTTAGTGTGTGATGGACGTGAAACAGATGTCTGAATTAAGGATTTGTAAAGGAGCTGCTCTAAAAGTTAATCACAAATATAATTTAAAGATAGTATTGAATATCTTGCTCTATGTAAGTACCTTTTTGGTTCAGTTATCTATGCACTGATACATCAAAATGAAAGAAAGGAAGGATTTCATAAAAACCTAATAAAATGGATTTTCTCATGTTACAAACTAATAAGGATATGTTACAATACCTTTTACATTACATCAACAGCTAGCATTAAAAAACCTCCCCAAACATCCTCTTCCCATAGCCCAGCTGGTCAATAATTAGCTTCCATGCTGGTTTAAAACAAACATCACAGCACCACCAAGTAATTTTCTTCTAAAATCTACTGTTCTGTGTGCACCAGGACCCTCCCTCATGAGTGTCAGCTGTTCTACAGCCTAAGCCCCTCACCCCACACAAGCCAACAGGAGACACTGCACCCCCTGAGCCCTGCACACTGCTCTGTTTCTGCAGAGCCTAAACTAAGAGTACAAGACCCTTTCCAAAACACAGATTTGTTTTTAATATCCCCCCATCACCAGTAATTATAGAAAACCCTGGAGGTTTAGTAAATAATTATTCTAGCTAAGTAGCTGTATTTTGAACACAAGCACCATTACAGTGTTGAAACACCTGTGTAGAAAGGTCAGGCATCTGGTGTTAAGCAGCTGAGAGAAGGAAGTTAACTCCGTTTCCTAATTAACTGCTTTTCCTAAAGAGTTTAAAAAGTAACCAGGAAGTCTTTTCTCTGCAGAGGTTGTGAGGCAACATGACCCACAACAGCTGGGCTCCCACTAATGCACCCAGTGCTGAGGTCAGCAGAATGATACAGCTGAGGTGGTTTTGGTTTGTTTGTAAGAAACTCCTCCCCACAGCAGAACATCCTGAGGAGCCTCTTGAGCACATGTGCCTTTACCCCAGGAGACTGTTGTACCATTCCCCAGCAATGCCCAGCATTCCAAGGGGCTGACTGGAGTGGGTGTTACCTGCAGAAGTCATGAGTGGGCTGAAGCGCACGCAGGTGCCTTCATCCTCCAGTTCCACCACATCGACCCCGCTGGCAGGAACCAGCTGTGCCAGCTGCTCTCCCAGCTGCAGGGACAAGGCACAGTTAGGGACCTGGACAGAGCACGGCTCCTGCAGGCCCTGCCTCAGCTCAGGGAACAACACTGACACAGTTTTCTCTCAAAATCAGTTCTTGCACCAAAATACTTCACCCTGCAGGTGAGATGACCGAGTTCGACAGATCCTTAAAATCATCAAAATTTGGGATAAGCTGCAAGTGTTATAAGTCAGAATTTTCTGCAAAATTGTCACTGCCATTAGGTGTGCCATGATTACTGCACAAGGGATCCAAACCAGCCACATGCTCAGCTCTACCAGCACAGGCTTCTAGAATTACCTCAAGAGCTGGAAAAGGCAGTTGTCTCTTCAAGAATACACAGACATGGGCAATAGGGCATTTGGCTGATTTAAAAGAATTCTAATTTTCACATATACCCACAAGACCAAGGGAAAAATTATCTGTAAAATGATCAGAAATGTGAAAGCAACTTTGCTTCAGAGCAAATGAATCTTTTAAACAGCCACAAGTTTTGCAAAGAAATTGGATGGAGAACATCTTTCAAACTACTCTAACAAAGGGTTTACAGCTCCTGATGAGCCTCTGAACCATTCCACTGTCACTCCCCTTCCCTAAAGAAAAAACCATCCATTCTTACCCACTGATTGAAGGTGTCATAAATGTGCCTTTCGTTGCTTATTATGGGGTGCTGAACAGTTGAGGCCTGTGCAGCATGTAAGGTCTGATCTAAACCCAAAGACACAAGAATCACAGAAGTGGGTTTTTATTTACTTAATTAAATCAAATGCAACCTAAAACTTAGATAAAAGACAATTACATTTCCAACCTAATGTAACACATCTACACCATGTACTGGGCCTGGAGCAGATGAACATGGATGTTTTTGTAACAATATGTTGAACATGATAAATAGCAGAAGTAAAACAGAGTTGAATGTAATTGTTTTCAGAAAAAAAAAAAAAAAACCAAAACAAAAACAAAAACAAAAAACCCCAGTAAAATGCTTCTGAGTTTTGAGGTTAAAATGTCCCAATGGAAATATAACCAGTATTTTCACAAAGCAAAATCCCATCACAGTAGGCTGCAATATTTAATACCTGTGACAGCATTTCCGGAGCTGTTCCCAATGTGTTCTGCTGCTTTTAAAATTATTGCAACAGGAACTGCAATCAGTAAACCACAGCAACATGGTGCTGGCCATGAGCTATTAAATATTTGATAGGAACAGAAAACCTGAACAAACCAAAATCTCTCCCCACCAATACACTCAGCCTGCAGCTTGTAAGAGACTTCCATCATCTGTTCCCAAGATCCAAATCATATGCAAATCTTCTCACTCAAGAAGGCAGAAAATTACTTGTTATGAAAATTTAAAACACTGCAGTCTGTCTAAAAAAAAAGAAGTTATCACGTGTATGATTTGTCACAGATTATGACCAGCATTCACAACCTTTTTAAAAGCATGTTACACAAGAGAACTGCACTGCATCACATTTATCCTAAATTCATTTGGTGAATTAGTAGTTTAAAATACTGTATAGAGGGGTTTTTTGGTTGTTGTTTTGTTTTAAATAAATCACATACCTCTGTTTGAATATTCCTGGAAAAACTTGAAAACCACCACTGGTGAACTCAGTTCATCTTCAACCTTCAAAAGAAAAAAAAAAAATCCCCTGTTTTTCTAAAAGATTTAATATCATGGACAATTCCTTACACTGCTGAGCAAAGCCTGAGTTCTCTTGGAAATCACCCCAGAATCACTGGGAAACATCAAGGAAGTTCCAGCAGGAAAAGTAAGATTATAACTGATCCTGCTTTGGATCAGTTTGGAGAAACAGACTGGGCTACCTCTGCAAACAATTTCACAGTCCTAAAAATGCAGGATTTGTTTAAGTAGGAGGGTAAAGGACACAGTAACTTGAACTCTCAAAGCCATTAATACTCTACAGCTTACTCAGTAAGCTGACTACATTTTCTAAACATCAAATACCAACTAAAATTCAGGGGTCGGGGTCAAGGAGTAAAATGACCAAACCCTGTTGGACAGGACATCTCACAGAAACTACATTTGGAATGAGTACATAAGCTGTAATTTCTAAACCTCTTTGTGGTGTTCAAACCTCAACTGGGATAACTTTTGTGTACAATTTCACAGGGTTCACAATATGATCTCAACAGCAGGGTAAGATGCAGCCAGAATATATTAGAGACACTTATGGAAACTGGTTTCATAGATGTATTAGTGAGCAAACCCTTGTTCTAAATGGAATTCAATCAAGCTCTGAACACAACTTCTGGATGCTCTTCTGCACTCCCCTGGGTGCACCAGTACAGAGCAATGGAACAAACACGATCCCTGAGGTCACACACAACCAAGCAATGAGATTTCACTGAACACCAGGACTTAATTAGAAAGATCCCAAGTGTCTTCAAAACAACAGCTATGATCTACATAATATTTTAAAATCATTTACTCTAGTCAAAGTTATTCTCATCATTTAACAGGCAGAAACTAAGATATTCAACCAAAGTATTAAAAGTAGACTGTACCGAAGTCTTAATGAAATCCAGGTTTTTCAAGTTTTCCAGCAGCCTTTGACTCTAGAAGACCAGAGTAGAAGGAGAACAAATGGAGGAGAGAAATACAGTTTTAGAAGTTGAAAGTTATTCTGAAAAACATTAAACAATCACAATTTTTGAGCAAACCCCTGCAACATGTCAGACTCATCCAGTTTTAATTTGTAAATTTGGAATGCAATAGAAAAATATTTTCTGGGTTTAGTAAGACACTGATTACAAAGTATGACCTTTAAAAAATAATATTTTGCACATAACCACTGCATTTTGTAACTAACACATTACATTGGACCTTAACTTTTACTAAAGTAAGGACTCTAAACATAGTGCACTTGTACCTCAAGAAATGTTATGAAGACTTTTTTACTAGAAGTTGCTATTACTTAAATCAATACAATACCAAGTTGAGTAGGAAAATAAAGTCTCTCTGAAGAGCTTTCAAGGAAAAATAGTTAAGAGAAGTGACAGAAAAGGAAATGATTATGTTACTTCACTGTATAGGAAGAACAAAGACTTTTCTTCTCATTTATAAAAAGATACATACAATCTAATGGTAAAAGCACATCCCTGCCTCAAACATGTTCCTGTGCCTTCATCATGGGTGTAACAATATAACCCAATGTTATACTGTCAACAAGTGCAGTATTTTATCAACACATCACAATAAGCAGAAAGATCTGTCAAGGGCTGTCACAGATCACAGCTGAGCTGTTGCTCACCAGTTGTGAGGCATGTTTTATCCTCTCCACAATGCCATCATGGCCCAGGTACTGCAAGGAGAGCCACAGGGGCAGGGCACGGAGTTTCTCCACGGGCTGGCTCGACGTCAGCCCTGCTGCCAAGGACTGAGGAGGAAAAAACAAACCAATGTTAAAGTCTCTGCAATGCTGCCACTTTTGCCAGCTTTGGAAATGATAATTTAGATGCTCATGAAGAACATGGCAGCACACTGTGATCAGAATCAAAATCCCAGGGTGTTGAGAATGGTGAGTGAGAATGTGAACATACCAAGGACGGATCCTCGTGTCTGTAGAGTGTCACTGCAGGCACTGCAGGGAGCCCCAGCCAGGAGCCCAGAGTCAGAGTCATGCTGTCACATTTTGTAGCAGCCTGAAGTTTATCACAATAAGCACAACATAAGTCATATATATTTTGATTAACCTTATACAAGCACATGTTAAAATTTCTAGATTTAGTGAAACATACCAGTACAGAAGAGGAGACATAACCCAAAGCCAAAGTTGCCAGATTCACGCTGGAAAAAAAAAGTGGGTTTAGCAGATATTAAATATGTATTAAGAGACAGCATTTTAATCTGCAGTTTAAATATTTCATATTGATATGTAAAGGGAAGTCATTTTTGTTCATGTATTTTTCATTAACAATGCAGGAGATGTTGCTACTTGGTATTCTGAGACCGAAAACTCAAAAGTAAAAATCTACTTAGTTCTAAAAATTTTCAGTCCAACATTTGGTGAAGTTATCACCCAAGGTCATATCCTTAATTTGGCATCAGTTTGGTATCAGAAATAAAGAGTATGCAAATACAGCTATTCTACAAAATGCCAAGAGAAACAGGTTTTATTTCAGTTTCAAAAAATATAATCTTAGAACACTGGAATCTTCATTGACATTGTCCAAGTTCTTGGAATTTTTTGTCTTGGTTTAATCCCCCTCCCAGTTCTGTTGCACACTGTTCTTGCTGCAGCCTTCTTGACAACCTTCATTGAAGTGTCATTTCATCCTCAATAACCACTGTATAATGTCCTCCCTGACTTAGAAGGTCTTTTTAGGCCTCTCTGGCCTAGAAGGTCTTTTTATTCATATTTCTAGCTCTTCAAAGCAAGGGCAGATAAGATTACCATCTGAATAAAAGTGATTACTAATCTCTGCTGAAATTACCTCTCCAATTAATTCTTCCTGTGTACGTAAATCAATTTCTATCTCACAATAACAAAGTTACAACCATATAAAATGCTTACTGTGACAAAACTCAAGTTGACCCTGTGGCTCTGTGCGAGCTGTCAAATTAGATGCTGTCTATTAGTCAGACTTTTGAATGAATGCAGTTATACAAAAAGAAGTCTCCAGTTCCTACCCTTCCACATGGAGCCACATCTTGTACTGCTCACAGAGCTCCTTCAGCCGGCCCAGCTTGTCCGTGTGCCCAGCACCTGGAGTCCCTGGGTTCAACAGGGAAAAGGCAGTGACAGAGATCAGCCTGCACTGAGGCTCTACCAAATGATGTCCTGATTAACATCTCAGATCACTTTACAGCTCCCAAGCAACAGTCACCTCCCTCATTCATCCTTAAAGCAAATTTTGTACACGTTTAATTAACTAGAAGAAAAATATAATTTTTCAAGCTAAAGTTGATGGCATATCCATCAAAAATTCTGAAGTGTTAATGTAAAACTGATTTTTAACAAGAAATCCGCACTCACTAACGTAAGTTACAGTCATATTAATGCATTAACTGACATGCAGAACTGTAACAGCACAATCCAAATTTAAATTAGTTGAATAAAATCCCCTTTGGACAGATTATTGTGTGCTCATTAAGATACTTCCTGAAATTTCTTGATATGCAATCACTGAGATGTTTAGAAAAATATTTTTTTATTTTTTTATTGTATATGTATTCATGAAATAGCATCAGGGGTTTTGTGACTGTTTGCCCACAGCACTTACCAGCATTGGCCACAAGCAACAAAGGCAGTTTTCCACACTCAACATCATCTTTAATCAGTCTGTCCAACAAAGCAACATCCTGGGATCAGTAAGAAAACAATGTGTCTGTCAAACACTGAATTGTTTCTGCTGAACTGGGAAAATGCAGTAAGATTGAAAAGGAGCAGCATTCTGAAGTTCTGAAAGGAAACATTCTTAAGGTCTTTGGTTTTGGTTTGCACTTCCTCCTTCTCAAAGGTAAAATAATCTGAAGGCCAAATAAAGCATTTGTGAAAAATAAAACTCAAATACACTACATAGTTTGTGAAAGTCCAACTACTTCTATTCTAGAAATCTTGCACTAGAAAGCACTTCACTCAAAAGCCATTAAAATATTTTGCAAATGACAAGACCAAGATATGAACTGCTTTTAGAAAATTTCCATCTATGACTCACACAGCTTTAACACAGAAGATTTAGAGGTTGAAAAAGTAAATGTATTAACAGCTTTTCCTAACAGCATGGTTGATATTCATTTAATGAGGCTTAAAAACCAATCAAAGCACAGAAGGAGCTCTTAGGGAAGACAAACTTACCATTTGGTGCTGAGATCCAAACATAGTGTTACAAGGCACACGGCACACACAGGAAAGAGGCAACCCTAACTGCAAGAGAAATGATGGAATTTCAACTGAGAAATCCTCTTTTCACATGTTCACAAATACACAATGACACAAAAACCAGGGTGACAATAGAAACCTTAACAATAAACCTTTACATTATAAAGTAAGTTTTCTGCTAAAACTTATAATCAAATTAATAAGGAAAAAGCACAGGATAAATTATGTATGTTTGGGCTCAGGTCTATCTCACATGACCAACAGCTTATGTAAAGCACAATGCAACCTAGAAACAATCACTCATTTTTTAAAAGAGAGCACGCAGGATCCTCTCACTGGAAATATTCAGAAAATTTCTCTTCCTCCCACTGTACCACTGCTGCAAAACACAGGCTGTAAATAAAAATGCAAAGTATTTTCCCCAGACAAGTGGTTTTATTTTAAATGTACAGTCCACTACAGCTGAGGTTATGGCCAGCATGGACTCTGTTTTCTTTGCTGTTATTTCCACCATGAGGAAAAATAAGTTGTCAAAGTCCCCAAACTATGCAGGCAACATGAAGCCAGGAAAGCTCTAATTGCAGCTAAAACCCCATGACTGACTTTACCTGATTGCAGAGAGCTTGGCCCAGGCCTGTTCTGGCTGCAGAGCTGATGTAGATGACAGGCTGCTTAGTGTAGAGCACGTTAAAGCCCTCCAGTGTATAATCTTCATAGCGGGTGTGAATCACAAGCCGACAGATTTTCAGGAGACCTTCACGATCGTCTTCATGATAATAGGCTGATCCATTCTCATACCTGCATGAGCAACAAAACCAACAGTCAGTTTAGGGACTAGAATAACACTGACCAACAAAAAAGCTCACCACAGGATGGAGAAGACAATGAAACCCTTCAATTTTCCCAGGTTAAAGTAGATCAAAAGAAAATTTATGAGACAGGCTGGGATTAACAATGAGAGAAGCCTGGTATATATTTTCATTCAGACTCAGAGACAGAGTAAGAAAGAAAAAAACATGTGGGTTCCTTTAAGATTGCCTTTAGAGAGTTCAAAACCTTGCTTACTAAAAGTGGAGTGTGGGAAGAAACACTCAAAAGGCTTCATTCTGCTTTTAACATAGATTTAAATTCTGGACTGCTAATTTTAAAGATAATGCAACCTGATATTCTTTAGGTTAGTTTAAAGTTGTGTTTCAGACCTTCCAAGGATTTCTAAGTTTATGGCACACTGGTTTCTTTTGACATCCTCAGTCAAGTCACATCCATTTCTAAACACCATCACTACCTTGTCACACAAGTTATTCCCAGGGACTCACCTGAAAAGCCTGCAGAGCCAGAGAGTAGTGTCAGAAAGGATCCTCGTTGTAAGTTTTCTCAGTCTCTCCCTGTCCAGCACAGATATATAAGCAGCCAAACTGTGTCCCAGTAGAGCCATGTGACCCTGTTCACCAACATTCTGAAGCCTGCAAGCCAGAACAGAGGAACTGCCAACCAAATCCAAGTCATGGGCACTACAGTAAGATGGGGTTTATGGATTTTTAATGTAGCCTGGCAGAATTGGTTGACTTTCAATTTAAATATTTAGCAGAGAGAAGTGCTCTCAAAGTCACCTATGACACTGCCTATGACACACTGAGCTGCCAGGGCACACAGAGCACTTCACTTGGCCCAGCTGCTCACAGGAACAGCTCCTGCTTTTGAACCAGCCAACAGGAGCCGGATCTAAGCACCTGATCTGCACTAGAAAGTGCATTAATACCCTTCTCTCCTATGCACAGAAAACCCAGGACACTTACATTACTACTTCTAGAGGCACAGCTTTTCTTTGTTTGTTTAGGTGCTTTGGTTTGTTGGTTGTTTTTGAGTGCTTTTTTTTTTTAAATCTCAAACATGTTTTTTGAATGTTAGTTTTCAATAATCCTCTGCAGATCAGTTACTACTATTTCCATTTTACTGAAAAATGGAAACAAATTTAATTTCATTTTAAAATCTACAGAGAGACATAATAAAAATCTATTGGCATTCAAAGCTTTAAGACTTTCTGACTTAAAACAACTTTCAGGAAGTGGAAAAAAATTAGCTGTCACATGAGAAACAATTTCCTTGTGTAACTCAATTTAGTAATGGAGGCTTTGTAATTTTAAGAAAGCCACACATCATGCATTATTCTTCTTCACTATACAATATAAGGTGCCTTTAAAAAGTTACCTGGTTGCACAAGATTTTACACTTTAAAATACTCAATATATATACTTATGTATGTAAATATATATACTAAAATATATAGAGAAATTATATGTACTGAAACATATAGAACTTAAAATTAAGTGGATAAGTTCTATAGTGATCAGAATATAAAAAAACCAGGTGTCTTCCACATACAATAACTGATATTGGCCTTACCTGTAGGACTGTGAAGTTTCCTCTTCCTCCTCTCCATGCATTAGGTTCTGAACTAACTGCAGTATGCTCACCATATCCTGGCCACTGGGAGGGGAAACAAAAGCACAATAAAGAGGCACAAACAGGTAAATACCAGCATCTAAGAGAGGCCATCTGGGACACTCCACTTTTACTGAATGCTGAGTACAGCAACAGAAATGGTTCAGAAATGGTTCCTTGGTCTCAGAAAAACTGATCACAAAGATGGGAATGATGAATCAATTCAAATCTCTACTTGCTTATAGTAGGAGACTCAGGAAAACAAATCTACTGATACCTGAAAATTTGGTCTGGAAAGCCTGACTTGTCAACACTGAACTCTTACTGCTACATAGCCAAGCAAAACAGTAGCTAAGGATCCACATTAACATGAACCACCTTCAGCTCATAACTCAGCACATCTCTTAAACAATTCCCTACAAATCTGTTTCTGGCAGACACAAGCTACATTAGACTTCTCCCATGACATGGTAAAACTGGAAAAGATCCACAACACCTCAACTTTTGTAACTCCAACTAAAATTTACAGTAGTGTAAGAACTTACATTGATGGTTGGAATTGCTTTTTATTCATAGGGAAGATAACTCAGTGTCCCCACTCAAAACCAGGGTTAGTTTCTGCACAGCAGAGCCTTAAATAGTTTTTGCAATATTTTCTGAAGTGCTAGCCTGAGCCCCTGCAGGATCATCTTCCACAGAGAACACAACCAATTTAAATTTTCATTTTCGGTTACAATGGTCTTACCTGCCTTATGCACAAATGCTCTGTTTAATTTCTAAAGACATCTGTGCTGAAAAGGTGGGAGGTTTCTGGGGTTTGGGGTTTTTGTTTTGTTTTTCTTACTGTTTTCTATCTTGTCAGATTCAGTTATTTTTTTTAATCTGGGTACTTTAATTCAATAGAAGTTTATGTTTACTTTGAGTCTCAATCACAGCTGTAGGCACCACTACTTCATCAGATTCCAAGAGTTCAAAATTTCAGTCACTGAGGACAAGTAATCTCTTTTTCTCTTTTCTACATGAGAATGAAAATAGTTGGTATGATTATAGTATTACTTTTTTTCCCCTACATGAGTATGGGAAAAATTTTATTATGGTGCCTGAAAAATGATAACATTTCTATCAATGCAAGTTTCTTGGAAGACAGACATGCTGTGTGTAGTTTGAAAATGCTTTTTGAAAAGAGCATTATCTAAAAAATTGCTGCTGCCTACCTGCCTTGGAGTGGTCCAGGAATATCCTTCCTTGCATATTTCTTTTCATTTTCCTCCTCCATTTTCCTAAGTTAAAGACACAGAATAAACTCTTTATTTAGTTTGTATTTGATAGCATCAAATATGGAATTGATTTTGACTTGCAGAACTACATACTGACAGGTATCTATTTCACTGACAACAGGTTCAGAAATAAACCAGATGAGATCAACACAAAAGTTTAGTTCAGAGTGAATTAAAGAGTCCCCAAGTTGTTAGGGTTTTCAGTTCTTTAGCAGAAAGCTTAGAGAAGAATTTCATATATACAGGAATCAAAAATTACTAGCACTGCAATAATAATAAAAAAATCCTAACTTTGAAAAACAGACTTGTTTTGGGTATTAGAGAACAGGCATAAATATATATACATTTACTTTAAAAATCCAAGCATTTGAGAAACAAAGATGATTTGTATAGGTGCAAGCTTCAGAATGACAATGTGACCTTAAACTACCAGGAACTTGAGGGGTTTTTCTGCTTAATGCCAGTGACACAAATAATCCTCCCCTTAGCACAAACAGCTGTTGTTTTTTATTGTAGCCTTTGCACACACCTCTGATTGTCTTCCAGCATCTTCATTGCTTCGTTCAGATTCTTCCCCATTTCTGCTAGAGTAGGGTCCACCATCTTTTAGGAAAAAGACAGCAACTTTCAAGAAAAGATCACAATCCATTTCTCTTACTACTGTCTCTACAATCTAATAAAGCCTAGAAGTAGTTAAATATTCAACATTTGGACCTAGAAAGACAAGAAAGTATCTTTTGAGACTGCCCTAGATGAGAAATAAAATGGCATCATTCCCTGCCATTTCCCCAGCAGACTTTTAGAACTAATTTTCAAAACAGAGGAGAAAACACCTAACCCAAATACCCTTGTAAATCTACTTTTTTCTATTTTTTATACCTTTAAAACAGTTTTTAATCTTAACTAATTGAAGAAATTCCTTTTATGTAGGCAAGAGTGAAACCAACCTGCAGCAGGCAGCTAAGACAGGCTGACATGCAGCAATTACCCTCCAGCTGCACAGAACAGGCCAAAAATCCTGGTCTCACTGCTGAAATCAGGTAACCACAGATATTGCCAGGATGGAAGAGTTTAAAAATCATGGAATTTATTTGCCTTGAACCGATAACAAGCTCAAAGTATTTCCAAAGAACTGTTCTGGCTTTGAAGAAGTCTCATAAACTTTAACCCAAGAGGCCTGACAGAAGCTTTTGACACTGACACAAGACCCCTGGACAGGAGAATTAATCCATTTAAAGATTAGATGCCACTTGAAGCTTCCAGAGAATGTGGAAGGTGTCATCTGGCAGAGCCTGACTTCCCTATATTTGAAAAATAAATATACCCCAGCGTGAGGGTAGAAGGCAACATCACTGCTAAACTCCATCATGTTAGATGGCAAAACCCCCTGAGATACCCAAGTGACCCCATTACAGAGTCCCTTCTCCCTGCCCCTGCATAACCCCCATAAATTCAACACCAAGACATCACCCACCTACCAAAGACTCTGCTGGTTACCCCTGAAGGCTGCTGCTAGGGCTGGGGGGACAGGGGGAGGGACAGAGGTTGTTCAAAGAAAAAAATCCCACAGGCAAATGCATCACTCAGGCAGATGCAGACACAAAAGCAAATTTAATCACAGAAGGTAGTGGGATTCATTTACATGAGGATTTTACACTATTTTCATCCGGAAGACTGATCAAGAAAGGAAAAAAAAAAAAGGTTGAGAGTTACCATATGTTCAAAGACTATTTTTAACCAAATATTTTGAGATTTAACTCACATTACAGCAAGTGGTAGGTGGCTGAAAGAATCAGTAGCCGGGCATGGGCACAGTGATCAGACCAAGACTGACAATTCTCTATTCCGTGGCTTTGGAAGGGGCCAGTGACAAATGTTTGGGGGAAGAACAAAAGAACACTGCGAGTGCTGAGTAATATTTTACCATCAGAACTCCCAGCATTCTGCAATAAATAGGTTTTTACACTTTTACCCTGACTTGTACAACAACCACTGGGTATGAGGGCCACAACCTAATTAAGCACCGAGTGACAAAGCAGTACAAATATAAAAAGTTCCAGATCTCATCACAGATTAAAAGAACCCAACAGACACTGCAAGCATTCAATACTCAGAAGAAAACAGATATAGCCAAAGGAAAAATATAAATCTGATCTTTGGTAATATATCCATACATTTTGAGTGGTTTCCAGAGCTGCACCATGTCAAAGAAACTCTGGAAAGAAGTTCAGAAAAAAAAAAAAATCAGTTTTGCTCCTGCAAGCCCTTAAGGGAGCAAATGATTGGGCTAATCTACTGATTGTGATTATCTCACATAATTTAATTCGGGCTGTCATAAAACATGATCAGAGGCTGGAAGGCAGTTACTTGTTTGAACCTTCCTTAGGATCACACACAAATATTCAAACAGATCTGTTGTAAAGAGCACTAGAGATTACAAGACATTACAAAAAAGGCTCTGGGCTGCTTCTGTTTGCCACAATCATAAAATTCACCTGCTGAAATGACATCAGACGTTAAAAACTGCACACCCTTACTCTGTGACTCATCCTGTCTCAATCACTAATAATTACACACACGAAACCCTTCTGGCCAATACGATGCCAGAATCACTACATAAAAAACAGCTGTAAAACTCCTAATTACAATAAGCTCAAAAAAATGCTATGAAAGCCACAAAGTCTTTGAATTCTGATATGGGCTGAATTGGAAAATTAAACCCTTTTGATTTTTTCCAATTACTAAGTGGATATGCAGCAGCTTATCTTCTCCTCTGAATTCTGGAAGGAGAAAAAGCCCACCTTTACTTGCTGCATGCTGAACTTTCTATATGCTCCTCCTCTGCTCACATTAGTAAGGGCATGGAAGTGGGAAGCAGGAGACTCTGTTTATTTTAAGCAGCCAGAAAAATAGGTGTGGCAAAGTTGCAGCAACAAGCCACTTAGTTAAGAAAGGCTTCTGAACACACTTAATAACAAGACCAGTAATAAACAGTGTATTTTTTTCATGGTCTTGAACTGGTTTTGAAAATGACTGTGGGAGGAGTTCTTGACTGCTCCCTCCTGAAGCACAGGGCAGCACAGGCGTTTAGGGGGTTAAAGCAGCTGCAGGAAGTTTCTGCACTCAGTCCTTCCCCTGGATCACAGGCAGCCTTTGCCCAGGGCAGTTACAAGACGTGGAAATCCTTCCCAGCCCTGAGGAGGCACCGGCCATGGCTTTTTCCTTAGAGGTGTCCATTCAGCATCCAACACCTCCTGCCTCCTTCAGCCCCTCACAGCCTCTCACAGCCCCTGACATAGCTCACCCAGCCTGCTTCGACTTTTATCATTCATTGCCTTCAAATGTGTTAATCGAACTCCCTAAGGTTATCCTGCAACACCTTTGATTTGTAGTCACTTCCCTATTCTATAACTAATCTGTTGCCATTTTATTAAGTACTTTGAACTGTTTATGATTTTATAGGCAGGATGTCACACCTTGGCAACTGGGGAGAGGATAAGGGGCCATTCTCCAACTGTGATAAGAATGAAAATTAATTTTAAGTTCAAAAGGGAGAATGCTGCTTCTATACCAGTGTTTTACAATCTTGATTTTGCATTTCTGTACTCCTAATGAAATAAAGGGATGAATTTTAAACTGTTTACATAAACTAATGTTGTGCAAAGCAGCTCACAGGTGTAGCTCATTCTGTTTCATGGGAACTCATTTTCCCACTACATTATTATAACACCTTAAAAGAAAGTTTAATCATTAAAAACCAAAACTCTTTTCCAACAGTAAATTAATCTCAAACAATATCAATATTCTTCAGCCAAAAGAATATTGTTTTTATTGCCCAGGGTAAGAAAAGTTTAAGATAACAATAAAAAGCAGACACTTCGTGACTGTTTGGCTTGAATAAAAATGGCATTGTGTCATCACAAGGCTTCTGCTTATAGAGGTTTGCTCTTTTAATCTTTATTTGTTCCCCTGACATGCAGCAGAACCTTAATGCAGCTCTGCTGCCATGAGTTTTCTGTAAACTTACCAGGATGTTGTGGTAAATAGCAGAGTAACAAAAGACAAGAGCCACAGGCTGAGCAAGAAACCAAAACAGTTTTCATGTTTAGGGGAAAATACTGCTGTAGAGACAGCAAGAAGTTACAAGGAAAGAATTTGCACTATTTTACCACTGACAAAGTCACCTAACTTGAAACTTAAAATCCCTCAGAAGATTGGTCACTTCTATCAAAATCCAAATGGGGGGGAAAATAGAATAGTTCTGTTAAGGCAAACTTCTGAAATCTAACACAGGCTTCCAGAATTATTTAAACAAGTTCAGCCCAACAAAAGACTTCTGAATTTCAGGTAAAATTAATTGTAATTATATCACTTATGACACACAGTATCTTAAAAAATAACGCAAAAGCATTTCTGTGGAAACAAAGTTAATCTGCAAAATCAAACCAAGAGATTTTTGGTGTGCACACCTGTGTGTCAGATTCTACAATGGTTTTCATTGCAGTCCTACTGTGCAATGTTCTCAATTCTCAGGAAGTTTCTCATTTGCTAAAAAAAATATTTTTCTATTTGCTAGACCCTAATGACTGCAGTCCCACAACCTCACTGCATTACAGCTCATGAGGAGACTGTACCAAAATGGTTATGAAAAATAGAGAGTTGCAACAAATGTTAATACAAGTTAAAAAGCACTTATCACATCACTGGCACCCTGCAAAGCCACATGTACAAATACACAGCAAGGAGAGAATCCACGGTTCAAATAAAAGACATTCTCAAATCTATTATGATAATGCTTAAATAATGTCCACGAGATTAGTGGACAGACATTCTCTGCATAAAAATGTATCTCAGCTTGGAGGAATTTCAAATATATTTGGGAAGAAGACTTTTGACATATCGTGCTCAAGACTTGATAAACTGCAAATTGTACAGATTTACCACAATCTTAACCAAGGACTATTCCAGGAGGGCATTTACTGCTAAAGAAGACCATAATTGTATTATGGCATTTTATTATACAGAGGACTACAGCTTTTATCACAAATGTGGAAAGAAGTCGTGATAAACAAGAGAGGAAGTAAACCATATGACTCTTCTTGACACATATCTATCTGCATGTATGGAAAAATCAGACATGCAAGGTTTTGCAGACCATTTTAACAATTCCTCACATCAAGAACAATCAAAACATGAACTTTTTAGAGGTATTTCGTTCTTACAGTGTGTTTGTTGCTTCTTATGATGAACTAGTCAAGCAAAGAACTTGGTCAAGTACTATACTTGCCCTGTAGTAATGCACCTTCTTTAAATAACCATGAGTGTTCTCTTTGAGTCCAGTTCATAGATTGCATACTCCAAACTATTCCAACGAAGTTTTACCTAAATAATCAGATTTTTTCAGAACAGGCAGGAGTCACTTCTGTCAGCACCAGTAAAGAACCTAAGCTTTCAAACACTAACAAATACTCTGTAACAGTGTATTCTTCAGGAAGCTTGTAACATATCAAACTTTTTTTTTTGCCACCAACCCATCTGCCACGTCAGAAGGATACTTCCTGAATTTCCTAACCATTTCACTGGAGCACATCCCATTCAGATTTCTCTGGACCACCCCAAGGATCACATAAAACCGAGCATGCCGCATATAGTAAATGACGCAAGGAGGGGCGTGTGCATTAAGCTTTAAGCACACAAAGTGCTGGTTATTGCAGAGGCACACTGTCCCCACAGCCACCGAGGGACCGGGACAAGCCCCGGGAGGGGCAGGACCCTCGGGCCCCAGCACAGGTGCGGAGCAGCCACTGACTGAGTGTGGCAGAGGCAAACAGCCTCTGTCCGGCACCCACAGCTCTGCAGAAACAATATTTGCTTTCTACACTGCACCGGGCAGCAGAGCAAACACAGGGCAGCGAACGCCTCCATCTCAATTTTTAAAATGGGTAAAATGATAATTTATTTAGTGATATTTCCTCTCCTATCCTGCTGAAGGCTAACACTCACAGGAAATAAGCTCCACCTTTTTTTAAAAAGAAAATAAAAAAATCCGCTCCTGAAGCATTTCCTGATAGTTATCCTGCCTAGTTCCAGATCCGGGACACGGATGCCGGTCACACCGGCGGCTGCAGGCGGGATACGCCCGGGGGCTCCACTGCTGCCCCAAAGCTCCGGCAGGCAAAGCCGCCTCAGCCCCGGGGGCAGCGCCGCGCACCGAGCCCCGGCCGCCACCGGCCCGNCGCACCACCGCGCCGCGCCGGAGGGGGGATGCGCGGCGGCCACACTGCGCACGGCGCGGCGGGGCCGGGGCTGGCCCTTCGCTCCGCGCACCGCCTGAGGTCCCACCCCCCCAACGGCTGGTGGAACAGTCCCGGGGAGAGTCCGGGGTCAGTGACAGATACTGGCGCATGCGCAAGGAGTGCGGTCCGGGCAGTGACAGGCGCTGGTTCTGGAGCGGAGTTGTGACTGCACGGGTTCGAGTCCCCGCCGTGGCGGGTCGTGGCAGGCCGGACCACGGCAGAGCTCTGCGTGTCTCCAGCCTTCGCGAATCTCTCGGCTGTCACCCCGCTATCGCCTACGGGGGCACCAAAGCCTTTTCTCCGCGTAGGAGTCCCACACCGGAACGGTGCACAACCGAGGCGGACAGCACGCACCCGCGCGTGGGCTCCCGTCCTACACGCGGCCCTCGGAGACCCAAACCCTGGGCTTTTCCTGAGCTTTATTTCTGTTCTTCCAAGCTGGAGTTACTTTCTGGTACACATCTCTCGTCCTATTAGTGCCATTGCTGTTATTTAATGGCACTGTTAGCAGCTGGCGTTGTTTTGCGCAGGGATGTGTTGGGATGAGGAGCCGGCAAGAGCAGCCCCTGGGCCCCGACACAGCGTGTCCGCCAAGCGCTGGGCAGAGCGCTCTACAGTCTTATTAAAATTTACTTAAATCCACAAGTTATCCATGCCTGGTTTTAGTCGTTCATGGAAGAAATCATGATAGTTTCAAAGGCATTAATCCAGGTCACAGAGCGAACTACCACCTCCTGCCTGGAGATGGTTCTCTCAGTCAAGCCTGAGCCCGTTGCCGGGAGCAAGGGGGAGCTCCCGGCGCTCCCGGATGCGCTCCTTTTGTGCCGTGGCCAAGGTGGCTCTCTTGCAGGACACGAGCCACCCTCGGGGTCACCTCACTACGTGGACTCCAGATCCGCTTTGTGGCACCGGTTCTGTGTGTTCAAAGCTGTGTACACGAATCTCTCCAATAACCTCACATCATTTGTGGCTTTCTCCTCAAGTTGCCTCAGCAGCAGAGGGCAAAGCAGAGGAACCCCATGGGCTGCTGCTGCTTAGCAGGTGTGCGTCGGCCCTGCTCAGACTGCAAAACGAGGGCAAAATTGAAAAGAAAAAGCCGTAACCTACTCATGTAAGCACACAACAAGGAGATAATTTTTAAAAGCTAGTAAGGAAACAGCGCCTAGTTTTCATTTGTCACTCAATAGTTGCGGCACTAATGCACAGTGGCCCCATGGTGCTACTTAGACCAAAGCCCAGGCGACACAGTCACCTACATCTTCGGGATGAATGCACAGGTACTCGAGAAGCGAGGCCACGGGCTGACACCCGGCTGCCCTGCCGTCACCTGCAGGTCATCTATCCCCCACCGCGATGACCGGCGGTGGGAAGGGAGCCGGCCCTCCGCGGCAGAGAGAGCGCTGCGGGGCCGCGGGGATGGCGAGGCGGCGGCGGGGCCGGGGCGGCGGCGGGCGGGCCCGTGGGAAGGAGGAGGAGGAGAAGGAGGAGGAAGAAGAGGCGGAAGCGGCGGCGGGCGATGGCCGGGGCGCTGCTGCGCGGGGTGCGGCGTTTCCCCTGGCTCT
>VWYP01013125.1:58718-71422 GCA_013400435.1 Pycnonotus jocosus
CAGCTCCTGGGCGCGCCCGTCGCCGTCCTCGCCTTCTACACGGGTGAGTGCAGTGCCGGGGGCTCCGCCGCGCCGGCAGCGGCACCGCATCGCGACCGCGCCTGGCTCGGCCGGCAGCGGCACCGGCAGCGGCACCGGCAGCGGCACCCACATCCACCCCAAGGAGGAGGGATGCCTGAGGACACCCTGCCCGCCCGGAGAGGCTCCCGCACCCCGAAACGCCGCTGCCCGGCCGCTCGGAGCGGAGCCCATGGCCAGGGGGCTCTGCAGACCCCGGCAGCTCCCCCCGAAGATGCTGAACCGCTTGGGGCACTTCCTTGAGGGATGCTGGACCAAAAGAGGCCTGCCCTGAGCTCGGCTGGGCCCGTAGCTTTTAATTAGCAACAAAGAATGCAAAGCACCTTCCAAGGATTGTGGCATCCATGTCTGTTTGAATTGCTGTGCTCAGTTCTCAGCATCGCTGTCTCGTTTTCCCAAACACAGCTGTAAATGGCAGGAACTGCCATAGTTCAGCGAACCAGCTTCTGCTGTGAGAGTCCATAGAAATAAAGCATGTTACTAATGGCTAATCGCAAAAGCTAACAAGTAACAAGATACTTAAAAGAAGTCTAGCATCTGTTTCAGAAATAAACGTGAGGGAATAAGAAAATTAATAGGTGAGATTAATGTAATTAAATGCTCTCATTTCACTTTAACTTGATGTGGTAGAAGAGTAAGACAGGTCCTCTTTTTGTCTGGGATTGGGAAATCTGCATTCTATCACTCCAACAGGGAAATCATTCAATTTGTGATTGAAGAGAAATGAAGTAAAAAAATAAGTCAAACACCAGATACTTCCTCTCAAAATCTTACCTATGTCACAACTTAAGCTGAGAATTGCCCAAGGACCAGAAAAGGGATAGTAAAAGTCTCTGAATTGGGTAGCAGTAAAATAATGTATCCATTGAGAGATACTGATAACCCCAAGGCATGGGAATACCTAGAAAGATCCCAGAGCCAGACTAGGGAGCCTCTGCTTATGTGCAAAGTGCCTTATTCTCCCTCTCATGGGGCAAAAGGTGCTTTTGTCCTCTCTGTTCCACCACTACACCACTGGTGCTTGGTATGGCAGAGAAACAGGTGCTACAGCACCTGTACACCCAGAAAATCCCATCTGATCCTGGGTGTCAGTGCTGGGAGTCAAGTCAATAGATGAGGAGATTTGATGTAGCACTGTCAGGTAGCCAGAATGGTATTTTTGTAACAATATCAGCTTTTCTTTTAAAGATATAATAATGTGTTTTGAGAAGGGTCTGGGATGTCACTGGAAAACGTGAACATTTCATTTCTTGCATTTTTTTCCTGATTGTTGTAAATATTTTGCCACTAGGTATGAGCATCCTTCAGAAGAAAGAGGACATCTTTTCAGACTGTAAAAAGAAATTTTGGAACACATATAAGGTGAGGCAAGAAATTTGCTTATCTCACAGCTAAAGAACAACAACAAAAAAATAAACTATTTGAAATCTTTCTCTCTTTCTTTCTCTCTCTCTCCATTATTTGATTATGTGTAGGAAGCTTTAAGTACCAGCAGTCACATGAAGTAAAGGCAGTTTGGGCTAGGCAGTGCTGCTAGATGGGTGAAATTATGCCATTTAAAAAATTAAATGTGCAGTGTAACATACATAACATTTGCACCCAACTCTGTTTGAATGACAGTTATTTGGGTTTTTTTAATCTTTTGTCTTAAGAACTACCCACACACCAGTGTTTAGTTAGTGATACTATTGACAACACTTACATGCACACATATTAAAATCATTAATTACAGAGACTTCTTCTTTGAGAATTATTTTTAGCCTGTACTTTTCAGTGACAATCTTCTCACTTTCAGAAAAAAACCCCTTGTTTTAAGAAGGCTTTGCTATAAACACCTGGCTTTGATTTGCATTTCTGCACACACAAGACAAAATTATCCATGCTACCTCAGAGCTGAGCAAGCTGAGAATGTTAAATGTTTCTCAGATGCAAGAAGAATGATGGATTAACAGGAGAAAAAAAAGTAACAGGAGAAAAGGTGATTGCAATGGGAATTTCTCTTCATATTGTAGAACTATATAGGTAGGATGGAAAAGGATTATTTTTATTCCTATGGAAGATGATTCTAAAAGCAGTGCCCACTATAGCCTATCAAAACATAAGGTTTCTATCAGCCTTATGTTCTATGAGTAAATTATCCATTGATTTTTCTAAATATGCCTTACGTGTATGAGTAAGAAGGAGCATTGCAAGTGTGAAATAAATAGTGTTCAGTGGTATTTTTCATTAATGGCTGAAACAAATGTTCACATGTTTAAACATTTGTTCACCCATCTGGTAAATGCGTTTATTGTGTCTGGTGTCAGATGTCTGTGAAGACTTAACTGTGCTCAGAGTTTTGTATTTAAAATGAGTTAGAATAATGTGTTTGAAAAACTCAGAGCATAGAGGCTCATGAAGATGAGTAGAAGTTTAATATGGCAACCTCTAGGTTAAGCAGCTCCTTTTGTAATTGAACAGCTTTTATTAACTTTACTCAGATATGTTTCAGTCATCACTGAAAGTGGAAAAAATGAATCTTGGTGGTTGAAATCCATAAGGGTAACAAATTATTTGTTCTCCTTTCAGACAGGACTGATGTACTGGCCTTTTGTGCAGGTGAGTTCTCAGGGTGACTCTGTGAGCCTCTCCCTGCTGTAAAACCCGGTCCTGTGCAGCCACACTGTCTGACCCAGGAGAGGCAGTGCAGTTGCTGGGTGTGTAACGATGTCTGGAGCACTAACTGAGCTCTCTCTCCTTCCAACACAGCTGTCAAACTTCGTTTTGATCCCAGTTCACCTGAGAACAGCTTACACTGGGCTCTGTGGCTTTGTCTGGGCTTCCTTCATTTGCTTTTCCCAACAGAGTGGAGATGGCACAGCAAAGTCAGCATTTCTGTGGCTCCAAGGAGAGAAAGTCAATACAGATGAAGAATCAACAGACAAATAAGAACTTTACTTCTGAACACATTCTAAATTGTTAAACTGGATTTGTGAAAGTCAGTAAACCACACTGCAGCCTAATTGTTGTGTTTAAAATAAGCAGTTATCTCAACATTTAGTGGTTAGTATAAGCAGTGGAACAGTTTGTTTTTGTGCCTGTTTATTTTTCATAAAAGAGGCCAGTTGTATATTGACATTTAATTATTTTCATGCTGTCAGCCCAACTCATCTGGGAACAACTGACTTACAGGGCAATGTAAGCATTTGCACATCATGTCAGACTGCCTCACTGGGGAGAAATATTAACTGTAATTTAATTTTCAAGCAACTTGTAATTGCTAGAAAAAGAGGAATAGAACATTAAATCATCAGTTGTTGGACTTGACAATTGTTATCAATGCAAGATTACTTTGCAGAACAAAAATTAATAGATTCCATATCTAAAAAGTGGCATTGAATCTGTTTCACTGAGAGGAAACAAAAGTGCTGTGTTTGTAGAGCCCGCTTTTCTATGGGGCCAACTTGTTTTATTCTACATGAAAATTTATATAGGAATTTATATAGGAAATACAAACCTGAACTGTATTTGTACCTATTTTACCTTACCTGGGAGAATAAAGATTACTTTGGCCAGAGCCCTTTGGGGTGGGTGCTGCCCATTGGCCCTTGGGGTCAGTCAAAAGCAGCTCTTGCATGGTGGAACCCCCCCAAGCACTGCAGGGAGATTTTGTTCTGTGTACAGCCCTCTGATGACCCTCTGTTACAACAATAATGAACAACTTTGAGGAATGTCTGAGTTCCTCAGTCTTGTCTAAATAGTGTACCAAAGCCTGCTTAGGCTATAAATATCCATTCCTTTGGCCAGCAGATGTACTACTTAACATGTTGCTAACAGTTATTTGTCACTGTAGGAGCCCAGTGCTGCTTAGCTGAGAGAAAAAAAGGGATCATGCAAGCTCTGCCCAAACTAGTTCAGGTAAAATCAACTTGTTTAGCATAACCCAGTGGTCAAGAGTGATGCAAAGTGGCTTTGACCAGAGGACTGTAGCAGTGGGAGGAGGGTGGAAGGCAGGGGGCTGCTTCCACAGCCTGTTCTGCTGGCAGGCAGGTGGAGGGGGTGCCTTTCCTCTCAGGATGGACAAGTCACTGCAATTCCATCTTCAGCTGCACAGGCAGATGTGGAAGAGCACATCTGCTTACAGCCTCAAGGTGGAATTAATTTTAATTGACTTTTGACACCTTTGGCAGGGACATCTCCAGCTTGGCTAACTGGTTGAAGCTCTGTCTGTTGAAATGTGCTCTGTAAGGGCCCATTTCTCTCCATCTGTGACATGGAGGCTCAGATGACTGGCTGCTGTGTCAATAGTTTCTTTGTAGATGCTGATATTTGGTGAGTTGAATTCCCCTGCTGGATGTTGCTGCATGAATCACAAAGTGTGAATTGAGCAGTCCTGATGCTGGACATCCCAGGAGGAATAGAAATGCACAGAGGAATTAACTGCATTTTGTCTGACTATTTAAAAAATGAGTGAGCAGATGCTTCAGACAGCTATAGCTGTTAAACTGTTCTTGTGTGTATAAAGTTCTCAGGATAAAAAAGCAATTTCAGTAATGTTTTCTTTCTGTTGATATTTTTGGGATCACACTGGTATTCTAAAGTCTGTTCTATTTAGTAAGAGCTAAAAGTTTCAGGTAAAGTGTGCTAATTAAGTATTTAACTTCTTTTTAACAGATGCTATTTATTTTTATTTCTGGTTGTGCCTTAAGTGTTTAATTATTAATAGCATTAATTTGGAGAAGGGGACTGGAAAATAATGTCATTACAAGGACAGTGAAATGCTGTTGGTTTGCTGTAAGGAATATGTGATATTTTGCTGTAACTCAGAGCAAAAAATCTTTCTTCATGGGTATAGTTGGTAAAACTTTATCCCCAGATGAATCAAGAATTTATAACCCATGATCTGCATAATGCTGATGCCTTTCTTTGTCAGGACTAACTAATAAATGAAAGATCCATATTTTATTTTAAATGGCTCAAAAGCTTATACAAGCTGTGCTTTATTGCTCTTGCTTTTGTGCTGCCAACTTTTTGCTTGGGAATTTGAGCTAAGTCCTGTTTTGTCTTCAAGTTTCTCTGGCTGAGGAGTTTAGGATTTCCCTCCCTCTTTTATTACTTGGAGTACAGTTCTTTCCTCTAATGGAAGCCTGTGGCTCTTATATTTCAGTAGACTTTAGATCCTGCATAATCCTTTCACTTTCTCTGTTTCTCTTGTTAAGGCACTTGACAGCTAAGTAACACAAATCCCTTTTCACATCAAAAAATTTGTGGTTTTTCCCTTTTAATTATGAGCAGTGATTGGTCTGACAATCATTTCAGACCCAGATAATGCAAAATAATGAAGCTGCGTTGGGACAATTTCTCAGTGTGCATAAATTAATGGACCTCCTAAAGATTTTCTTCCTCTGAGAGTTTAGTCTGAGGACTTAATCCCTTAGTTGATAGAGCCTTCATTATTTCTTGATACCTTTTTGGCTTAGAAGATTAATTTCACAGAATAACAGAATGGTTGAGGTTGGAAAGGACATTTATATGTCCATCTCAGGCCATCTAGTCCCACCCTATTTGACACATATGTAAACTTTTGTTTGTTTCTTCTAGCAACTCAGTAATTTCCTGGGGGAATAAAAAAAATAAATAAGAAAAAGAAAATGGGCAAGATTGCTCCTGATGTCTCTCTGCTACCCTTTCAAAAACAGTTGTAAGGGCTTTATGACTATTTCCAGGAATTGCACTGATCTTACTGCCAGCTGAACATGGAGATTTCCACAACCAGCAGGATGAACAGAATTATACATCACACAGGTGCTCAAGAAGGAGCAACACACTGCCAGCAGCTATTAGGCCTGCAGTCAGGTGATATTTTTATGTCATGGATCCTCTCAAAGAGCAAATGGGATGAGCAGACATTTATATCAGTTCCAGCTCCATGTTATTCTGGATATCTGTGGAGATGTGGAGTCTGAATTTGATAAAATGAGAATTTCCAAATTTATTTTTCTACTGCAAATCTTTTATGTAAATGAACCTTCTGTGCTTACTAGTATGCTAAATACATCCTTCTTGGAAAATTCACCAGAAGGCCTCTGTCTTTTTCACACCAGAAGCACCCACCCAGTAACACAGCATAAAATAACCAGTTCCTGCTGCAGCAAAGGTGAAACTGCCTCTAGTCTGTTACCATATCTGATATGCTGAGTTCTCTTTATAGAACAACCTTTGAAATCTATGCAGCTTCAGCCTTCCAATTCTCTGCTGTAAGTGCCAGTGCTTCCTGCCTGTGCTGCTGCCTCTACTGCTAGTGCCAATCCAGTGAGATGTGCAAGAAATACTTGAATTTTACTAAAATAATGAATTTGAAGTTGACTGAAATTGTCTATGTTTTTGCAAAGGCTTAATAAACATTAAATGCTGTTCTTTGGCTCTGTCTATCTTTATCTCATGTGTGTATAAACAAAACCAGCTCATATGTAAAGTTCTTACGGGATCTTCATGGACCACATGCAGCAAAAAGTCAGTTTGATGTCACAGACCTTAACACAGCAGGAAAGTAAAAACTAAACAGGGATTATTCACTCCCTTTAGAGTTTGGTTACATACATTGTCATCTGCCATTTCTGAATAAATTCAGAACAGAACTCCCATCTTCAAAGTCTTATGTTGAAGCCAGTAGACTTCTATTAAAAGGATGCAAGATTTTGATATAATTATTTCTTCAGATAATATATTTGCAGAAGGAATGGAGGAATTCAGGTAGGAAAAAGCTATAAGCAACTTTTCTAGAGAACAAAGGTTAGAAATGGGGTCCTTACAGAAGGATTTCAGTCAGTCAGGTTTGTGTGGGATACTCTTGGGAAGGAAATGGTTCAGAAGATTTGAGGCTGAAGGGAGTAATATATTCCACAACTGGAAGAGATACACCACCTCCATTCCCTGCTGCAACTTCTTGTATATTTAGAATGAGGAGGAAGCTTTATGGAAAGATTTCAAGTTGAAAAATTCTGTTTCATAGACTTCATGGCCAACAGGGAGAAAAAGGATCACTCAATCTGCATCCTTGGGTAATGCAAAGCAAAGAGTTCTTCCTGAATTATACCAGTGATGTAAAGTCCAATGCCATCTTCTAGGAACTTATCCAAACTCTTCAAGTAACAGAGGATCTTCTGTGTCTCAAAGAAATTATTTATGTGTTCTTATGAAATTTTATTACCTACCCACATCAATCTAAGCCTTAACATTCTAATAAAATGTTACCTCCTTTCTGACAAGATTTAAAGACTTGGTACAGCATGCAAAGCCTTCTGTATGCGTGTGGTAAGCAGAGTTTTTGTTTATTCCTTGGATAAACTATATCAGGTTTAGCTCTGTTAGCCCTTTGCTGTATCATTCTTGAAGCTCGTTTGCAAACCCTTTCTTTGCTGTGCAGCCTCTAATTTAAATGTAGACAGTAACGCTGTATTAATCCCAGTGACTTTCACATATGCCTCAAATACTATTTTTTCTATCTCTGCCTAATATTCCCCTTTTTAAACAGCCAAGGACTGTCTGTCCTCTCTTAATGTCCAAGTTGCAGTAGGAATTCACATGCACTTTCTAGTCCACAATGTCTGAAGTTACTGTAATCCATTTTAATGAAACAAGAACAAAGAATTCAGATTACATCTGTATGCATATACTTTTCAACATCATCCACCCTAATAAACACTGCCTTCTCTTTTTTTTTTTTTTTTGCAGTTTATTAATTTACAGTGCCTAAAAATCTTGCACCTTATATTCAGATAGGAAAAAAAGTTTAGTGCAAAGAATATAGTAGAATGTGTCATTCCCTGCTATGCAACACTAGTAGCAGTTACACCTTTTTGTGCTGAAAGAAATCTTGGGCCTGGAAAAGCCTAATGAGGTGTGAAGTATGGCCAGAAAAGACACTGTCAAGGACAGCTCTGCAGGAGCAGCAGGTACATGAGAGAACTTCAGAAACTGAAGGATGGGTGGGTTTGTTTGCTGTGTTCAGGGAAAACCAGTGCTGAAGTGGGGCTGTAAAACAACAGGGGAAAATAACAGCAGGTGAGCGTGCACACACTTGGGGGTTGTGTGAGTGAGGGAACAGCATGTTAATGCTCCCCTCTGCCAGAAGACCTTTAAAAAGGGATATTGATAAGTTACGCTTTCCATTTTGCACCCTCAAGTCTGACAGAATCAAAGAGAGACCAAGAGGGAGCACGGAGATGTAGCCCAGTAGGCAGTTCAGTCACTGGGGATATCAGGACAGTGGGAACTGACTGGGAATGAGAACTGTTCCCCATTTCTGTCACTCTGCTTTATCCACTTACAACAGACCCAAAATGCATGAGCAGCCAGATGGCTGTGATAAATGCAGGGTTTGGCCCATATGGACTCAAACCATGCACACAAAGTTCTGCAGCACATGAGATCTTTATCTGTGGAGGAAGTGTCAGCTTCATTCTGAATTGTGTGTCCTTCTACAGGGTGTAACTTGTTGGCAGGGTAATTTAAGGTACAACTCTTCTCTGGAATTAGTATTTACTGTAACTAACACATGCACTTTGTGTATGCACACCTAAAAACAAACCCTCATTATTCTTTCTTTGATTTGCCAGGATAGGAGCTTTTCTCTCATTGCTCAAATATTTGGGAAAGAAAACAAATTTTGGTGATTCCTTTTTCTACCTATAGTTGTTTGGTTTTTTCCTGTTCTATGCTGGCCTGGAGAATTCTACCTTGGAGAGACTGGTGCTCTGTGGTATTCTTGTTTTGCCATTGCTTACACCTCTTTGGGAATTAAAACCCACCTTTACTTACCTACTAAGGGTGTTCAGCTGCTCCCATTTCATGCATCACATACTTTTACATCCAAAATGTAACAAGACTGTTAACTGCAGCTGATTAGCCATGACACACGAATGACACTGAAGGATTTTTTATTAGTTCTATATCTAGTTCAGAACGGTCATCATACAGTAAAGAATTGTTATGTGTTCATACCTACACCTGATGCAACCTGGCACTTACACATCCAGTGTTTTGCTTACTGTTTTGGGTCAGAAATTGGCAAAAAAATCCAATGGAATATTGGTACAAATATAGAGAGAAATTGAAATTGCAAAGAAACCCTTTCAGAAGTCAGGGCAGTGACTTTATAGCTTTCAGTTTGGGTGAGGGGAGTAGTGAAATGTCCCACAGAAGGGAATTTGCCTGTTAGGATGCAGGGATAATGGAACACAGCCACTGCATCAGCAAGGCACTGGAACGGAGTATGTGGGTGCCTCACAGCTTGCAGGCAGTTTGGAGTCCTCTCTGTAAGATACCAACCTGTGTAGGTAAAATTGAAGCTTACAGAAAGTCACTTTACATTTTGGACTACGTGACAAGACAAAAGGCTCAGGGCCTGAGAGAGCTGTGTGCTGCCGTGTCTGCAAAATGTACACAGGATGTTTATTACTTCAAAATGGACGTGCCCACATACACACTGAAATATTACTTGTTGCCTGCTGTGTTTGCAAGTCTAAAATAGCCCAGACCAATTTATCTCAACACCCAAATTTACTGAACTCAAACATCTGTTCTTCCTTTGTAGCTATGGACACCCGTCACTGATGCAAAAGCCACCTGCATAGTGACTCACCTGCATGACAGTCAGTCCAGTCATACCACTGGACTGGGCTCCAAATGCCAAAAATAGGACTCTTACATAGACATCTTCACTACCCATGGTATTTGTAATGTATCTGACAGGTGCTATAGCAGCTTTTTCTGTGAAATTTGTACCTTAAAAAGACAGTGAATGTAGAAAGAATTCACTAAGACAAAAGTAAAATGGAAAAGGAAAGAGTTTAGGAAAGTGTGTTTCTGAAATCAGAAAATGTTTTGGTCAGAACTGCAGCTTTTGAAGTGCATGGATTGTTTCCATTCTTTCTACCAGACACTTATGCCCTGCTTCTTTGCTGCTGCCTCTCCCAAATTTGTGCTGCGTATTCTGACCTTCTATACAAAAAAGTAGCTGAGATAAATCTAAGTAAGTCATGTCTGCCATGGGGCATCTGTGATGTCTGACAGAGGCCAGAGAGCAAGAGATAAGAGAGTGGATTTGCCAGCTGCTCCTGCCCAGCTATAGCTCCTGGTGGCAGGATTTAGTGAGAAATGGGAACTGAAGCCGACAGGGAAAATGAATGCAAGAGCAAAGTGCAACTCTGTTTCTCTACCAGCTATTATGTTACAAGCAGTGAGAAGAGACCCGAATTTTTGTATTTTCTGCATTAACAGTGTTTTCAGCAGAAGAAAACCAGCCTTCATGAGTAAAGGAATGCATTTATAATTTATGTTGCTAGGTCCACTGAAAAACATCATCAGTAAGAGAGAAATTTTATTCCACTGGCAAATGCAGCAGCAGCAGCAATGCTCCAGAGTCACAGTAACAAAAATGCTGATATTACATTAGCAAACAATTGATACATACTTGGGCCCTACTCTTGCAAAAACTTTTGTGCAAATGACCTCGGCGGAGTGGCTTCCATACACCTGTTCTTGTGTGCAGCACTCTGTAGAACTGGAACCTTACTGGATTTTGTAACTTTTCAAAACGGGCAAGTGAAAACTTCCTAATTACAGTAAATCACCTTATATATTCTTTGTTTTATGCAAGTAAATTCTTTGCACTCGAGTTTCTGGCTAGTGGGTGTTTTTCAGCCACGCTAACAAAAGCAGAGCTTTAAATATCCAACTATTTCTAGGATAACTCCCCCATCTCCTGAACAATGCAGTTGAGTTGTAATTACCCCAAAATTTTGAAAGGATGGTTTGAAATTAAATAGTCCTCAGATCCACTAGAAACTGGCCCTCCTCCCCAACCAGCCTGTTTCCCTTAGTCCCACTCTCATCCAGATCCCAGATGGACTCTTATTCCTCCCACACTTGTTTTCCTCATTTCTACCAGTGAGTCAGTCCAGCCCACCCCAGCAGGCAACTGCACTGTCACCCAAAATCAGCTGTGCAGAGTCCTGCCAGCAGCTTTTCTGCTTGACTCACAGCTCTGTTTGGGCTCTGTCTCCAAAGGCCAAAGCCAGCAAGGATGAGGCACTGCACAGCCGACAGGAGCTGTTCCAGCAGTCTGGTGCTCAATTCACGGCACATCTCTGAGGAGCACAGCTGACAGAGAAAAATCAGAGTGCCCTGAAGATGTCCTAAAACTGTCCAGCTCATCTTGTTGGCTAATTCTGATTCTTAGGAAGACAAGTAGAGAAGTTTTCAGTTACAATTTTAAAAGCAATGTGGAAGTTTTCTCGCCTCCGGCATGTGAGGCACTCCTCAAATCAAATTGTTCACACAATAGCATCAATGTGTGCCAGTCCGATTAGTCAGTGTACCACTGAATCCAGAGGTGGTATTTTTGAATTGTTGATGATTAAGGACAAGACTTTGCAGGCAAAAGTAGGTGACAAACAAATGAACTTTCCCAGTATTCATTCATTCCAGACTACCCCGTGATTCTTTATAAATGAGGCAAAAAGTGCTAAACCTCTGATTTGCTGTGGGGCACTGGAGAACCTGGCTAACTCCTGCTTCACTGTCTTCATGTCAGAAATTATACCAGTCACAGTAAAGTGCAATGTGATCCCACTAGGAAAGGTAGTCTGCAATTGTAAAATGCTGTTCAGGGATTTCATCCATTTAACCTCCCCTACAATAAAAGAAAAAACTTTGTAATAACCATAATAATCACCACACTTGTGCTTTCTGCAGAGTCATTTCCTTTATTCCCAGCAGACTACATAAGCAGCAAAGCTGCATGCTCATGAAAAATGAGAGACACAAAATTGTACCACTTGTTTGGATGTTGTCCTCCGGCTTCTGGCAATGTGATTCTGGAATGAGTGTCATCCCAGTCAGTGCAGGACATTTCAGAAAGCCAAAGGCTGCATGCACAGCGGCCTGAAGTGTGTTAGTCTGCAAAAGCCATGAGTGGCTGTGGCTGTTACCGTTATTCCCCAGCTGCTCGGGTCAGAACTGTGCTCAGCCCTGCACCGGCCACAAGATGGACAGTCCTGCCGTGCCCTGGCAGCGAGCGGGTTTGCGAACTCCCGCCTGCTCCAGCTGTGCGGCCGCGCAAGGGGAGCTCAGGGCTGGACAGGGCTGGGCAGAGCAGGGCTGGGAAAGGAAGGGCAGGGCTGGGCTGGACAGGGCTGGGAAGGGCTGGGCAAGACAGCGCTGGGAAGGGAAGGGCAGGGCTGGGCTGGACAGGGCTGGGAAGGACAGCGCTGGGAAGGGAAGGACAGGGCTGGGAAGGGAAGGACAGGGCTGGGAAGGGCAGCCCAGGACACTCTGGGCAGCGCAGGGCAGAGGCACAGCAGCGAGCCGCGGAGCTCCGCTCAGCAGCCCCGGAGCGGGCAGTGCCCACCCGAGCGGAGGCAGGGCCGGGCGGGCGGGGCATGTGTGCAGCATGTGCGAGGTGTGACACGGCTTTGTGCGGCTGNCAGCCCAGGACACTCTGGGCAGCGCAGGGCAGAGGCACAGCAGCGAGCCGCGGAGCTCCGCTCAGCAGCCCCGGAGCGGGCAGTGCCCACCCGAGCGGAGGCAGGGCCGGGCGGGCGGGGCATGTGTGCAGCATGTGCGAGGTGTGACACGGCTTTGTG
>VWYP01013127.1:305-11390 GCA_013400435.1 Pycnonotus jocosus
GCAGCAGCCCCTGACCCCTCTCTCCCGGCGCAGGGGGACAGCGGCGCTCCCCTGGTCTGCAAGGACAACGTCGGTGACTTCTTCTGGCTGGTGGGGCTGGCCAGCTCATTGAGAGGATGAGGAGGGGCAGGCATGACCAATGACAAAACGCAAGGGAATGACCTGAAGCCGAGCCAGTGGAGGTATGGGCTGGACATCAGGAAAAGGTTTTTCATCCGGAGGATGAACAGGCTCACAGGGCAGTGGCCACAGCAACAAGACTGGCAGAGTTCAACAAGAATTCTGATGATGATCTCAGATGCATGATGGGATTGTTGGGGTGTCCTGTGCAGGGCCAGGGGCTGGGACTCTCTGATATCCCTTTATCTGTCAGTATCCATGTTCCACCATTCCAAATGTCCACTAACAGGACAAACTTACATAACCACACAATCCTCATGATACTATGCCTTATTGGATCTTCTCCTTCCTTCTCCTCCCATTATGTAGTACCTGAAAATTGAAAGCAGATGTGAAGGTTTGAGTCTGCTCTCATGTGTCCTGGCTTGATGCATGGCATGGCAAATCTCTAAGGCTTACCTAAAAGAGGAGTTGGAATGGCTCAGTACCTGATCCTCAATGAATGTACAGTTACTAAGTTTGTAAAACCTGCCATCACTGAACATGATATGCACTGACAGGTTAAATATGTTTTTGTCTGTGCTGGGAAATTGAAAGAAGATTTCAAGAGTTGTTCTTGCTTCCTACATCAACACTCTAGTTGATGTGACCAGTGAATCACACGTGCGGTGACCGGTGATTCTGGGATGCATCACTGCCCTGGGTGTTTTGAGGTTGTGGTCCATTGTTCTGGGGTTTTGGTAAATTATTTTTCACATCTTTCTCCTAGACTAATACTTGGTTTTAAGACAGAATAATTATTTTATTATACAGTAGCAGAGTATTTGTGAAGAATTGAAATACTTAGTTACTCAACTGGCAAATTTAAGATAATATAGCTATAACTCATTAATAGTTTAAAGCAATGCTAGGTATCAATTTATTGGTAAGAAGGAACAAAAGTGATTTTATCTTCTGAAAATGACCTGATTTTATTTATTTTCTTGTTAAAGTCTTAGTGTTTACATAATTTAAAAATATTTCATAACTTTGTAGTATATTTCATCACAAATAATTTGTGAAAAAAGCCCAAATACACCAAACCCCCAAACCCTAAAAGATAATACTCCTGAAAAATATAATGCTAAGAAAAACAAAAAAGCAAACAAACAAAACCTAAAAAAAAATCAAACCACCTAATTTTATATGTTTGAACTTGTATTCAAAAGTAGTGAACAGATTAAAAGAGGAAGAATGAAGGGCTTTTCAGCAGTTCTAACACAGACTGGAAAGGACTGTGTGTATAGTAAAAGGCTCAACAAGATAGACACATTTCTCCCATGCCATAAAGCAAATGTCATTAAAAGTTTGACAGAGAATCGGTCAGCTGTTAGCTGATATTAAATTCAAATAACTGTAATTTCCTTCAGCTTTCATTATAGGTGGTTGGGAGCTTCTAATTATAACGGAAAGAATTGACACAAAATAAATATTTTTCTGAATTTCGTAAATTAAGGAAATGTGCTAGGGCATGTCACAGAGAAAATTTAGGAAAAATATGTCCATTGCAAAAATTGTGTCATCCATACGCACTCATTTTTCTTACAGTATTTAATGTTGCTGGAGATCAGACATTAGACTACATTGTCTATTGCAAAATGACAATCGCTCTGCATTTCCTTGAGAGAATAATTTGTGGAACTAGTTGCTTATCCTTTTCTATTGGTAAATTATTGACTGATGTCTACCTTCACTTTTAGTTTCCTTCTGTTGTGTAAGAGGACATGACACTTTCGACTGGATAAAATGAATGAATCATCACAACACAGAAGTATTTATAGTGTTAGACTCTTGAGAAAGCCCTGGTAAAAGGTGTAGCACATGTGACTCCTGCTATCATATGCTGTCTGAAGCAAAATGCTTTTGACTTTTTAAGCTGCTCCCTGTTTCTCCTCATTCTTCCCCGTCCAGTTGCAATGCTCTTGTACAACTGTGCAGTGCACTGATAAGTGTTTCACCAGAAAAGAAGGGTTAAGTGTCTATTTGCCACTGCAGCATCACCAGTCAGAAAGAATTGGTCACAGCCTGTTCTGAAGAAGGTCAAAAAACCACTCAACCACCAAAAGGAAGTGAAGGCTTCTCCAGGGAAGTGTATTTCCGAGAGGAAAAAGACAAAGCTACCATTTAAAGAGGAATTTACTTTCTGGATTCATGGCAAAGGCTCGGGTAGTGCTATGAAGTTAATTTTCCTTTTGGGAGTGCTGTCTGCAAGGTCAAGGAGAGACACTTTGGGATGACATTTGGCAGTGCATTTCCAGTCTGAGGGGGGCAGGTGCTCTATGGCCTTGAGCCAGATGACATTGTCCACACATCTGTGACTTCTCCAGCCTGCAGAGGGAAGTGGAGCCAAAGGCCAGGGTGCATTGTCAGCCTGGCAAGGGCAGCATTTGCTGACAGTAAAGCACAGACACACATTTTAAGACTTGGCAGCCAAAAAATCATTCAAAGGCTTGGAGCAGTTTTTTTTTAGCATGGTGGAAGGAAAAGGTTTTTCCAGAGGAGAGAGTTTCTCCTATCTGCCAGGCAAAAATATATTTACCGCAAATTATAACAGCAGACATTGTAAATTACCAAAGCTAGCAGAGAGCTCCCCACAAGAGTAGCAATTGCTCTGTAGAACAAAGGCAGATGCTATTCCTGAAAACAGATGCCAACTAAAAAATCATTAATAAGAGCAGTTTTTCTTCTCTAACTTGCCCTTCAGCTTGAGCAATATCTAAGATTGTACTGTTTTCAGCTAGATCACTTGAGAAATAAAGAGTAATTTATGTAATCCATCCTTTATTGACACAGATTGTGTAATCAGCAAACCTATATTAAGAAATAATTTTCAACATTGCATTTATACACAAATAAAATTAGACCAACTAAAATAAGGATAAGCAAATAAAAATTAATTAATTCTGTCACTGAAATGACAAAATAGACAACCTTCTCAGTAAAATTGCAGCCGTAGGTCATGTTTTAATGAATTAAAGGATAATTTGACAAAATCATTTTGCTTTCTCTCAAGAAAAAAAGAACAGCTAGCATATTCTAACTTCCATTTTCCATTGCATATCTAGAGGCTGTCTTAAAAAGAGAGAAAAAATAAATAGCACATTTTTTTTAAATAGAGTTGGAAAGGGAAGGCTTTTCCAAATTAAAGATATATATATATATATAGATATAGATATATAGATATAATTGTGGAGTTAAAGTCTGGAGTAAAAACCATTTTTTTTTCCTCAAAATTAAATGTCATTTGATGGAATGAAACTTATGTTTATTAAATATAATATCAGAGTTTTAAAAAATCCAGAGCAGCTTTTTTCTTACAGACTGAGAAATAAGTTTTGCACAGGTGTGCTTTCTGTCTCTGAAATATAAGTATGTAAAAATAAGGGAAAGTACTGAGGAAGAAAAAGCACTCTCTGAGCAACTATTATCTGCAGATATAAAAATAAGAAGTGCCTTAGAATGTGTCTGAGTGTTTGGGAAACATTTTATTGTGATTGAATTTAATCTAAGCCAAAAGAAAACATTAAAAAGTATCTGCAGGCTTTTTTTTATCTCTTTAAATCTACTTTGTGCACTAATAGGCACACAACTATACCAATTCCTAGTGTGTATTCTGGTTTTGGATACACTTATTTTTTTAATATATCTAAGCATTACTTCGTATTAGTTTCAATTGCTGAATACAAATATTATGGCTGAATGCCTGTGCTTCTAGAAACAGGGTAGTGAGACCAATCGTTGCAGTTCCTGTTTCTGGCATATTTCAGCTCTCATATGTCAACTTTGTAAATCTTAGAACAGTTTCTTTCCCCTTCTTTTTTCCTCTATAAAGTAAGTATATAATTGCCATTTTTATTCCCTGCTCCATAATAACTGTCATTGGATAATGGAAGAATCAATCAAACGTCTTTTTTTTCCACGTCCCTGCAGCAACAGAGCTTTATTATTTTTTGCTTCACTGACACCGAGAAGCCTGATTCAATATTGACGAAACATCAAATCGTTTTGAAAAGTTTAGCTATGATGTTGTGCCCAACCATTCCACAAATGCAAAGAATGGAGTCTCAATCTTGCTTTCAGACATGAGAGTCCCTAATACAAGAAATTTTAGTCGAAGTCTCCTTGCATGACTCATGAAATGACAGCTCTTTTGATAATTTCCTTATCTAGGACTGATGCAAAATGTTAATTGTCAAAACTCCCAGGCAGGTCTGTTTTGTATGAAACAAGTGACAATGCTAGAGGAGCATTACACATTCAGCAGCCTTGAAAAGAGCAATGCCTTGGTTTACATGTGCATTTGCAGGGGTTCCCAATATTTTTTCATTATATTTGTGGAAGACTACAGATATTTCTCAAATCACTGATGATCCACAATAGTGTACATATTTTGGAAGTGTATAACATTTTGATATCTACTAACACGTCCTTAATTTTTTTTCCATAGGCTCCCAAAATTGACAACATCAGTCAAAAAAAGATGGTTTTCCCTCATTTAGGACTATCTAAACAAAAGATGTCCTCCAAACAGGATGGCATATTGTTTCAGGTATGTGCAAATGTATACATTGTAAATTAACATTCAAGGGAAAACACAAATATTTCCCCACAAAAACATCCTCTCTCCCTTTCCCAGGCAAAGTGTCCCGAGAGTTCTTTCTTTTAGTAGCAATATAGATCAAGGGCTGGTCTCATATCACAGATGCCAACCAAGTTTCATGTGGCATTCAGTTCTCTAGAATTCTCAAGGATTTTGAAGGACTATTCCCAAACCTGTCAAACCCTTGCATTTCTGGCACAGATGTTCTGAACCCGTCCTGCTTCAGTCTCAAAGGCTAAATAAAGTAGTTTCTATGAAGCTGGAGTTCACTTATTAAAATTAATGCTACAAAGACAGCTTTGTAACCTGTGTTTTATGTTTTAGATTGGGCAGCACAAGAATATGCTTTTAAGCATTCTTTAAATTGCTCTCTCGGGTTGGTTTGACTGCTGTTGTAGCATACTTGATCTTGGCTGAGGTGGTTTCAACCACTGCTGCTCGATTTTCTCTGCTGGTTGTTATCAAACTTATATTTACTCTGTTAATAAAAAGGTGCATAATTTCACTTGCTTAACATACAGTATCAATCACTATGAGTTAGTAAAAGCTACTTTCCCCCTTACCTTGTATGTCCTAAACCAGTATGAAAATAAAACGAATGTGGACTAAAACTGTAATGATGTTTGTCATACTTTTAAAAATACAGGAAAAAAGTACTGACAAGCACGATTTTATTCAGAAGTGGCAAATTTTACTTTGTAAGCCACAATAACATTTATATCATTCCTTTACTGCATTATGATTACAGTATTTAAACATTACAAATAATATTTTTAAGCCCTAGGACCATTTAATACAGATGCCTTGGAGGGAACATTTTGCTTTTTCCTTACCACTGAGATAATGGAGCTCATGCAGGTGTTTGTGCTGCCTACATATATATAGTTTACTTATTAATTTTAAGAAATCTTGTCAGTCAATGTGTTTCTAAATGTTCAATACATAACATAGATAAAGACTGATGGCTTAAAACACTTGATTTGATTCTTGCTTTTACATTCTGGGCATCAATATACAGAAATGTGAGCTGGAGAGTTAGACAGCACTAAGCTTGAGATTTGCAAAAATAAGTTTCCTCTGTTTGATAAGGCCACATGTTTTTCTGTGGTAAAGTCAGGCTCATGTCACAGGTAAAGCATTTAAAGTCAATGTGGATCTCAGGAGGGTCACATGGCCTTGAAGAGGTAACTTAGGAAGTTCTACTCTAGTTTTCCATCTTCAGAATGAAGGAAGGGAAGAAATTGATTTTATTTCGATCCTTGTCTGTATTCTGGAGTAGAGAATGTATTTGATTAATATTTGCAGAAAGAAAGCCCCACCAGATTTCGTTCTTGGCTGTAACCCACCAAGGCTGCAGTCTTTTAATTACTATTCAAGGAAATAAAAAGTATAAAGCCAGTCATTTTTCAAAATAACAAGTTAAAACTGCTGTTGCAGACACTAGTTAAAAATATGCTACAATTTGCACTAATGTTTCTGTCTGAAAGGTCAGTCATTAGAAAGTAAGCTCTTGAAAGGCATAGCAAACCATGCAATTCACAAGTAATTAACAGTAACAGTGATGTAGACAGGACTCCCTATAATAAATACAGCTATAATGTGAAAAAGAGTTTTGAAAGACAATAAAAAAGATTAAACCAAACAGGGACATAAATAAAGAGCATGGATAAAGAGATACCACAATTAACAGATTTTGATGCCATTATGTTTGTGTGTCTGAAAACATAAATTGTTTCATAAATGGAGGAAGTAGCATGATTTAAGCACTTCTGAAGCAGAAAACTCATTTAACTATTTTATGAGGTAAAGACACTTACTGTAAATCACATCCACACTTGTAGGAGGGCAATATAAATTGCCTTGATAAGATACGACTGATTTAAAATACACTTCTCGAATAGCGCTGGCTGAATATAAAGCACCTTATAACCAGATGTGCTCTGAATTCTGAAACTGGGAGTTCATCAACGTGTACAAGCGCTTGAAAACTTTTCATTGGTGAGACCGAGATAGAGAAAAAGTGAATACGCTTCTAGAATCTTGTTCACATTACTGTAGTCATTGGACAAGGCTGCAGAAAGTAGTTTCAAATGAGCATAATACCATTCAAAAAAATTCTTCAATATGGTGTTTTAATGTATTCTACCTTTTCCCAGCATACATGTATGTAAAACAAACAGCAGTAAATTACGAATATACTCATCAGAGCAGCATGCTCTGCACCTGAACATAAAAGTACTGTGGAAATGAACAAATCACATTGTGTATTTTGTACCACTGTGATGGCAACCTCATTCATAAATGTGTCTCAGAAGCAGGTGAGCAATATGACCCCTGAAGGAGCAAACAAGGATGGGTGTTGTGGCACGTATGAGGTGTCCAAGGAACCAAAAACTGCAAGATAGAGAAGAAGATAAGCATGAAGAGAGAATGGGCAGGAAATGCTGCTGAAAGCAGAGGATCTCTGGCATCAAAAAAGAAGAAAAAGTACAGGGAGCAAATACCATTTCTTTTGATGGCATCAAACTCTGGATATCAGCAAGAAAACTCAGGGAAGACAATCCCACCTAAGTTTCCACTTCTCCCAGAAAGGATCTCTCAAAAAAAGTCAAACTTGGTAAAGAACCTCCCAGGACCCCAACCACCAATGATAACCACATGGCATCATGGTGGTGTGTCCTCACAGCTAATTTAAAGCTTAGCTACTAAAGGCAAAAAAAATCTGTTCAGATAGTGATGATGACTAATAGCATAGAGTGACAACTAGCTAGTAAAATGTTGATGAAAAATTATTTTAATATAATTTTATAGTTTAAAATACGGTTTAGCCAGTCTTCAAAACATTCCCATGACAGAAATTTCAGATTCTCTGGTACATCTGTGTGTATATATATACACAGATAAAACACATAAAAATAGGTGTCTACCATCTAGGAGCAATTTCATTTTTAACTGGTTTTGGTGTTTTGATTTTGCTTTTGTGGGTTTGAATTTTTTTTCCTTTACATGAGATGCATATCTCTGACAAAATCTATCAGTTAAATATTTGTTGCTCTTTTCAGCAATCCAAAAGGTGAGATCTGATAGAACATTAAAGATTGTTTATACCTTAAAATAGAATTATCTTTCAGTCACCCTCTTGATTGACAACTGTGTTTGGTTTTGCGCTCTGATGTTTGAATCTTAACCTCAGTCAGAGTTACAGAATTCATGTACTTTGACTTTGGTAGGGCTACATTCATTTATCTCATCTAAAGTACTGGCTTATTTTTTCTGATAAGAACAATAGGCTATTCCTTTAGAGTTCTAAACACTCCTTATCAGTCTTCACTGTAGAAATAATTCCAGATATGGGCCCTTAAGCATTAGTAGAATATTGAAGCTTCAAGAAGTTTCAGGAAAATAGGTTTATTAGCTAAAATATCATATAAATATAGAAACAACATTCCAGTTCATTGTATAGTAATGAAGGTAACAGAACAAAACTGCTAAAGTAAACAGTAAGACTAGATTTAATGAAATGTCTAACAGCAGAAAGGGAGGAGACAGATCATAGAGACCTTTTAAAACAAGCAAATAAATATTATGCAAAAGATTTTTGCAATACTTTTGTATGGACTTTGCTTGCTGAAAGGACATTGGCCTTATTAAACAGCTATTATTTGTAGTATGTCTGCCCACAAATAAACAAACATGATTGTTCTTATTTTACAGAATGGAAGGTATCCAAAGGGAAAAGTTCTGTTTAAAGAGGAAGTTAACGTGTCCTTAAATGATAAAAAGAAATGAGCCCAGTTGTTAAGTGTCGCACCTCTTTTGGGGGTGCAGCACTTGTTTTTTTGGAGTTAGGAAAGGAGGAGGCAGACAGGTCCGAAGTCAGCATGCAAAAATCTCTTTATTCTAATTTTCTGACTCCATTTATATACACTGTACAAAGGTGGCCAATTATTGGCCAAAGCAGAACATCCCATCACTTGGATTGGTGTTCATACCAATCACTCAAATGTTCTATCAGGACTAAAGAATGTAAATATTTCTTATTTACATGAAAGAGCTTGGGAACTCAACTCAGAGTTCCAAAACATCAGAAGGCTTTTTGCTTTAATATCAAGAGCAAGTCTGAGACGTGTAAAATCAGAGCCACAGTTAAGGACTCTGAGCAGATTTCTCCCCCTTTCCAAACTATTTAAGTACCTGTCTGTCCCTAACTACCCTCTCCACAGAAAAAATGGCTCTTTGTAATTAGGTGAGACTTTTCAGGCCTGTTTCTGTCTGTTTCTGCAGATTTCACAAGAGACCTGAGTGTGCCACAGACAGAATCAGCAGCTATTTCTTGAGATTGCAAGATTCATAGAGAATGAGACCATACTACATGTGCCATCTCTGCCTCCTGATCAAATGTGATGTGACGCTACAAAGCTTTTCCTGTATTCTCTTGCCACTTCTGGTTTGGGATACTGCTGGAAATGAGATAGTACAGACCTGGATGAAAATGAGGTAATAGCCAAGAATTTTCAAAAAACTTGTTCAGAAAGTGGGGTTTGAATTAGATTTCAATTTCTGGAACAAGAAACTGACTTATATTCTGTTGTATGTATAATTGATGATGAACTCTGAGAAGTCAAGTGAGGAGAGCACTAGAAATACTACAAAATAGTCCTATTATTACTATATTTTAATGGAAAAAAAAAAAAAAAAAGGATGGAATGGATCTAGGTTTTGTTTTGGTGCAAATCACTGTGAAATATTGTTTGTATTTGACACTCATGTAAGCTGATTAATGCATTCCAGATAGCCATTTAATGGAACAAAAACATGTATTATTGAAAACAGGGGATGTTTCTCCTAGCTAGAAAATAAAAAATTACAGCATTTATATGGAAAAAAAATTTACAAAAAATAATTAAAAAATCATAGGTAAGTATTTTTATCAAGGACCAGCTGTGAAAAAACAGACAAACACGTATTATCAGTGGAGTCCTGAACCACTTTACATTTACTATACAACAGATAGTCCTTGAATTTTGGGTCATTTTATTTACTGTAACAGATAACCTCAAACTTAAAAGGAGTATTTACTAGCTTTAGAAAAGTAACATTCATGTATACAAACCACATACAAAACCTCTTGCATTATGTGCTTTGTGGTCAGAATTTAATTTCTCAGTGTTGTTTTTCAAAATCCTCCCTGGACCGTCGGCTTTTGATCATTTTTCTTGATGTCCCATGAGAAAGTTAACTACACAAGGCTTTTGCTCCCCTTCCTGAACACATTTCCTTGTGCCCTACTGGCTTACTTTGAACTGTGAAACGCCAATTTTGTTTGATGTCCTGTGTAGAATAAATTGATCTGCTCAACTGAACTCTTCACAAATATCTCCCGGAAAACTTATTGAAAATAGAGTCACTAAGAAAATAGTTCATTAAGTTAGAATGAGAAAGAGTACTGGATATATATCCTTACAGAAGTCTGTAGGTCATCTGGTTCAGCTTGTATCTGATTTGTACTATTTATTTCGACTGCTTACAACAAGAACACATTTTCCTTTTGTATAGGACCAAGCATTTTACAAAAAACAAACTCAAAGATTGCTATGAAGTCTATGCTTTGGAAGAAGCAAGGTAACGCCACCAATAAATATGCAACCAATCACTGAATTATATTCAGATTATTAGTACTAGTTGAGGCAGAAGATAAAACAGGAAAATAATTTGAATGGTATTCATATCATGGCTTGTGAAATTATTTTTTTCTTGTAACTTAAAAGATCCTTGCGCTTCTGGATGTGGAACAAGGAATTAAGAATCTCTTTCAATTTCTTCAGAGGCATGACTATGAAATCATCCTACAAAGAAATATTTTTACTTTACTAGGCTTATTTGATTTTATTTTGTTTTTTTTTGTTTGGATTTTTTTCCAAATTTGATGAAATTTCAGCATCTCCAAGATTTTCTTTGAACTTCTATAAAAGAAATTAACTTCAAAATATACTGAAAAATCTATGTAACAATTATTTTGTTAAAAAATTATTTCTCAAGTAAAACAATCATGTTTTCCTTGAGGATTGTTTTTTTAATATGAGCCAAATTTGCAAATCAAAATATCAGCAACAGATTGATTAACCTGAATATATTCTGGAGCATGAGTATCTGAAATATATCATTACCCATCTAGAAATTAAATAGAAGATTAAACTAAATTGACTATCTGTCTTCACTCAGTTCCTCTATGGAACCGACAGAATAAAAGAATCAGCACAGCTGCATCTTATTGTTTGTAACCTGGGTTTAGTCCATAAACAGATCAAAAAAAAAAAAAGAAAAAA
>VWYP01013132.1:0-32244 GCA_013400435.1 Pycnonotus jocosus
GCGGCACTGTCCCCTCCATCTAGGGGCAGTGTCCCCTCCACCCAGCGGCAATGTCCCCTCCCTGAGCCCCCCCAGCAGCCCGGGGCTCGGCTCAGCCCTTCCCCGCATCACATGCGGTGCAGGTCGCGCATCCCTTTGGGCACCCCGAAATCTCCCAGCTGTACAGGCACCCAAAAATGATAATAATAATAAAAAATTAAAAAGGAGAAATAGTGTTTAAAGCATCCTCTGGCAAGCCCCGGGTTGCTCAGAAAGCCCAGAGCTGCTCCTCAGCTTGGAGGGAGCACCAGGCAAGGAATGAGTCCCTGAGAGTTGGGGTTGCTCAGCCTGGAGAAGGTTCCAGAGAGAGTTTAGAGCCTCTTTCAATGCCTGCAGGAGAGCTGGAGAGAGACTTGGACAATGGCCTTGGGGTGACAGGACAAGGGGAAATGGTTTCAGGCTGACAGAGGGCAGGGTACAATGGGATATTGGGAAGAAATTCTTGACTGTGAGGATGGGAGACACTGGCACAGGCTGTCCAGAGGAGCTGTGGCTGCCCCATCCCTGGAAATGTTCAAAACCAGGCTGGATGGAGCTTGGAATAACCTGGTCTGGTGGAAGGTGTCCCTGCCCACATCAGGAGCAGATGATCTTTGTAAGGTGCCTTCAAACCTGGACCATTCTGTGACTCCAATGCAGGGTCTGGAGAGGGAGGACAGGCTCCCCTTCCAGGACTGATATTCCCAGGAGATGTGATGGACTGCATTCATCTTAGAAAGTGGCTTTTGGCATCCTGATTTATTTTTTTCAATATGGCTATGCTGAGATGGAAAAAAAAAATTAAAAAAAAAAAATTAAAAAGAATGAAATGAGAACCATCTACAGTGTGCTCTGGCCAAATTTCAAACTGGGATTGAGTAGCTGTGACTCAGAAACGTGTTTATAACCATGCTTTTTTCCAGGAACAGTTTCATTACCTGCTGGATTAGGAGGAGGATGTTCTCCCCACTTGCAAAGGAAAAGTCCTGCAGAGCCCAGCACTTCTGCAGCAGCAGGGAGACAGAACCCCTGGGCTGGAAAAATTCACCCATCCCTGGAGGAGAGCAGCACACCAGCCTCTGCCTGATGCCCTGTGCAGATGTTGGCAGCTGTGGCACAGGCCAGGACAGCCCTGAGGGCGTTTCTTGTGCCAACAAAGCCCTGCAGAGGCTCTGCACCAGCTCTCACCCAAAGCAGGGAAAGCTTTTCCTCTCTGCCATCTGCTCCCAGCTTTTCCCAACAGCTTCTCCAGGCTGTGCCTTCTCCAGCCCTGGCACAGATGGGCACCATCACCCTCACAACCCCCAGGACACCGAGGCAGAGGTGGAATCTGCAGGGTCAGCGCTGGGATTTATCCATGGTGGGATCAGAGGGGTGAGAGCCAGCAAATCTCACAGCAGGCTGAGAATTCTGCCTCCAGATTTGAGGCACTGCCACCACTCCCTCGCCCTGCCCTGGGCTGCAGAGGCCACTCCAGGTGTCACACAGGAGCTGTGACAGGAGAAATTGGCTGTGTGAGGCTGGAGATGGAATCATCTCCACGCTGCCATGAAACATCCCCGCCTTCACTTGAATTAGCAGGACCCCAAAACCAGCCCTGGCATCTCCAAAATCAATGTGAACACAACCCATATTTTATCTTTTATATTTTATATTTCATATTCTATATTTTATCTTTTATACTTCATATTTTATCTTTTTATCTTTTATCTTCTATATTTTTATATTTTATCTTTTACATTTCACATTTTTCATTTTACATTTTATATTTTATATTTTACATTTCATATTTCATATTTCATATTTTGAAATGCAAAAATGTTGAGTTAAATGAAAAACAGCTCTCTTGTGCTGGGATAAGGGAATAATCCTCTGGGAAAGGAGGCTTGGGTGGCTGTACCTCCCTCCAGACACGCTTTTGCAGGTGATGGAGGTACAGAAAAGCCCATCAGGGCCCCCCAACCTCCAGCTACCCCAGGGCTGATGAGCTGTTTAGGGAGCACCCAGAGAAAAGAAAAGAAAAAAAAAAAGAGAAAAAAAAAAAAAAAAAGAAAAAAAGAAAGCTAGACCAAAAATCCACCAACTCCACCTGCAACCCAACGAAGCCAAACTTACAGGCTCATCTTTCTGCAGAGCAAACAGGGGTGGCTTTGACAAAACCACGCTGTCAGGAGAAGAAGGATCTGCTGAAAAAAAAAAAAAAACCCAAAAAAAATCTTTTTCCAGCAGGTCTGAGCTTGCACTGAGCAGCTGATGCTGGAGGCAGCCAGAGAAGCCCCATCCCTGGCCAGCAGCCAGGAAGGAGCTGTGCTTCCCTCTCCCAAACCTGCGAAAGAGAAAAGGCCAAAGAGCAAAACCTCCCTGCCAGGAGAGGGATGGGAGGTGTGAACAAAACTTCTCCTCGCTGCAGTGACAGCTCCAAGGCTGAGCACGGCTCTCCAGACTCCTCAATGGGGAAAAAAAAAATTAAAAAAAAATAAAAAAAGCTCATTGAAGGATTTTTAAGCTCGATTCCACCCTGGAAAAGGCATGGAAAAAACAAAAAACCAAGTTCATTGAAGGATTTTTAAGCTCGATTCCACCCTGGAAAAGGCATGGAAAAAACAAAAAACCAAGTTCATTGAAGGATTTTTAAGCTCGATTCCACCCTGGAAAAGGCATGGAAAAAACAAAAAAACCAAGCTCATTGAAGGATTTTTAAACTCAATTCCACCCTGGAAAAGGCACAGAAAAAAAACCAAGCTCATTGAAGGATTTTTTAAGCTCAGTTCCATCCTGGAAAAGGCATGGAAAAAAAAACAAGCTCATTGAAGGATTTTTAGGCTCGATTCCACCCTGGAAAAGGCATGGAAAAAAACAAAAAACCAAGTTCATTGAAGGATTTTTAAGCTCGATTCCACCCTGGAAAAGGCACAGAAAAGGAGTTTGTGGCACATCAGGTGCTGCCTGGTGAGTTGTGCAGGGGTGGGGAGGGAAAAGCAAACCCTGTGAAGCTCCTCTGATGATAAATAAGGAGCTGGGGGTTGGGGAGATGATGCAGGTTTTGTCACAGTTGTCCATGGTGGTGGTGGCTCATTCCAGGTTTGGTTCCCACCAAAGCATCCAGGGGAGATGGGAGAAGGGGCAGCTCCTTCAGGTGGGTTTGGGGAAGGGCAGTGTCCCCCTGATCTCCTTCCCCATGGCTGGGATGGGCACAGGAATATTGGGAAGCTGCTTTAGAGCAATTTCAGAGAGCTCCCTGAGTCAGGGAATGGTTTGTGCTGCGAGGAACCCTAAAATTCATCTCGTGCCATGGGCAGGGACACCTTGCACCTGCCCACAGCACTCCAAGCCCCATCCAGGCTGGCTTTGGACACTTTCAGGGATGGGACAGCCACAACTTCTCACCACTCTCAGTTGAGGAAATGTCATTTTGGGAGTGTGCAAATATATTTATATTTTATATTTCGTATTTCATCTTTTATATTTTATATTTCATATTTTATATTTTATATTTCGTATTTCATCTTTTATATTTTATATTTCGTATTTCATCTTTTATATTTTATATTTCGTATTTCATCTTTTATATTTTATATTTTACATTTTATATTTTGAAATGCAAAAAATGTTGAGTTAAATGAAAAATAAGTGATTGCCTGATCAAACCAGATGCCTCCTGAGGCCCCTGAATTAACCTGTTGAGCTGCCATCCCTAAAATACAAAATGTGTGAGGGTGAGAGGGGCAAGGCAGGTACTACAGCTAGTAAATTGAGAGTAGTAAATAACTTTAACCCTCCAAAGTGGAGAAGCTGTGTCACAAACACCTCCCAGCCAGCAGCCAGCCTCCCTTCAGAACCACACAGGGACAGCCTGGGACAGGGGAAGAGGCTCAATAATTCCAGGGAAAGGATGAGGATGCAAATGAGCAGGAAATATCAGAACTTTCACAAATGGAAGATGCTAAAAAAAAACAGGGAGTGCTGAAGCAGAGGGCTGTGCTGCCATCCAGAGGGATTTCAGCAGCCTGGAGGAGCAGCAGAGGAGTTCAGCTCCATGGAAAACACCAAACCCTGCACTCAGGGGAAGAACAAACCCATGGAAAGGGGCTGGGCAGGGAGAGCCCCAAGGGACCTGCTGGCCACCAGCACTGGGAAAAAAAAATGTGCCAGCAGCTCCCTGGGGTGTGTTAGGCAAAGCCAGTGGGTGGAGGAGGTGGCCTGTCCCCTTCATTTAGCCCTGGTGACACGTCCAGAGTGCTGAGGACAGGACAGGAGACACGGGCCACTGGGGCAAATTCAGCCAAAGGGACCAAAGGACAGGAGCTGGGAGAGCTCCTCAGCCTGGAAGAGGCTCAGAGAGGATCTCAGCAATGCACAGAGCTCCTGACAGTGAGGGAAGAGGCTTCTCTGAGCCTCTGCACCTTCACAGGGCAGAATTTTATTTTCCTAATAACTAAGCTGAACCTACTCTGTCTGTGTGAAGCCATTCCCCTTTGTCCTGTCACTGCAGGACCTCCTGAGCAGGGCTAGAGGCAACAGGCACAAACTGTTTGATAAAATAAATCCTCGATAAAACAAATCCTTTGTTGGATAAAACAAATTCTGCCTGCACAGAGGAATAAATTTTTTCACTGTGAGGGGAGCTAAACATTTGGGACAAGCTACCCAGAGAGGCTGTGGGATCTCAATATTTGGAGATGCTCAAAACCCACCTGGGCACGCTACTGGGAGGAATTTGGAGGACTGTGGAGCCTGCTCTAGGGGTTCACTGCCACACAATAATTATATGATTTTTTCCCCCAGGCTAAAGGGGAAAGCTCCTTGCAAAGGCTGGCTCCTGGAAAGCACAGAGCGTGGTTGGAAATTCACTCCAACAAAGCTTCCCAAACCCCTGCAGCTGAGATTCCAGTGGGAAAACACAAGGGAGCAGCTCCCAAGCTGAGGCATCTCCTGGGAAGCACCTTGTCCTTCCAAACTAAACATTTGGGACAAGCTACCCAGAGAGGCTGTGGGATCTCAATATTTGGAGATGCTCAAAACCCACCTGGCCACGCTACTGGGAGGAATTTGAAGGACTGTGGAGCCTGCTCTAGGTGACCCTGCTTGGGGTTTTCTGCCACACAATAATTCTGTGTTTTTTCCCCCAGGCTAAAGGGGGAAGCTCCTTGTAAAGGAAAGCACAGAGCATGGTGGGAACATCACTCCAACAAAGCTTCCCAAACCCCTGCAGCTGAGATTCCAGTGGGAAAACACAAGGGAGCAGCTCCCAAGCTGAGGCATCTCCTGGGAATCCCCTTGTCCTTGCATGCCCAGCTCCTGAGGAATTCCCTGGAACCACAAGGCTCAGGCTGTCCCCAAGTGCCCACCCCTCTGGCAGCCCTTGGGAGGCTCTGCACTCACTGGAATTAACTCAGGGAATTCCTGCAGGGTGTGCCAGCAACCCAGGCTTTGAGGAAATTGGGTGAAGGATGCTGCTGTTGCCGTGCTGTTGCCAAGGATATGCAGAGAGTTCACGCCAGGTCAGAAAACAAACTCCTCCCCGGGCTGCCAAACCTTGGTCTGCACTAAAGGAGAGCAGGGAGAGCACAGGGAGGGGGGTTCACAGGGCAGATACCTTTGGGGGAGATGTTTCTCTGCTGCTCAGTGGCAAAATCCATATTTTAGTGCACCCAGTGCCAGGTTTGGCACATCCAGGGTGTTTTTCAGTGCCTGCATTGCTCCTCATGCAGGGTCAAACACAAGCAGGCAGAGCCACGTTAATAGAGACACTCATTAGGCTCAGAGAAGTTAATTGCTCTGCGGGGGGTTGGAGAAGGCTTGGAAGCACGGGTGGATTTGCAGGAAGGATCATCCCAGGTACACAATTCCCAGCATCATCTGCCACTGAGATTTCAGGGCTTTGACCTGCAGAGCCCCCAGAGAATCCTGCCAGCTGCCTGAGCTGCCCCAACCCTCCCAAAGCCCTGGGGTCACGGCAACAGACACCTGAAAAGGAGAAGGATGGATCCAGAATGGTGCTGGGGAATCTGCTGGGAGGGAGAGATGGAGCTGGCACACTCCAAAAGGGTCCTTTGTCGCTCAGCACCAGTAAAAAAAAAAAAAAAAAATTAAAAAAAAAAGGATGGAAGAGGAAAAAAAACCCCTGCTTCATTTGTAATCTGGGATGCAGAGCGTGCACATAACCAGACAGAGGCTGCCAAGTGGTAAAAAACCACCGAGATCTGTGAGCAACACCCTGTGTGCCTGCAGCCTGTTCTGTTCCCTCCCTGCTTCCCATCCTAAGGCAGAGCTGCAGGGATGCTCCAGCCCCAGAGGCTGCACTGCAGGGATGGAGCCAGGCAGCAGCATAAAATCTCCCTGGGCCAGGAATTTGCCAGGTCTCCTTCTCCTGGCAGCTCCCAAAGAGAGGAAACCTCGTTTGTGCCAGGGATTTGCCAGGTCTCCTTCTCCTGGCAGCTCCCAAGGAAAGGAGACCTGGCAAATTCATGGTGCCACAGACACGAATGAAGATGCTCCAGGACAGGATGTCACTTTTATTTCCATTATCCTTCAGGGTCACTGTGCTTCGCTTCCCACAGGACACTCAGAGCTTCCACCCATCTCTCAGGTGCTCAAAGAATGAATTACAGCATGGGACCCTTCCAGATTCCCAGAAAATGGTCACAAAGTGGGATGAAATGACAAATCCAATAACCCAGGAGCTGGGAAACGCAAAGACAGGACCCTTCCAGGTTGAGACCCTTCCAGCTTCCCAGAAAATGGTCACAAAGCAGGATGAAATTAAAAACCCAATCACCCAGGAGCTGGGGAATGCAAAGACAGGACCCTTCCAGTGTAGGACTCTCCCAGATTCCCAGAAAAACATTGTAAATTGGGATGAAATGACAAACCAAATCACCCAGGAGCTCAGAAAAGCCAAGACAGGACCCTTCCAGCATGAGACCCTTCCAGCTTCCCAGAAAACAGTTACAAAGTGGGATGAAATGACAAACCCAATCACTGAGGAGCTGGAAAACACCCAGACAGGACCCTTCCAGTGTAGGACTCTCCCAGATTCCCAGAAAACCATTGTAAATTGGGATGAAATGCCAAACCAAATCACCCAGGAGCTGGGAAAAGCCAAGACAGGACCCTTCTAACCTGGAACCCTTCCAGATCCCCAGAAAACCATCACAAAGCGGGATGAAATGCCAAACCAATCCACCCAGGAACTGGGAGACGCCAAGACAAGACCCTTCCAGGATGAAGAAACATCCAATCAACCCACACCGAGCATTCCCACTGCTGTGTTACAGACACCAACACCACGTTTGTGTTCCAGCAGCTGCTGGATAAAACAACTGAGGGCAGCCAAAGGGGCACAGCCCAGCACCACCACGAGCAGGAAGGGCTCCAGCTTCACCTCCCTGCCACCGAGCAGAGCTGTGGGGCTGCAGGCCGTTAATTAGGCAATTAACGAGGCCACCCCTCTGCTTCCTGCCCCGCCGTGATTTATTCATCCGGCATCCCCAGCGGGCTGCAGAGGATAACGAGGCACTGAGCTCCTGCAGAGCCCAGATGGCAATTTATTTCCCCTGCTGGCCAGGAGATTCCCCAGGCACAAAGGGATGAGCACAGAGCTGAGAGGAGAGCCCCAGCTCTCCAAAAAAAAGCAGGAGCAGCGTTATCACGAGTGGTTTTATCACCCTGAAGAAACCCCACCAGCTTCACACAGGCAGAAGTGCTGGCCTAGATCTTGCCAAAGCAACGTGGCACAGCTAATTAATACTGAAGGTCCTGTCTCCTTTGGGTGTTTTATTGAAGATTATTCCTCAAATGAAGTTCTGGAGGCAGGGAACTGCTCCAGATCAGTGATAGTGGAGTAGGATGTGCTGCAATAGCACGTTAAGGGGCTCACAGGCAAAGATATGGGAATAGGAATAAGAGGGTTTTACTAGGAATATTAAAAATACAAATGTAGTAGTACAAAAAAAAAAAAAAAAGTAAAAATCCTAGGAAACAGTGGCTGAGTCAGAACACAGCCTGACACCCTGTTGATGAGAGTGTTGGGAGCAGTCCAAAATAAATCCTCTTGGAGTGACAGATGTGTATCTGTTGGAGTAGAGATGATCCTGTAGAAAGGGTCCAGGGGTGCTGAGATGGGTCCGGTCTTCCTCTGGGAATTCAGTGGAAAACAGGCTGTGCTGGTGTTCCAATTCTCAGATTTTATCCAGGTAGGAATGCTGGGCTCCTCCCCTGGGGGCAGCATCTCCCCATGGATGATGGAATTGTCTCAGCCCTGCAGTGAGCCTCGATGGCCCATGAACAGCAGAGATCCCCTGCAGGGAGGATGGGCTGTGCAAGAGCTAAGAACCCTGCCCCAGCTGGTTTAACAGCTGCCCATTAACAGAAGGCACTCACACCCTGAATTTCTGAGGAATGGGTCATAGAAAAGATAAAGAAAACACCTCCCCAAGCAGTTTCAACAGATGGAAACAGAACACACACTTTTGTCTACACACCACAAACCAGGACAGGTACTTACTCCCACTCCTTCCTCCGCGCCTGGGGCGTGCTCTGCATCTTGTGTGCCTGGTGTGCCTTGATGATGTCCCTCTGCTCGATGAGCCCTCCCCGCCGCCTCTTGATCACCTCGGGGCTCACTGGCACCAGCTGGCCCAGCCCCAGCTCCAGGGCACTGCCAGCATCCCCATCCCGGCACCGGGAATCGTAGAGGGCGTCGAAGGAGGCGGCGCGGGACACCAAGGCCTGGGCCAGGCTCTGGGGCTCCAGCAGGTTGCAGGATTGGGTGTTCTGCATCAGGCCCAGGCAGTGCTGGCGCCACGTCTCCTCCTCGGGCAGCGCCAGGATGCAGCGGGAGGAGGAGGAGGAGGCGGCGTCCAGCTCAGCCGCCCGCGCCGGAGCGCCCATGGAGCACGTCCCGAATCCCAGCATCGCTGCTGCTGCTGCTGCTGCTGCTGCTGCTGGGGATCATCACTCTGCAGGAGAACAAGACAGAGGGAGGTGTCACCCTGCTTTTTTGCACGTCTTAAACTCGCTTTCTGAAGTTTTAGCTAAAAGTGTTGTGTTGTTTTTAGAGCTCGGAGAGGGTTCTCACAGTTTTTCATGTAAATAAGGAAATGTTTGCATTCTTTTGCTGTGAGAGAAGCGTTTNCTTGCATGCTGACCCCAGACCTGTCCTGCCTCATCCTTTCCAAACTCCAACCACAAATGCTGCACCAACAGTGCAACAGGGAGGCTCAGGGGTTTGCTCTGTTTGCCCCACAATTCCCTCCCTTCCTCTCTCATCAACCCAAAATCCTGTTTCTCCTCAGTTTGTTGGGCTGGACCCTCTTGATAAAACCTTGGCACTTGTCCAGAGTGGAATGAGACAAGTGAAGATTTATCAGGTCTCTGAGGGTGCCCAGCACTTTCAGAACGGCTTAATAACAGCGAGACAACTGCTCTGGCCATGCTCTGTAAAATGAAAGGTTTTAATAAAAGAAGAAAATAATAAACATCATCAAACAAAGAAATATAAGTCAAACACTGTGGCAGAGAATTCTGACACTGGTAAGGTCAGAGTTTTTTAAGTCTCCAAAAAGCAGTTGAGCTCTTTGCTCCTGGTGTGGTGTTCCACAATCTGAGCCCACAGCCAGCCCTCCCTGGAGCAGCACAGCTTGATGAGATGGGAAAAGAGATTTGGGACATTTGGATCAAACCACGCCAGGCTCCTTCCATTTGGTTGTTTTTTTCTCTATGGGGCACCCCTGGCTGGAGCATCCAGATCCCCCTCCAGCCCCACAGGCAGCCCCAGAGACAGGCAGCAGTGAAAAAGGGGAAGATGGAAAGCAGAAGGCAGCCAAGGCCATTGCTCCCTTCTTAACTCCATCCCTAAAGCAGGAGAAAGCAATCCAGCAAGGAAAAGGAGGATTTTGATCCCCCAGTCATGCAGAAAACTGAGCCCATCATGGTTTTAACCCCTTCCCAGGGCATGGTTTGGAGACTCCTCCAGAGCAAACAGGGAGGTTGGGATAAAGGCAGGGGAACACTACAGCAGAAGTAAAAATAAATTAAATATAGGGGGAAAAATATTTAACAGTAACTGAGTGGACAGCATGACTCCATCCTAGTCAAAATAATCCTGATTTTCCTCACGAGGGGAAGGGATGGAGAGCCCTGGGGAACACCTCATTTCCTTCAGGTCCTGTAAACAGAAGGCACCCAAAGCCACCCTCAAATTTAAACCAGTCCAGCCCAAAGGGATACTCAGCCCTTGGCAAGCTCTCCTGAAAGGAAAAGGCAACTGCCAGCAAGAGCCTCAGCAAATTAATTAGCACATTGATAAGATGAGTTTGGCTGCTCCCACTGAGAGCTATAAACGGATCCTTCACTCCACTCCTTTGCTTACCCAGGCGACTTTTTTTAGGAGCATTAATTACTCCTTCAAGTCAGTCCTGGACACTTTCATCATATCTAATTTTCACCAGCTTCTGCTTTTTCCTTTTCATATTGTTCTGCTCATTTTCAACCCTCCCATCCTAGAGTTGAACTCTGGATTTTCTTGGGGTTTGGGGGCACTTTTTTTTCGGGTTTGGTTTTCTTTTTCCCTGTGGTTTGTGAGCTTTTTATTTGGTTAGATTTTTGCCTGGCTTCTGTTTTTTGTTTGTTTGGGTTTGTTTTTTTTTAACAGCCATTAGCCCTATTCCTTTCCTAAACATTTCCTTGGCGAGGACAGGAGGATTTTGAGGATGCCAAGCGTGAACACCGCAGGTTTCAGCCGTGCCTGAGGACAATTAGCCAAGAGCAAATGAGGAAAAATCCCAAGGGCAGGTCCAGCATCCACACAGGCACTGGCTCAGCTGACTCCCAGGCTTGGGGGGCAAAGTGGAAAAGCTCAGGCAGAGTCCTCAAATGAAGGGCTTTTTTTTTTTTTTTGAGGAAAGTTTTGAGGAAATAAATAGAAAAAAATAGGAAAAAAATAGAAAAAAATAGAAAAATAGAAAAAATAGAAAAAATAGGAAAAAATTGGGGAAAAATAGGAAAAATAGGAAAAAATAGAAAAAATAGAAAAAATAGGAAAAAATTGGGGAAAAATAGGAAAAATAGGAAAAAATAGAAAAAATAGAAAAAATAGGAAAAAATTGGGGAAAAATAGGAAAAATAGGAAAAAATAGAAAAAATAGAAAAAATAGGAAAAAATTGGGGAAAAATAGGAAAAATAGGAAAAAATAGAAAAAATAGAAAAAATAGGAAAAAATTGGGGAAAAATAGGAAAAATAGGAAAAAATAGAAAAAATAGAAAAAATAGGAAAAAATTGGGGAAAAATAGGAAAAATAGGAAAAAATAGAAAAAATAGAAAAAATAGGAAAAAATAGAGAAAAATAGAGAAAAACTGAGAAAGTTTTGAGGAAATAAATAGAAATAATTAGCTCTGCCTCCACCCAGGCAAACAGGGCTGAGGCTGCCAGCAGAACAAGCCACGTTCCCCCTGGAGAAGTGACAGGGAGAGAAGGGAGGATGCCAGAACATTTTGTTAAGGAAAGCTGACGAGGTTTTGCACTAACGAGGGTGCCCGAGGGATGCCACATGCCAGGTACAGAGCATCTGCCACCAGGGCACCCTGCCCCTCCTCTGCCCTTTGGACCCCTCCTTGCACACTGAAAACAAACATTCCTTTTTTTTACCCAAAAAAAAAAGCTGAATTAATGAGGAAAACACCACATGGGCTCCTGTAATTTGGATTTTGCTGTTTGAGTGGCCCTTGGGCTGTGCTGGGAAGAGGCAGGGCCAGAGCCAGGAGCGTGGAGCCAGCCCTGCCTTCAGCCTGGAGTTTCTTAATAATACAGAATTTGTGTGTGTGTGTGACAAAAAACAGCCTGGGTTGGAAAAAAAGTTTAAATTCATCTCAATCCAACTCCCCTGAAAAAAGCAGGGACTTTCCACTGGCTTTCCACTATCCCAGGCTGTTCCAAGCCCTGTCCCTTCTCTGGGAAAGCTGTGCCGGGGTCTCAGCACCTTCACAGGGCACAATTTTTTTTTCCTAATAACCAACCCAAAATCTGTTCTGTCAGTGTGAAGCCATTCCCCTTCATCCTGTCACTCCAGGCCCTCAGGAATAATTCCTCTCCGTTTTTCTTGTGGGTTTCCCTTCAGGTTTCAGTGCCTCTGAGCACTTCCAGCTGAAAATCAGCCCTTTCCTGGGAATAAATCCAGGCTGCCACGCAGTTCCCTGTTAACAGCCAGCCAGAAGATGACTTCACACCCCCACTAATGACAATTAGGGATTAAAAACAGCGAAGGAAAACAGCATTTCCACCTGTATTGACCCCTCTGTGGTCCACACGTGGTTTCCCACAGGTGATCCCAGCTGGTGCTCACTGTCCCCATCTCTGGTGGTGTCACCAGGATGCAGCAGGGACATGGGACAGCCCCTGCCATCCCTGCCAGGGGAACAGGGATGTGGTTGATACAAGAGACCCAAGGAACGATGTGGCTCTGATTTTTACATGTCTCAGACTTAGGCTTGATATTAAAGCAAAAAGCCTTCTGATGGTTTGAAATTCTGAGCTGAGTTCCCAAGCTCTTTCATGTAAATAAGAAATGTTTACATTCCTTGGTTCTGATAGAATATTTGAGTGATTGGGATGAACACCAATCCAAGGGATGGGATGTTCTGCTTTGGCCAAGAATTGGCCACCTTTGTACAGTGGATAGAAATGGAGTCAGAAAATCAGAATAAAGAGATTTTTGCATGCTGACTTCAGACCTGTCTGCCTGGTCCTTTCCTAACTCCAAAAAACAAATGCTGCACCCCCAAAAGAGGTGTGACAGAACATCAAATTGGGAGATGCTCCCCCCAAGGGGAGGAGCCAAGCATTCCCACCTGGATATAATCCAGGATTTGGGACAGCACAGGAGCAGTTACCCACTGCACTCCCAGAGGACAGGAGCTGCCAAACTCTTCTACAGGATCACTGCTTCAACAAAACCACTCCATCAGGATTGCTGCCATCACCCTAACTAACAGGGTGTATTCTTTATTTTACTTCTTTCTTTTCCTCCAATAAATTGTATTTCTGACTTGGAGCCTCTCACTGGTTTTTCCTTTGCTCAAAGCAGGACACAGCCCCTGCTCCTGCTTCTCCCCACATCATGGGGATGTTTCCAGGACAATCAGGAGCCTCTCCCCACTGAGCCCTGCTCAGATTATTCTGCTCCAGGGGAGGGGAAGGCGAGCTCACACAGCAGAGCACCAAACCTCGGAGAGCTCGGGAGGATTTCAGCGTGGGGCCCTTCCAAAACAGAGACAGATGGGCTGCGAGAGAGGCTGATTCATGCTCGTGGCCTTTCCCTCTCCTGCCACGTGCAGGGGCAGGGATGCTGGGGTGGGTGAGCCCTGCCTGGGTCAGCCCCATCTGGGGCTGTGCAGCATCCCCGGGCTCTGGGAGACAGCTGGGGAGGGGGTTATTTTTAGTGGAGTTATTTGATGCTGGGGGAGAGTTTGTGGGGTTAAACCCTCCTCCTGAAGCTCCCAGTGATGGCAGATTTGGGGTGGCTGTGCTGGGAAGAGATGACACCAGCATCCCTGGGACAGGGGGAGAGCTGGGGATGCATTCCAGGCTTGGGAGAGCTTTGTGTGCCAGTGAGAGAGGGACTGAAACAAGGTGGGAAGGGAAGGGAAGGGAAGAGAGGGAAAGGAGAAAGAGAGAGAAAGGGGAAAAGGGAAAGAGAGGAGAGAGAAAAGAGAGAAAAGAGAGAGAAAACAGAGAGAAAACAGAGAGGAGAGAGAAAAGAGAGAGAGAGAGAGAGAAAAGAGAAAAGACAAAAGAGAGAAGAGAGAGAAAAGAGAAAAGAGAGAGAGAAGAGAGAGAAAAGAGAGAGAAAACAGAGAGAGAGAAAGAGAAAAACAGAAAGAGAGAAAAGACGTTTACAGGCAAAGGTTCCTTGCATAGATTGAGTCCTACACAGAGCAAAAGGTGTGGATGAAAGGGTCAGGTCAAATGTACCAAAATGGGAGAGTTGGAATGGGAATGGGCTGCATTCCAGGCTTTTGGGAGCTTTGTACACCAGAGGGACTTAAATGAGGTGGGAAGGAAAACAAAGAAAAAAAGAAGATGTTTCCAGGCAAAGGCTCCCTGCACAGATTTAGTCCCACACACAGCAAAAGGTGTGGATGAAAGGGTCAAGGCTGAATGTACCAAAATTCAGGAGAGAATTTTGGAGGAGTCAGGAAAGGCAGCATCACATGTGCCAGTGTGTTGAGGGCAGAGGGACACGGTGGAATCAAAGAAAGGCTCAAAAAAACATCATTTTCTCCTCACCCACTCATATTTTACACATTATTTTTTGGGCCATCACGGTCCTGAAAAAAAAAAAACCACAACAAAGACCCCTGGAACACCTGCAAAGATCAGATGGAGGAAAAAGCAGAGCTCAGGAACACCCAGGAGCTGCTCCAGGCTGGGAGAAGCTTCAGCAGCAGCCATCAGACAACCCTTTGTCTGGGAAGCAGCTTTTGTTCTGCCACGCCAGGGTTATCAGAGCTGGAGGGATGCTCCAGCAGCAGAGCCCACTCCTCGGGGGCCAGCACCTCTTCTGCTTTGCTGGAAAAGCTCAGCTGAGCCCAGATTGGAGGCAGGAGGCATCTGCAAGGCTCAGGGAGTGCCAGGACTCACCTTGGGTAGCACAGCCCCGAGCACAGGAGCCACTGCCAGGGGGAGCAGCTTTAGGAGCACCAAACCATGGAATTACCTCAGCTCTCCTTTAAGAGAGGCTGTTGAACAGCACCACCAACCATTTAAATAAAATATATAAATAAATAAATAAATAAAATGAAATTTAAAAATTTAAAGAAATAAAAACTCAGCGCTTTTCCTGCACAGAGAGCCAGGAGAGATGGAGGAGGAGCAGGATCCTGTCCCCAGCACCAGCAGGCAGCAAACCCCAGCCCCAAGGATGCTCCCAGAGCACGGGCAGGCACATCCCTGCTGAGGTGGCAGCGACACACGGGGCTGGCACAGGGGCAGAACCAGGCACAGTGGTTGGGAACACCAACCCAAACAACCCAAACAACCCAAAGGAGTTCCAGCACTGCCTTGGAGACGGTCCCACCTCAACCCCTCTCTCTGCAGCAAGGGGAAAAAGCCAGCCCTCATCACACACCCACCACACCCACAACCTTGCCACCCCCAATTCCAGCTCCACAGCAGCGTCCCCAAATCCCCAGGAGAGCAGAGCAAAGGCGGGCACACAGACCTGGGGCGGGGTGTGCCATCCTCTGTGGGCAGCAATGGGGACAGAGAGAGGACGCCTGGCACGGCTCAGCCTTCCCCTTCCACACGGGAGCTCTTCCAGCCAGCAGGGGAGAGGGATTGCTCCGGGGGGAGCAGCTCTGCAAACGGCAGGGACCGAGCTTGGAGTAGGAATAATCCAGGGGTAGGAACAACCCAGGAGTAGGAATAACCCAGGAGTAGGAATAATCCAGGAGCAGGAAATAATCCAGGAGTAGGATTAATCCAGGAGTAGGAATAACCCAGGAGTAGGAATAATCCAGGAGCAGGGATAACCCAGGAGTAGGAATAACCCAGGAGCAGGGAAAAATCCAGGAGTAGGAATAACCCAGGAGCAGGGAAAAATCCAGGAGTAGGAATAATCCAGGAGCAAGGAGTAATCCAGGAGTAGGAATAACCCAGGAGTAGGAATAATCCAGGAGTAGGAATAATCCAGGAGTAGGAATAACCCAGGATGGGAAAGCCAAAAGCAGCGTCCAGAGCCCAGCAGAGCTGAGCACAGCCAGAGCTCGCCCTTGGGAGTTTGCTTTCCAAAGAAGGGCACAGCCAGGACTCCTGGAGATAATTTCCAGGCCACCCTCCAGGAATTAGCTCTGCTCCTGCACAAGAGCACAGGCTGTCACCTCTCTGGAACTACACTGCCCTTCTCCCTCTACCCCCACCATGAGGAGATGCTCCCAGGAAAGGCAGAACAACCCTCCTGGGCTCCTCAGTGCAGGGCACACAGCCCAGGTAAAGCACAGGCATGGAAACACCTCGTGGGTCTCAAACTGTCCCCTGGCACAGGGAGAGTGGCATCTCCACAGCCCACCCCACCATTCCCTGGATATCTGGTGATCCAAGAGCCACAGACAGAGCCCCAGCACCCTAAGGATAGCATAAATCTACTTTTTATCCCTTATTTCTTCTTTTTTTTTTCCTTTTTTCTTCTTTTTTTCCCTCTTCTTTTTTCTTCTTTTTTTCCCTCTTTTTTTTTTCCTTCTTTTTTTTCCTCTTTTTCTTTTCTTCTTCTTCTTTTTTTTTTTCCTTTTTTTTTCAGTGCACAGCAGCAGCACTGACTCTGCACATCACACCTCAGCTGCTCCCACACCCAAGGAACGGGAATATGGGAAGCAGTGCTGCCAAGCCTGGTAATCCAGCCTGAGCTGGCACATTCCAAAGGGGGACAAGAGAACCCTCTAACACATCAATCCCCACCTCCCAGAGCCCTAAAGCAGCTGAAGAATTGCCAAGGCGTGGAGAGGAGCAGGAGCTGCCCGCACCAGCCAGGGATGCGTTAGAAAGTTGCTGTGAGACAGAGAAATAAAATAGGTTTTAAAAAATAAATAGAGCAGCCTCTGGGAAGCAGTGCTGGCAGAAGGCAGCCAGCCCTGGCTGGCAGAGCACCTGGGAGGAGGCAGCCTGCAGGGAGGATGTGTAGAGAGAGGTGTAGAGAGGATTTGGTGTAGACAGAGAAGGAGAAAAAGGGAGCCATGTGTGAAGCATTCAGCTCTCCTCTGCACTGCCCTGGGAAAAGTTTGTCTGCCCATGACAAGGCTGAGCACACGTGGGCCCAGGATGCCAGAATGATTTGGCTTGGAAGGGACCTTAAAGCCCATCTAGTTCAAAATACCCTGCCATGAAAAGAAGATTTATTCCAAACATCTCATCTAACCCTGCTCTCTATCAATGGGAAGCCATTCCCACTTCTCCTGTCACTCTGTGCTCTTCTGAAAAACCCCTTCTCCACCTCTCTTGTGGCCTCTTTCAACACTGGAAGGGGCTCTAAGGTCTCCCCTGGTCCAGGCTGAGCAGCCCTGGCTCTCCCAGAGCTCTCACAGGGTTGTCACAGCCTGGCCTGAGTGGCACCCTCTGCATCCCGGGCAGTGCCAGCTCTCATCCCATTCCTGGCTTTGTGCTCCAGCTTCTGGCTGCTCCAAAAACACCTGATTTGGCCAGGAGCTGAGGAATGAGAGGAATGAGATCCACCTACAGAATTCCCATGGGGGGAATGGGGCAGGAAGGACACTCAGTTTGGGTTGCAGCATCACCAGGGGACAGAGCATCCTGTTTGATCAATGTTGGACCTGGCAAAGGCAGGGAAAACGAGCTCCAGCTCCCAAGGGTGCCTGGGCTGAGGTGACTCACGAACCAACAATGTGTGTCAGCGCTTAATAGACCTGCACAGGTAATTATTCCATCCTGGAAACGGCAGATTCCCTGCAAAAGGAGTCACAGCACCCCTGAGAGGGGAAAACAAAGGGATGCTACGGAGGTGAGCGACAGCAGGCTTTATTGTTCTTTGACTTCTGCTCCCCTTGTGCACAAAGACTCGCTGGAAAGGTCTCGTTGTTTGTGTAAAAACCAAGACAATCTCTTGCACAAATTGCACGGGGAAGAAGGGAGGGGATAAAGGAGAAGTCTGGCCTGCCATGCTGGGGGGGAGGAAATTCCTCCCCCTGAGGGTGGTGAGACACAGGCTGCCCAGAGAAATTGTGAATGACCCATCCCTGGAAGGGTTCAAAGCCTCTTGGAACAACCTGGTCTCATGGCAGCTGTCCCTGCATGGCAGGAGGGGCTGGACTGGATGATCTTTAAGGTCCTTTCCATCCCAAACCATTCCAGAATTCCACGGAGGTCACAAGCAATGCATCCTCCACTGCAGGGTCCTCAGCAGCACCTACAGACACAGGCTGCAAATCCCTGAGCCTTAAATCCCTGATGAACAGAGCAAAACCTCCCTGATTCCACCCTAAAAGAGGAAAAGGAGATTTTCCTTTTGCTCCTTCACCCAGGCCCTCCATAACCAGTCCCTGTTCACCTCAGGTACCACAGAGAGCTGAGTGGATTTTCTTTATCCTGGCTTGAGCAGGGTTGGGACAAAAAGGACAATAAAAAGCAATTTCTTGCCCTGCCAGCACCACACATGCAAAAAAATCAGGCCTTGAGGACCCTTCAGCAAGCAACCAGCTTCCCAACTGGATGGGAAAGGATGTCCCAGGACATTCTTAGGGCCAACAGCCTGGACCAGCCCCTCCCTTTCCTCCCCTTCCACATCCTTCCCTGTTCCTGCCATCCTCAGCCACTCCAAGCTGCCACACACCCCCAGAGCTCATCCCGAGCCCAGTTTCTCCCACACTTTGGGAGATGGGAACAAAACAAATAAATGTTGTTGTGGAGCTAAAAAGAACATTTCAGCAAGCCTGCTTCTTCCACCAGGGCTAATAACCTGGCTCAGCAGGCACCCAGTTCTCACCTCCTACTCAATGCACACACACTCCCTGGAAATCCCAGGGTGTCCTGCTCAGGGGACACCCCAAAATCCCTCAGGAAAGCCTGGCTGCTTCCTCTTCCAGGACCCTGCAGAGGGCCACGGTCCAAGGCAGCCTGGCCACGAGCCCAGATGCTTTGCTAAGGTGGCAAGAGGAGGGTCTGTGCTTCTGGAATCCATCTGGGGAGGAGGACAGGCGTGGAGCAGGGCACTGCTCTCTCTGATACACCCAGCTGGACCCCAGCCACCATCAGTGGCTTCTTCTCCCTCCACCAACGCAGCTTTGCCCCCAATTCCTGCCCCAAACTCTCTGATCACCCACCATCTGGCTTTGCTTCCTTCCAGCCAGCAATTCCACACCTCCCTTTGGACCACAGCCACTGCCTCATCGCTGGGCTCCCTCTCCCCCTTCTCTAAATGTTTCTTCTCTCTTCCAACAAGAGTTCATCCAGCTTTTTCCCTCCTTTTATCCCCTCGCCACAATTGCTGGCTGCTTCCCCTCCTTCTCCTCTTTGTGGCATCATTCCATCTCTGCTGTTCCACCCCTCTGAAGCACATTTCTTGGGATAATTCCTGCCACCTCCCTGCCACGGAGCTGCTTTGTGGGGACGCTGAAGCGCGGTGCAAATGAGCTCAAATTAAGGATGAGACTAATTGGTGGAGCAGAGCACAGCCAGGAATAACAGCCCAGCCCCAACCTCGGTGCTGCTGGCAGCTGGAGCATGGGGAGATCCAGCAGGAAAGGAGCAATGCACATCCCATTTCTTACAGCATCAATCCAGCCCAACATTCTCCTGGCTGAGCAGCCACTCCAGGCACGGAGCTAGAAAAGGCTTTGCTGCCACCCAAGCTGACTGCTCCACTCATCAGCTCCATCTCCCTGCTGAAATGATGCCCCACAGCTCCATCAGTTCCCAAATCCATCGTGGAATCAGCCCTTTTTTGCAGCAGCAAATGCCCTGGGAGCTGGGACTTGACCAGATTTACAAACATCAGCGCTCTCACTGGTCTCCCTCCAACTCTCTGGGAAGGAAAGGCTCCTCCACACGAGGCTCCTCACAGTCCACACACACACAGAGCTCTTTTCACACCAGGGAGCTGCCATCTGGAATTTTTTTAGACACCTCCAGGCTGGCTGGGGCGCGAGACTGGCGGCACTGGTGTGTCCCCAGGGCTGCACCCACCAGCCGGGCTCTCCTGTCCTCCTCATCCTCCAGGAAAACCCATGGCACAGCCAGCTGGCACTGCCCAGCTGTCCAGCAGAGCCCTGTGCTGCCCACCACCCCCAGGATGGTGACAAAATGCCCCTTTGGCAGCTCAGAGGCAGGCAAGGTTATTTCTGGCAGAGTCACTCCCCCTCCTCTCCCTCTTCTTGCCCACTCACTCCTTCCTAAATAGCTTCACACTGCTGATTTTGCCCATGGCAGCCAGTCTGCCAGCAGGATTCCGAGCACCAGCAGCAATGTTTGAACCAAGCAATCATCCCTGCTGGCCCCCAGCCCCCACCTGCACTGCTCAAAGTGGCAGAGACCAAAATCCATCCCTGCCAAAAAGGGACCAGGCTGGCACATCCACCCTTCCCAGGCTGGCACTGATACACGACTGCCACCCAACATTTTGGGTTTAAACCAGGTCGTTTTTGTGCTTTGAACCCTGTTTGTGTGTTTGCTGTGACTGAGCCACTTTGTGAGGGCTCCAGTCTCCCTCCAGGGTCTGTGGATTAAAATTCACATTACACAGCAGCACAGAGCAACCTTTTGGGAACACTACACTCGTGTGCTGCTGGGTTTTACACCCTTCCCCCTGCCTCAAACGGGCTGGACAGTCCCCAAAAACAGGGCCAGCAATTTGTCACAGCCCCAAGATTAAACCTTTGAGCACCCAGGTGGGATCCCCTGTAAGAAAAGTCTGACCCCAACAATCCCCCATCTCTCAGGGTACCTGGCACGGGGTCAGCACTGCAGGAAAACCAAGGCTTCCCCTAAAGCAGGGGCTGCCAGGAGCACATTTAGGGCCTCCCCAGCTGCAAGAGCTGCTCAGAGGCTCTGCCCCACAGCCACAGAGCTCTGTCACCCTCCACAGGCAATTGTTACCCCTGCTGCAAGTGACACTCACTGCACATCACTGCCCATTGAATATTCAGACTAAATAAATGGTTTGGGCCTCAAAGATGATCTTGTTCCAGCCCCTGTGCCATGAGCAGGGACACCAGGTTGCTCCAAGCCCTATCCAGCCTGGCCTTGAACACTTCACAAGCAGGGGAAGAGGGAAGAGCAAAGCTCTGGACACAAGGCCTGCTCCCTCTCTGTTGGCATGCTGGAGTTGTTCACTCACAGGAAAAAGGATCAGGACAGAATATTTGCCTTCACCTGTTCTCCTGGACCCACAGCTGCCCCATCCTTGGAAATGTCCAAAGCCACTTTGAGCAACCTAGTCTCATGGAAGGTGTCTTTAAGGTCTCTTCCAACCCAAACCATTCCAGAATTTATTGAGGAAGCCCTGATGCCTTCAGTTTTATCTTTCACATATTTCATGTTCTGTGTACCCAGGGGTGCAGCTCTGAGCTCACAGTCAGGCTCACTCAGCTCTGCACACAGCACGGACACAAAACAAATCCTTTTCCTGCTGAAGACCAAGGACAATTTTCAGCCCCAAAGCACAACCAAGGGTGGCTGAAAGGAGGAACAAGAAGGATGGGACTGCACAACCTGGAGCTGGAATTGGACAATTAAACCCCAACATGCAAATGCACCAAAACTTATAGAAGTGTGAGACCTCATAACCAGTTGTCCATTTTGTGCCTCTTTTGTGTCCATTTTGGGTCCATCTTGGGTGCAGCCCTGGTCAGACCCTGTCCTGCCCAAGGTGGATCCTGGATACCTTCCAATAAATCCCTGCTTCATTCTCCAGCTCTGTCCAGTCTCTGTTTCAGGTCAGCCTTCCCAAGGCATCAGCACCAGCTGGACATTAAGCCACAAATCTGCCACATCTCCTCCAAAAACACCCTTGAACCAGAGCAGTGACACCTTCAAGCTAAAACAATCCCTACACACCAGCCAGCCCAGTCCAGAGCTGAGCAGACCCCTCACATTTTGCCCACAGCCCCCAGGGATGGATCCCCAGCCTTGCACACACACAGGCTGCATCATGCCTTGTTCCTGCCACGTTTATTTTAGAGAGAAAAAGCTTTTTTTTAGCACCAGTGAGTGCCCAAGGAAGGTGTCGAGCCACCTGCAAAGAGCTTCCCAAGCTGTCAGCATCCCTGCAGTGCCAGGAGGCACAAGGCTCAACTCCAAGGAGCCCTTCTGGAGCAGCTTTTTGGAAGCAAGAATAATCCACAGTGGTTTCAGGCTCTTTCCAGCCACCTTGGATCTCCAAAGTGTGACAATCACCCATAGGCTGGTGGGGCAAGGCCAGGTATTCACCCCACTCCCAAAATCCAAGAGTGTCCTGCACTGCCTCAACAAATTGCCAGGAGCTGAGCCAACACCTCAAGATCAAGATCTCTTCTCCTCCAGGCTTTCCCACCTCACCTGGAAAATAAAAAAAACACAGCACAGACCCCACCAGACAAACCAGCCTTGCCTGAGGAGGGTACACAGCAAGCAGAGCATCTCTAAAAAGAGGTTTGGGAGCTCTCCACATCCCACAGGAGCTGTAACACGAGGCCAGTGCTGAGTGTTTCTAAAAAATCTCAGAGCCTGCTTGAAATGGCTAACGGATTGCATTTTTTTTCCAAGCCTGCCACTTTCCATATGCCAGGAGGGAAAAAATAATAATAGAGGAAAAAAAAAGAAAAAAGAAAGAAAGAAAAAAAAAAGCCCTAAATAAGAGCAGTGATAAATTTCTGAAGCTACCATAACAAAGTAGAAAAAAAAAATTAAAAAAAAATTTAAAAAGCCCTAAATCAGATCAGTGATAAATTTCTGAAGTTATCATAGCAAAGGAGGGGAAAAAAAAAAAAAAGAAAAAAAGAAAAATTAAAAAAAAACACACACAAAAAAACCCCTGTAGTAGAAGCAGCCTCCCAGAAATTCCCCTGTGCTTCAAATGCCAAATTAAGTCAAAAGGAAGAAGAAGAAGGGGGGAAAATCCACTTCCACAACAACATATTGTGGACAAAAGGACAACAATAACCAAGATCTGTCACTGCTGTCATGGAAATCAGCATCCACTGCAGCAGCAGCTCATTATTTAAGGAGTAAAACCTGCACTTTCACCCCCAGGTCCAAAGCAGGGCATGGAAAGCCAGGCTGGCCCCACACTGCCCTGGGAGAGTGAAAAACCTGCAGCCACCAGGCTGACCAACCTGATGGGACTCAATGAGGAGTGGAAGGGGTGAGAGCTCACCCTAAACCCAACAGAGCTGGCCTGATTTCACCCTGGCTGCTGGGCTGCCCACTGCAGGAATCAGGGATTCAGGGACCACTGGATCCCACCAGGATGATGCTGAGAGCTCAGACACCTCCTGTGCCAAGTGCCTGCTCTCATGGTGGGAGCAAGAGGCTCGACCCACCCAGCCAAACCTGCACGGAGCTCCTCAGCATCCCCAGGTATTAAATTGTGGGTTTGGGTATCGATGGCAGCAGCATGGGACAGAACTCTTTGGAGCCAGGGTTGCTCTGGAACACGTGGGTTTATTGTAGGGAGGTTCAGGGGAACCCTGCTTTGGGCATCCAGCTCAGAGAAGGGTCTGAGTAGGAGAGGCAAAGAGAGGGAAAGAGAAGTTCACAGAGGGCAAAAGAGAAAGGGCCAAAAAAGGGCAAAAGGAGAGGGGGCTAAGAGAGCAGGGCTTCTTGCATTGCAGTTTTATCTCTTTCTCTATTGAATATTCTAACCTACAGTAACCAATCAACACAGAACACCACTCCTACTACATTTGCCTATAGCCTATAAAAACTACTAAATTACCATATATTCTAAATATTTCTAAATATTCCCTGGTCCATTCTTTCCCTGATACCTTGAGGGAATTCCACCCATGAGTCTTCCTTTGTGTGGTATTGTTCAATCCACCTTTGGCTAATGGCTTTCTTCCTGCAGGCTCTGCTTACATTTCAAAACTTGCCTTCAATTCTATTTCACTTTCATGTTTCATCTTTTCAGAATTTCCTTCTAAACCATCATATCTATAAGGTTTCTCTGTCTCACCATTCCCAAAACCCAGGGCCAGCTCTGACCCAGCCATGAAGTTTTCCACCCAGGAAAGCCTTGGGCAGTGAGTTCTTCACTCCCAGCACCACCCCAGCTCAGCCCCCAGGTCCCACCAGGGAGTTAAAAACCACGGTGCCATCCCAATCCACCACGGAATCCTGCAAACCTGGGGATGCTCTGGGTATTTATGAAAAACCCCGGGGTGTGCAGGCAGGAAATCAGGGGAAATTCAGCTCACTCCAGGGGAAAAGCTGGCCCAGCCCGAGGCTGATTGCATGAAAAAGCAATCCTGGCTCAGGACTAGAGGAGCAGCAGTGCCTGACAATTCCCAAAGCAGCCCCAGCCACTGAGGCTTCAGGAAAACACACGGCAAGCAAGCTGCTGATTTGCTGAAGAGTCCAGAAAAGAAGCATGATGTGGAAAAGCGTGAGTTTGGAGATGAGAAATGAGGATATTTGGCGTGCAGAAGATGAAATTGGAAGCAACAGCATCCTCAACTCCACCAAGCATCACTGAGAGGCCAGCAGGGTAAAATGTTCCACAACCAAAAAACCAGAAAACCCTCCCAGCCCTCTGTCCTTGCCCCTGGAAAAGTTAATACAAGAAGCTAAGAGTTAATACAAAAGCTAGTATTTTTCAGCTAATTATTTTAAAAGACAAACCAAAAGCCTGGCACTATTTCTATATCCCAGAGTAATGTTTACTGAAGGAAACAGCAGGGGCAGCCCGGAGCCTGCAGCATTCAACCTTTGAATCCACCAAACTACAGATCCGCCCCAAAACAAGGGGAGAAAAGGGATTAAAAACCCCAAACAAAGACGTTTAATGCAACCAACACACCAGGAGACCTTTTCAAGTCACCCACACCCTCCGGCCCTTTGGAAACACATTAAGAACTCCAAGACAGATTTTATATAATTGCTGCTGCCATGCATGGCCTGAGGGAGGTGATTTGTCTTCTCCTCACAGTGATGCACAGCCACACCAGAATCACAGCACCTCTTTTTGTGGCCACATCCTCCCCAGCCCAGCTTCAGAGAAACCCCTGAAGTGGAGGCAGGGGATGGGGAGGTTATTCCAGTGTGGGATAGTCCAAACCCTGCAAAGCAGCATCACCTGGGCAGATGGAGACATTTCCCAATGCAATTCCATGCAGCAATAATGATAATAATGATAATAATGATAATAATGTGCTGCAAGGCAGGGTGATCAATGCCTGTTTTCTAACAGCAAGGATCCAATATCACCCGGAAAGGAGAACTGTCAAGGCTCAGGACTTACTCTGTAGCTCCAGGAGCCACATTCCACTCATTTGCCAAGTCTGGTCTGGTTAATATAGGAAAAAAAACAAAAAAAAACAAAAAAAAAACCTCCACCTGAATTATTAAGGGAAGTGATGAATAACAGAGGGAGATGAAAACACCATCATTGCTCCCTCTCTGCTCTACCCAACCTGATTTCTTTCAAGCATTTAAATCCTCGCTTTGACTCTGCTCCTGCTGCTGGGCACTTCATTCACAGCGAAAGCCTTTATTAGTAAAACACATATTTGAGCCGTCAGAGCAGCTCCAGCTTTTCTTTTCATCACCTCACCCCAGCTCATCCCGGCATGAAGGGAGCAGGGAAAACACAGGATCGCATGCGAGAGCTTAACGAATTCAAAACAAAGAGAGCAGCCCTTGGGGAAGAGAGCAGCGTAATTAAAGCATTAATTCAAGTTACAGCTTGTGCTCTGGGCGAGCTCCAGTCACCCAAAAATCCCAGCAAGGGATAGCACCAGGTCAGGGCTCAGCTCTGAGGCTCAGCCACAGCCCCAGGCACACCCAAGCCCTCTCCATCACCCCCTTTCCGAGGCAGGAGCTGAAAAACCCACCTCCCTTCAGAGGGAATCACAGGGAAAACAAGCTCCAGCTCTCAGGGAGCAAATTAAATACCTGGAATAACAAGTGGGAAACAGGTTAATAAACCCTCTGAGCAACACTGACTGCTCCCTGCGTGAGCAACACAGATAAAGTGACTGAAACAGAGTCACAAGGGAGTTCAGGGGGATGTGGAGTTTTGGCAGGAGGCTGGAGGCAGGTATTGGAGCAGGGAGGGAACACTGCAGCATCCCTGGCCACGCAGGGCTGGCAGAAGGGAAACGCCACTCCAAAGGTGCAGCTCAAGAGCCTGGAGCATAACTCGGGGGGAGAAGGGTGAAATCCTGCAGCAGAGGGAGAAATTCTCCCTGCAAGGTCTTTAATAACACACACAGGTGTTGTGTGTGTGTTATGTGTTATGTTGCCTGCCCAGGGTGTGGGGTGGGCACAGGGCAGGAGGGATCTGCCAGGGGCAAGAAGTGCCAAGGAAGGGGGAGAAGGAAGAAAAAAAGCGATTTTATCTGGTGGAAACTGCTCCAGCACAGCAGACACACTTCATTTCAGTTTTGCTTTTTATATCACATCCACTACACGAAAAACAGCAGCAGATTTGAAAGATGGCTCTCAAACCTGAAGCCTCCAAACCTTCAGCTTCCTATTGCCCTTCCTGGTGCACACACCATCAAATTTGGATGCTTTTAAAGCTTCTGCCCTCTCCTCACCCCTTTTACTGGTTCTCATGGTTTTGCCTGGTCCAAACCAGCTTCACCTCACAGAAGCATTTCAATTTCAGCCAAACTGCTGCTTCCAGGGCTGGGGGGACATCCCTGTCCATGGCCAACACACGGGATGTTTGTGGATTCCCTGGATCACCACGCTGCACCCTGAGGAGCTGATTTCCTCCCCTCCTTGCCCAGCATCACCCCCCAACCCACAAAAAGGCATTTAAGGGCATTCCTCACCCCCTGTGGCCCTGCAAAAGTGCTCCAAGAGCCAGCAGAGCTTCTGATACCCCAGGATCTACAGGATTGGGACAGCTCCAGAGGTGACAGCTCCGGGACAAATCGAGCTGGAAGGGGAAGCAGCCCCTCCCAGAGCTCAGGATCTGGAAAGAGGGAGCAGGAGAGGGTTTACAGGACAGCAGGCTGAGGTACAAATTAAACCCCAATTAAACTCCTCTCCTCTCTGATGTACAGGGTGCAAGACTGGTGTCTCTCTAGCCTGGATCAGAAGCGGGCTGGAAGGAAAGGAAGGAGCTCCACAGACAGGTGTGAAGGTGAACGTGGATAAAGCAAAGCTCTCCCAGCAGAACCAGCTTCCCACGGGGTTACTGTGCCCATCCAGCTCCAGACCAGCTGGCATCCATCCCACTCCTGCTGTCTGTCCATCCCAACCCACCCTGGGCACAATCCAGCTGCTCCAGGGCAAGGAAAAGGGCTGGAGGAGAGACAAAAACCCAGGGCAGCCCCAGGGCAACACCAGCCTCCAGAGATGGAACAGAGAGGCAGGAACACCACTGAACACACAGCAAGGAGGACCAAAAGAAAAGGAAAGTAGAGAGGCACACAAAGGATCCATAAAATCCCCACGCGGGCATGGAAAAGCCTCGTGAGCACCATCTCACCACACAGCAGTACAGAGCAAGACATCAACCCAGTCCCCTCTTCCTCCTCCTCCTCCTCCTCCTCCCAGGAATCTGGCACCCTGGAGAAACCTGCCCAGAGCCTTTTGCATTCTGCAAACCTCGGCTCTAAAAATACCGCCGGGTGCCGGTGACACATTTCGCGCGGAGCCGGCGAGCGCAGCCCACGGAACCAGCCTGGCTCGGCGTCACGGGCAGCTTTTGTAAACAGCGACTTTTAAAGAGCGCTCAACAAGCACCCAAACACCCAAATCTATCATTGGGAGGGGCAGAACTGGAGGAGGGACCCCACCACAGGGAAAAATCTTGCAGAGGATGATAGGGAAAGTCAAGGGCCGGCCCGTGTTTCGCTGCACGTCCCATGCGGCTCAACTCACGCTTTGTAAGGTTTTAAGATGGAATTTCTCGCCCTGTAAAACACCACAAGAAGGGTCCCAGCTCCAGCCATGCCCACAGCAATGATACTCCCCTCACCAGCTGCTTCCAGAGAGAAAAATTCTCTATTTTTAGGGCAAGCAGAGGCTCAGAGATGCCCAGACAGACATTGTCTCCCCCTCCAAATCCTCCAGATAAATGGGGTGTGATCCTTCCCTTCCTCCCCAGGGGCCAGGATGAGAGGCAGAGCAGCAGGAAGAGTAGCCCAAAGTGTTGCTCAGTTAATCACAGTAATTAGCCACCATCTTGAGCGGCTCCCATTAGTTAGAGCCTGATTTTCTCAGGCACAGTCAGCACACGAGGTCTCAATTAAAACACATCTCAAAGCCAGCATGGAAGCACCACCCTGACCCACCGTGGGGCTCATCCAGGATATGGGAACATGCACAAGAGGTGCTCTTTTCCTTGAAGAACCTGCTTTAATTAATTTTAAAACAGGGTATGATTTCCCAGCCCTGTTCAGGAAGCCTCAGCTTGGACAAACAAGGCAAGAAGAGTGCAAATGCTCTTGGCTGCACCAGAAAACTTCACAAAAATATTATCCACAGCTAAAGGAACCTCCTCCAGGGATGTGCTGTCAGGGGCAAGGCACATCTCTGTGCTTTGAGGCACCTTTCCAGCTGGTTTGTGCTTATTTACAGGCAGCAGTCCTTGGAGAACCACAGGAGCAGATGAAGCTCAGCCCCTTCCCCCTGACAACTTTGAGCTTTCAGCTGCTTTTCCCACAAAGATCAGGCTCAGACATCCCCAGCATCTCACCAATGCTGGCACACCAACAGCTTGGGGTGTTTTTAAGGGACCTTCTATTCCCTGCTCGTTAAATGAGAGAAAATCCAGTGTTTTGGCACTAAAAAAAAAAAAAAAAATAGAACAATAACCCTGAAGCAGGATGGGAGGCAGAGATGCCTGTGGATGGCAAACTGCAGGAAGCTGGTGTTTGGGTGCCCGTGCTGCTTCATTTAAATAACTGCCTGGAAAAAAAAGCCAATATTGCATTTAAATCCACCAGAGCAGGGTTTGAAGCAGGGGGAGCACGGATCCCAGCACATCTCTGCCAAAGAGGAGAAAAACAACCCTTCTGAGCCCATCACTGACACAGCTGGAGGGTGGCCTTGACGTGGGATTTTTTTGGGGGGGAGAATCCCTTCCTCCCCCCTCATTTTGCAGGTTCCACATCCCAGCATCGCAGGGGAATCGTGGAAAAAAACGAGATGCCAGGGAGCAGCTGAGCCAACCTGCTGCTCAGAGCAAAGTCAGGATGATGCCGGGGGGGGAAAGGGAGAAAACCCAAAGCCTTCACCCACCCCAATCCCCCAGGGCTCGGGCTGCCCTGATCGTTTCTCAGGCTGCCAGAGAGCTCAGCAGCCTCTCCCCAGGCACGAGGCCTCACGCCCGTGACTAATGGTGTGTTTTGACATCCCTGAAATCCTCCAGCACTTCATTTCAGCCGCAGGGAGCAGGGAAGGAAGGAGGGGACATGCTGGTGGGGAGCCGGCACAGGGAGGGGAGGGCAGAAAGAGCTTTTGCAAGAGCAACAGGCAGGGATAAAGCAAGGCAGCATGGAAAAGAGATGGATGAGGGGTGGGCTGGGATCTGGAAGGCACCTGGGGAGCCTGTCTGGCCCCCTCTGCTCCTTGGCTGTGCCTTCCCTGGAGCTCTGTGGATTTATTTATCATCCCCTCTATCTTGAGTGGGGACAGAGGGATGCTCAGCAAGGCTATACCTGGTCGGGGAGGGATGCAGGACGGCTGGAATTGCTTCCAGGAGAAGGCAGCGTCCCCAGGCTCCTCGTTTGGAGTGTCTCCAGCGGGAGGCAGGAAGGTGACAGACAGCGATCCCCGGGGAGGTTCATTAGCGAGCCTCCCGTGTGTTCAAACACAACACGGGGGGAGCCGGCGGAGACACAGCCCCAGGCTCTGGCAGGGCAGCAAAGAGCATCACAGCCACCAGCAGAGCTGCTGGCCACCACCATCTGCCAGCCAGCAGCAGCAGCAGCGGGGAGAGGAGCAGCCGAAGCCATGGGGAGGGGATCTGGAGCTTTTCCGGCTGCTCTTGCTCAGCACCAGCTGCTCCCGCTGGGGGCTCAGGCAGCCCTGGGGGTGTGCACGGTGGGGGCTCCACACCACCAGAGAGGCAGAGGTGGGAAATGGGACAGCCTAGGGAGAACCAGGAGAGGCAGAGGTGGGAAATGGGACAGCCTTGGGACAACCAGGAGAGGCAGAGGTGGGAAAAGGGACAGCCTTAGGAGGACTGGCCCAAAGCCACCAGAGAGGCAGAGGTGGAAAATGGGACAGCTTTGGGAGGACCAGGAGAGGCAGAGGTGGAAAATGGGACAGCTTTGGGAGGACCAGCCCAAAGCCACCAGAGAGGCAGAGGTGGGAAATGGGACAGCCTTGGGAGAAGCAACCCAAAGCCACCAGGGAGGCAGAGGTGGGAAAAGGGACAACCTAGGGAGAAGCAGGAGAGGCAGAGGTGGGAAATGGGACAGCCTTGGGAGAAGCAGCCCAAAACACAGCCCTGCCCTGAGGGAAGGGGCTCAGAGCAGCACCAGGCTCACCCCAAGGCAGCAGGCAGAGCCCCCTCAGCACCGAGGCAGGAGAGGCACCCCCTATCCATGAATTCCAGCCACGAGCATCCTCAGTGGCACCCACGGATCCACTCAGCCGCGGGAATGAGCAGAAATTAGCAGAAATTAGCAGAAATTAGCAGAAACGAGCAGAAACTCCAGCTGCCATCAGCAGGGCGCCACTCACAGAAGTTTCCTTGGGTCACCAGGAGCAAGGAGCCCATCTGGCAGCAGCAGAGGTGCTGGGGGAGTGCCGGGGGGGACTGATTCCTCCCTTCAGCTGTCACCAAAGTCATCGGTGTGGCTGTGAGTGATTCACACCAGTGCATGAAGATCCTGTGAGTCACACGCTGGATGCGCTGGGTGGGTGGGTGCATTGACTCAGCCACGCCGGGGATGGGGCACGGGGGGCTGCAGCCTCACACGGCCCGGGGGACACTGGGCTCACACAGCTGCTCACACACGTGCTCGGCTCCCCATCAGTGCCCTCGGCAGTGTGGGGGAGCCAGAGGGAGGCTCTGCCTCAGCATCGACCCCTCACCTGCCCAAAAGAGGTGCCAAGGTGCAACGGGGCTGTGCTGTCACTCAGCCTTGCACTGGCAAAAGGTTTGCACTGCCCTGTGTGGCAGCAGAGGGGGAGGAACCCCCACCGCCCCCCCCCAGGTACCCAAGGGGTGCAAATGCTTCCCAAACTACAGTGAACAAACTTTCCAGGTGTTCCAGGAGTGAAGAAACTCTGGCAGGCAGCAGCAGAGAGCAGAGGGGAGCTCAGTGCCAGGGCCTGATGACACCACCTCCAGCTCCAGCTCCCAATTCCCCATCCAGGGCAGCTCAGCCCACCTGCACAGAGACCCGCAGTGCTCTGGGGAGCAGGGGCTGAAGGAAACGCCCCGAAACGCTCACATTTGGCTGGCACTGGGTCTCTCCAGTCCCTCAGCTGCTGGTGGCTGTGCCCCAGCCCTGCCAGAGCTGCCGGCAGCAGCAGCCGGGGCTGCGAGCTCCTGGCTCATCCCGCTGTGATGCTCTGCCTCGGGTGCCAAAGCAGCCCGGCCCTGGTTGGGGACCAGCCGGGAGTGTCACCGCGTCCCACGGAGCACGGACAGCCCCACCTGCAGCACGGACCGAGCCCAGGGAACAGAGTGAGACCACCCCGGGGTGCAGGGAGATGTGACCAGCGTAGTGCAGGGTGCAGGATGCACCTGCCAGCCCAGGATGATGGGGAATTGTTATCCCATCCCTGGCCCCGCTCCAGCAGCCACGAGCACCAAAACACACTCTGTGAGGCGCAGGAGCAGCTGGGAGAGCTGGCATGGCGAGGCAAACAAACCCTGATGTAGGACCCCGCTCACTCGTCACTGTCACCCACTGTCACCCACTGTCACCCGCGCTCGGGAGCAGCACCTGGACCCACGGAAAGCGGGGACACAACACGAGACAGAGCCCGGGGTGCCGAGGGCAGGGGGAAAAGGGGAGGACAGAGACATTTGGGAAGCCTTGGGCCGGCAGGGGAGGCAGGCTGGAGGAGCCCAGTGCTGCCCTGCACCCCAGCCAGGGCACCCCAAAGCAGGGCAGGAGGGGGGTGACACCTCAATCCCGCTTCACCCCCTCTGTCAGGAGGGTGGGCAGCCCCAGGAGCAGCCCGGTTACACTGGATCCCTCCCGAGGGTGGCGGGTCCCCCGGGATCCCCCAACCCCCCCAAAACCACCCTAAGCAGAGAGCCGAGCCTCCCTCCGTACAAACTTTACAAGACCCCATCCCCGCTACCCAGAAACCTCAAGGAAGGGGGTTAAAAAAAAAAAAAAAACCCGAGAGCCGAGCTACAAACTTGGGGTGCCGTCCCGAAGCGCCGCTGGAGCCCCCCCGGAGCTCCCCGGTCCCAACCCACCTGTGGCCCCCGGCTGCCGCCGGCTCCTTCCCCCGCGCTGCATCCCCGGAGCCCCGCGCATCCCAGACAGACGGGAGGGGAGGAGGTGTCCACCGGGAACCGCTCAGAAAGAGGAGGAGGAGGAGGAGGAGGATGGAGACAGCCCCAACTGGCGTCTCCCGACCGTCCCCAACAGGTAG
>VWYP01013133.1:0-87717 GCA_013400435.1 Pycnonotus jocosus
ATGTTCTTTGCACTTGTTTTTATTTTTAAAGTCTTTTTAGAAAGGTGTAAATCAGTGAGGATGGAAAAAGTGGGCTAAACCTTTAAAAGTTTTGATGGTCTGCTCCTCAACACCTATAACTGGATTTACTGAAAGGAACCAAGCGAGCTATTTAAAAAGCCTATACTGAACCACAAACATATGCCTCAAGCATACATTTTTAAAATCAAACTTTCTAATAGCACTTTGAAAGGATGTAAATCTTGTCTCTCGATTATTTTGGAAGTTTTGAATAAAATATGTAAAAGAGTAGAGGCCTTTAAATCCAAGAAGTGCTTTGGGAGAAACTAATGCTCTAGGCAAATATGATTACTGATAGAAATGGTGGAATATAACTGCTCTTATCAACCTTGGACACCTAGTGACTAAATACCAGGAGAAAGAGTCAATATTACACCAACTGTGCACTTAACTATGGTGTTTCTGTGTTCACATGGAGAACACAAAAATCAATTAATTGTGTGAGAGATACAATCCTTTCAGAATTCAGCCAATGCACTGATTTATTAATGTTATTGATTACACTGAACTAAATATGTAATATGAAGACCTGCCATGTCAAAATGTAGCTCACAGTTTTCAGGTTCAATATTTGATTTTCTTCTTAATCTTTATTTTCTTTATCCTTGAGACCACCTCTACTAATATAAATTGGAATTCTGTGAAGAGATCTACGCCAGTTATATTTCTATAAGTCTGCAGAAAAGTGCTTGGTATTTCCTTTTACTTTCATACTTAAATATTTATACACAGAAACCCCTTTTCTAAGATCTGAGACAAGATGGACACAAAATATAATTGCAATTAGAGATATGCTGAGCTTCCAGAAAAAATATGTCTGGAGACTAAGTCATGAAGAATACCTGCTGATTCCTAGGTAGTGTGGGTACTTAACTCACCTGCATGCTGTGCATGTAGTTACTGTTTGTATTTCACAGGAGAGATCTATTACCCATATCAATAGTGGGCAACCAATTATAACCAGAACATATTACTTCAACTATCCTAATATATTAGCTTGCAAGTGGCAGATCATGAAGATGATCTACAATAATTAGAGCAAACTGACAGCAAGTTATGCATGTGTTTGATTAATCAGAAAACAACATTACATACAAAAAATCAACATTCACTGCCACATTAGGCAGGCTGGAGTCTTCACCTTCCTCCTGCAGTTTGCAGTGACAGGAACAGCCAAGACCAGCTTTCATTGTTTACACAAAAGTACTAATGCTTCTGCTTATGAATTATGATTTTTACTGGCAGAATTTCTATTTTCCTAATGGCATATATACCTTGTGTACATCTCTAGGGCAAAACACATTATCATAAGTAAAATACCAATAGAAAAGAAGGTAAAAATACAGTGTGCAAAATACACATATTCTGAAAAACTTCTCATTGTCTGTATCTAATTTATGTATTTTTATTGTTTCAAAATGGTTTAATAAAATTCATGTTTCCTGTAAAACAAAGGAAAGTCTGATTAATCTTTTTCAATACAGACTTAATTAATACAGGCAAAAATGAACATGTTCAGCTGGAAGGTGGGAAAACAACCATGTTTCAAAGGATTTTTAGACAAGATTCTTGTTATGCATAAATCTAGCATTAGGAACCCAATACAGGTGTCTGTGCACTGAGGTACACAGAAAAGACATTGGCAACAAAGCAATTACAGTTATGAGGCAATCTCTACTAAATCAAATTGAACTCCTTCATCATCACATGGTGGATACAGTCAAGTGCCATCAGAAGACCTCATATACCTTATATTTCTCTTCCCACAGGTAAGAGAGATTTCTGTGACTAAAGGTAGGTAATTTAGTAGATTTTCTGATGTTTATATTTTAGTCTTACCAAAAATAAGGGTAAGAAGGGTGTTTGAAGAAATAGAACTTGATTTCTAGATAATTCTTTTATGTGCATTTGGATTTGGGGTATCTTCAAAAGACAACAGAACTGTCGTGCCACAGCACAAATGACATAGCATTTAATTTAATTTAATTTCTTCAAGGCGAAAGATAACGTATCTTTCATTATCAGTTTGATTCTCCATTGCTACTAATGAAAGTTTCCCTGCTAATCTGAACGGTCTACTTAGACATAACTATATAATAATATGTAGGAAGAGAGAAGTCCTGAAAATATCACAACTCCACCAAATTTAAAACCCACGCAAACTCCCCAGAAAACCAATAGAACCTCACATCACTTGCAGTCTGGAAACTGGTGTTTAGGAAAGAGGTGACACTAGAAAGCAAAGTGAATAGAAATTGAAGGATCAAAATGAAGACAATTCAGTTTTAGTATTCCTTGGTGTTTATTTTGCAGGCAAGTTTTCATTCAGCTACATAGTAATATGGAAAAAATTTCTCTAACTGTCCAGGTCCCAAGTATATTCCGTATAATGATAGAGTGGATTGGGTTGGAAGGGATCTCAAAGACTCTAGTTCCAATCCCTGTGCCATGGGCAGGGATGTCACTCACTAGATCAGGTTTCTCAGGGCACCACCCAACCTGGCCTTGAACACATCCTTCCATACCATGATGATTTTTAAAGATATTCTCTTTTCCATTCATAAAAAAACAAGAAATTAAAGATTACTTATTTCAATTGCATAGCATGGCAGTGTCAGGGTGGCAATTCTACATCACTGCAATTTACCATTTCTCACCTCAACATTACTATTTAGAGGTACTTTAAAAGGTCCATCATTACTGTACTGCAACCTCCTTTATTAAAAGGGGTATTGGGGATTTGTCTGGGAACACATAATTCAAGAGTCCTCTCTGATAAGCTGTTTCATCAGGGAGAGCTCTTTTTTTGAAATAGATGTGAATGGTACACAGAAGAATGAGTGAAATGGTGTCAATAAATACAACACAGTCTGTGTGGGCATAAATATCCCTTTCTATACATTCAAAACAGTAGATTCTAAACTCTGCTTCAAAAAAAAGAATACGAGGCTAATTGTGGCTAGGTCTCTGAAAGCATCAGCTTGCAACCCCAGTCAAAAAAGAAGCATTAGAACATCAGAAATTATTACGTGCAAAACCCCTCCCAATTCAACCAAAAAACAGAGCAGGAAATTTTTTTAAATGCATAAATCTACACACTGTATCTTCATGTTAAACACTGAATTTCTGATCACTATAGCACAAAAACAAAAACAAAAAACAAAACCCAAAAAAGGCATAAGATCTAGGAAAGAGGCAAAAAAAGCAGTAAGAATATAGAGGGATTTTGCTGTCATTCCGTATAAGAAGATGGTGGAATGGACCAGAGTTCATTATCTTGAAAAAGCGATAATTGAAGAAGCATTTGATAAAGGCCTATATAAAGATAAAAAGGGAGCCTTCATTACTATGATATTAGAATAGAAATCTTTCAGTTCTAATTCTACAAGAGACAATCTCACAAACAAACACAATGATTTCCTAAAGAGAAAACATAATTTAATTGTGCACAAAGCATAATTGTGCAAGTCACCATCCCAAAATGACACACTGCAAAAGCACAAATAATTCAAAAGATCTAGTGCATACATTACTACACATTGAACACAACCTGAGTCTGACCTCTGACATAACAAGACTTCAAGCCACTGCCTGCCCAGTGGTGGGAGGGTATACACAGGGAAGAATTGCCTGGACATGCTTCTTGTACCCTTTCTTTAGAAGTCTTTTTCATGTTCACCCAATGTCTTTGTACCTCGTGCATCAAAAGAAAAGCTAGACTAACCTGCCCCTCTGCTTAATAAAATACCTGTTTTCTTCCTGGAAATAGGAAATACAGTAGCCTTCATTCATCACCATTAGCAAACTGATAGGATGCCACATTAACTGAGCTCACTGTAATAGAGGTTAGATAGGTAAGGAATTGTCTGAAGGCAAGATAGCTGGCAGAAGTGGTGAAAGCCAGACATGGATGAGTTTCTCCGAGCTGGATTTTTCAGTTATGCAATTTAATATTTTCATTAGTCATCTTGCTAGGAAAAATAGTAGGAGCATACTGATGACATTTATTGATGACACAATGTGAGCAGAGGTGCTCCAATACAGAAAATGACTTTTAGATTGTATGGGAAAGAGTGGATGACCTTGAAGACTGGTGTAATATAAATGGGATGAAGTTTAACAATAAGTAACTCAAGATTATATATAAACAGTATTTCTGTTAGGAACTAGAAGCTTAACCTCTGGAAAGACTGAGAAGAATCAGTTATAACAGTAGATTTGAAGACAACCATACTTACCTTGATGTAACACAGTAAGAGCTAAGAAAACAGTAAAGGCTAATAAATTCTCAATTATTTGACTTATGCTTTCAGTTCTCTGTTTTATCCTGAAACTTCCACAGTTTGCTGTATTCAGATTTTCTAATTTTAAAGAGCAAAGTAGCCATCTCCAGTGTCATCAATAACCCAGTAGCTCTTTGCTCACATAATCAGCATACAAATCTGAGAAATATTTTCTAGGTTCTACCAGACTTCCAACAATGAAAAAATTATTTTTCAATAGTGAAAAGCTAAAGACAAGGCAGACCATATGAATGTCTAAAAAATGCTGATCTTTTAGAAATAAATCTGAATGTCATATAGAAAATAATTTACCATCTGGAATACTTATGGCTCCTTATGCCATTTGCCTTGGAATGTTTTTGATTTCATAAGGAAATCCCAAGACTTATTTTCTAACACTAATTTATTTTTCAGTGTCATCACTTTCAATTGTAATTTTCATTATGACAAGTGATTGTATTCTATAAATATTAGATGCAGAAGAAGTCTAAATGAATTACAAATCACATCACTGAGAGGCAGACAACATAAAATTGGTATGTCACTTGCATGTTACTTATAAATTGTGAAAGTTCCCCCAAAACTTTCTGTGAGAGCTACGGAGGGCTCAGATGCTACTCTCAAGTAATCTGATTTATTTCATGGAATTGGCTGTACATACTTGCTCTCTTCTCGTGCTCTTACTGCGCAAGTTCTACCAATAGTGGCTTTGGAAAGATTTCTGCAAAATCAAATAGCAAGTTCAGCATAGCAAAAGCCAGAACTGGAAATCTAAATTTACTGATGGAAACTCAGCTCCTTCCTCTGATAGTGTTGTGTAGGGAGTTTACTCTTGGACCAGAAAGTGATTAAGCCCTGAATGTTTGCAAAAAACCCCAAGAACAAGATAAGACTTTCTAGTTCTCAGGGCTGTAATGAACTAAACTTTGAAGGAAGTTTGTTATAAACAGCACTGAATGTTCCTATGAGACAGGTCACCTTTAAAAGCTGCCTTAAAAGTAAAGATTTGATAATGCTTCAAACACTTGTCCAAAAAAATCCAGGCATCTACTTTGTTTCTTTAGTTTATTGCAATTTATATTTATAATAAGAAAAGACAGATTCAAGCCTTTATCTTATCTTCTAGAGGAAAAAACTGTACATTCATTCACAATACCCTGGCACTACCTCAGAGTTTAACTGATTTTTTCAAACTGAACTATCAGTCTTACACTAAGGGGATTTGGGTTATTAATTTTTTTCTTATCCATTGTTACAAAAAAAAATAGTTATATTGAAAAATATCTTGTAAGCAGAATTTCAAAAGTGCATGTATTATAGAGCTCAATATCAAATTTTTATAGTGTAATGAAAACACATTTACACACACATTCCAGAAACTCATGCACAATATATAGAATGGTTTTATCCCTAATTTAACTTAAAAGCTTTTTTCACCTTCAGTTTAACAACGTTTCAACTTTGATTTCACTTGAAAGAACGGGTTGCAGCCATGAAAATAACCAGCTGAAGTTCTGTTGTTTTTTGTTATTGATATAAGAGTATGAAATGTGTCTGTGATTCAACATTTATGTTATGTTGTGTTGGTCAACAAGTTATTGAGTATTTTCAATGTAATTAAGTTTTTTTCCTCCAAGAAAGAGACAAATTTTCCTAGTAAAGTTCAACTCAGAATTGCAAAGCAAAAAATACCTTCAGAAAAATCACTTGTGGGATAGGTATGTAATTCAGTAGTCTGAAACCTAATCAACTTGTTTCCTGTGGCAGAAAGCATAAAGTCCATGGAAGAAAGTACTCTGGATAAATTATGAATAACTAAGTTAAGGTGATATAATAAAAAGTTACAAATACACTACTATAATAAGGATAAAAAAATTACTATACTCTTTTAGATTTGCTTCATACAAAGACTTTAGCTACCCAGAATTCTTTACAATCATTTTGAACATAATTTCCTTCTATGACTCTAAAATAATTTTAGACTTTATATATAGACTTGATATCATAATGCACAACTGATAAACTACTTTAAAAATAGGTAACATTCAATGACATTCTTCAAGTAAATGCCAGTGAGAATGAGAAGTGAGATCAAGTTATTTTAATGGCACCCAAAGTGAAGTTTCTTATTTTTCACTAAATCCTCTGAATCAGGGATTGATCCTTCAGTGTTTACTATTTTTTCACCACTAGCTTTTCTGAGGAATTGCTATCAAAAGGTGTTTTAATTTCTGAAGAAGCCCAGACACCTTTAAAACTGTCCATATTTGTATGACTTTAAAGTAATGCAGGGCTATTTTCACGGTCATAAATTCATATGCAATCCTATTCTGAGCAGTCTTCATAGTTTCTCAATTCTTAGACTGTATGGTGATGTTGGTTTAAAATTGAACTATCCATCCAGTAACATACATCAGACATTTATTTGTCTTTTGTGTATTGAATCTTAAATATATTTGGAAAAGCAACAAGAAAATCACAGTCTAATCTGCTAAAACCACACTAATGGTTTGGCTTACCACATTTTGTATGAGAAAATTTACAGAATAAAAGAACAGCCCTGCAGGAATACTGTCAAAACACTGGACATACCTTTGCAAACTTTATCAGATCAATAAAGAATATTACTGAAGAAAATCAAGTGAGGAAGAATCTCTGTTAAACTTCACACATGCAGACTGCAAGCAGATCAGCAATGACACACCAGAAACCCAACTGAAGAGCCAACAGAGCAATTTATATATCTCTAGGAGTAATACCAAAGACCTAGATGAGGACCTTCCCCTCTGGGGAATTACACAGGTTCTTCTAGTTACATCAGGAGGTGGAAACAGTTAACTCTGCATTTAAATTAGAAGGCTGTACCTAGATTTTAAAGTCAGACAATAACCTGTGGATGACACCCTTGTATTTTGTTTTTAATATTGCTTGAAGACTCTAGCATTATTTCACGGATATTCTATCGATGTGAGAGACACAATTAACTGTTCTAGGAAGTAATTAATTTGTTATGTCCAGAGCAAACTTCCTTTTCACAGCACAGCCCTAAGATGCTATTCTGTCATTTTTAATTACCAGCTAATCAGCCAAAGTACAAGTGCTTTACATTTCTAAAAAAAATTAAATATTTTATCATTCAGTATGTTTGTATCTGACAAATGCAGGGAGAAAATATGAACAGGAAAAATCTAAGTGCAGGATTCCAGGCAGTAGTTTTTTAAAGATATTCAAAGAATAAAGTTTAACATCCATGGTCAGGAAAAGAAAAAGAAAAGAACCAACCAATATTCCCCCTTCCCCTCCCCAATAAAACCTTATCAACATGCCTATTAAGACAATGAGAAAAAAAACTAATTAAAGTAAATTAGCTTAATGTGCACAAGCTGGATAAAGACAGATCACTTTTAAAAATCCAAGAAGATAATGGTACCCATTTGGGATATGTTTTTGGCATTTTTCATATAAATTGGACAGTTTTAGAGGATAAATATGGTTAGAGAAGTCCTCACAGGCAATTATGTCTTTACAGTGCTGGTGGCTGACATCATAAAAGTATAATTTTAATTGCTATTAATTGTGTTAAGTCTACTTTTATTGAATACTTAATGCCATCTCTGACAGTTGTTGTAATTTATGTACTTTAATGAAACTTCTTAGTAGAACTTTGGACATTGAGGGTCATTTCCACTATGCTCAAAATAAGGCATTTTATCAGCTAGGGAAGTGCAGGTTATTAAGACACTGATTTTTGCCTTCTCAAAATTTGTTCCTTTTCATTAGCCTTATATGGATGACTAGAAAACCAATTTCTGTCTCATGTTCTAAATGTATCAGAATTTACTAAATATTATCATAAGAAACTGCTATGACACAGTTTTCCCATATGAAACAACCTCTCTGTTTAATAAGGAAATTGAATTAAGACAAGCTGATGAATGACTAAATTACACCAATTCACATTAATATCTTGCCATTTGGGAATACAGAATGGGTAAAATAAAACCTTGACGTCTCTTTGGTGTTCAACTATAAAACCACTCACAACTTTAACTGAATAGGGTTGTCTGCTGGAAGAGTTTGACCCAAAGATTTGTGAGCAGATAAAACAGCAGAAGAAATGCAAAAAGATTAACAGTAGAAGTATTTAACAACATGATATTGTGCAATGTAGAGAAAATAATGTTAGTGAGTTTACATTTCTGTACTAAAATTCACATTGCTCTACTCCTAATAGTTGTAGGTCTTCACTGCTCCTGTGATTAGCATTATTAAATTATGAGAAATTAATTTATCTCTATCAGTGCTAGTTTCAATATTTGTGAATTAGTAATTGGCCCAGCAGCACTAATGAGACAATATATCTGTTGTGGCTCTTCTGTCTGTTAACATGCCTACTTAAACTGGAGCATCATTATATACAAAATAAATTATTGAATTGGGTAGGAATGTGTCTCAAAGAATTTCCAGACCCTTTGGAAATCCTAGCCTGTTATCACCAATGTGCAAAGCTTACTTAAGAGAACAGACTACAAAATAGCAAAGGAAAACAAAGAAAATTAGACAAAATACACTCCTTTTTTTTTTTCTCAGCTATCAGAGGACATTACAATTAAGGTGATGCTCACTAATGAATCTTGTACAGAGCATTTTAAGTAACTGTTGTTGAGATTTTTGTGCACTAGTTCTAAAGAGATAGCATAGGCAAATACAGCTACTGGGTATTTACCATCACATTCACCTGACTATCACTGAATCAATTCAAGAAGTCTTACAATTAGGTTTTTGCAGTCCTGTAGGTGAGGTGTTTTATATTAAATGTGCAGCACATTTATTTACTATTTATCAAGTGTTTTTGTGAACCATCCCCTCCCATATCAAGCAGTCTTTCAAATTGGAGTCTATTAGGTAATGCTAATTGTAAGTAAATGCTTATCTGAGTAATTATTTTTAAATTCTAAATTGTGAAAACTACACTATTTTCCTGTAACTTACCAGAATTAAAATCTCCATTGATATTAACAAGTTTTATACAGTTTTTGTTGTTTGCACTTACATCACATGATTGGTCCAGATGATAAAATTTAAAAAAAAAAAAAAAAAGTATTTCTAAAAAAATTGATTTCATGATATATTAGACGCAGAAAATGAGATATTAAAAAAATCTGTGTTAATCAGCATCAATTTTTGTCTTGGAAAATACAAATCCAAGGACTCACAGTACAAAGTTGCTCCTATTGCACACACCCTGGGAACCACTTTTCTGTTTTAAGCTATTAAAGATTTTAGTTTTTATCTTTCAGTTTCTTTATGGAACTAATGTGGGCAGAATTATGAGAATGAAACAAGATGCATGTGAAGATGACAGATGAATTTCCTCTTGCAGTCTAAATAAATTAATTAGGTTTTGATCCACTATATGGATCACAGTTCACTTTCTCTTCTCATATCTATCCACAGAAAATGTCCTCAACAAAACCAATATATGCTATCCCCAGCATTTAAAAAGCCTCATAACATATCCAGGATTTATGTTAACAGAAAGGACAAAACTAAGAGGTGAAAGAAATGTGTCAGACAACAGCCTTGCAATCCAGTTTTAGAAATATGTATTTAGAAAAAACTGTTACCAAGCTGTAACATTTATTCTACTTACTTCTCCCTGGGAATATTCCATCTTTTATTACAAAGGATTGGAGGGAGATAAATCCAAATTTTGACCTCCTAGTTCAATTAACCTCCCAATTATATTGCTAATTTAAGAATAACTTGACTGAATCAAATGGAATTATATTAAAATGGATGTAATTGGAAGGAGAATGAAATACTGTATTTATAACATCCACAGTAAAAGCCAATAAATTCATGTCAGGGTTGCAAATATTGCTGCTGGAAAGTGTAAAAGTGGAATGATCTTCCTCAGTCATGGGGTTTTGTGTATTTGATGATTTTTATTGGAAAAAAATGCGGATAGACAGTCAGGTTAGCCTTTATTTACAAAAGAAGACAGAGGACAAGGCCTAAGGTGAGCATGAGGGAAAAACTTTCTCTAAGGGACTTGACAGAATGGGAATGGCACAAAGGAACCGGTGGAAGACCAAAACAGAGTTTGGAAAAGCAAGAAAGGATTATATGGAGCCCAAGACACTATGAGGATGACAGACACACGAGGGGGATGAGAGTTAGGAGAGGTAGACTGGCCACAAGTAGTACTTCAATGGCAGTAAAAATGTACCACTGATAAAACCATAAAACAGGACAGAAAAGGAATTAATAAAAATATGTGGGTCTGTTGATCTTAAAAGTCAGTCTGAAACACAGGAAACAGGAAAGAAAGAGGAGGTCAGGAATGACTAGGTCTACATCTGAGGTGCCTTACAGCAGTGGGAAACTATTCCATTCTTAACACACTTCACTGAGTTTTTGATTTCTAGGATATACAGGGTGAGATGGTGGAATGCAGAGAAAAGTTCTTTATATAGAGATATTCCCTGCAATACAGCTGTGTCTTTATTTTTCAGATGGAGAAGGAAATAGAGCAGATTTTCAGGAAGGTATCTTGATCCCAGGGGATGTTGATCAATAGACAAGAAGAGGAATGTTGGAAACAAACCACCTAAATCCACTCAAATGTCTAACTTAAAGTATAATTGCTCCCTTTATACCCTACTCTCCCCTCTCCTTTTTTTTTTTTTAAAATTTATTTAATCAATTGCCAAGAAAGGTTTGACTTTTATTTGAACAGAGATTGCTACATTAAAGTGCTCTGCAGTGAGAGGGACGGATACGGAGCAGTGCTGCTGGCTCCCCCTTCTTGACAGCTCTGGGTGGTGTTAGATGCTATTGCCAGTGTGAATGGAATAGGAGTCACTGAGAAAAATCCTGAAGGTGTGCTGATCAGCAGTCTTTCAGTAAGTAAGCCCAAATCTTGATAGCTCTGAAAAGAGCTGATTTTACTTATTTTTTTACTTTATTTTTAACTAAACAGTCACTAGGTTCCTTAGTCTCCACATGACAAAATAATCAAAGAAGATATTATCCAATATTAGCAAGTAAAAATAAAAATTAGAAGAAACATTGAAACCCATCATGTTTCCAGCTTCTGCTGTTTAAAATCTCTAGGAAGCAGAAAAATCTCAGCTTTGTTCTTTGTCCATTCACGAAAAGCCTGTCAAAGAACAGAGCTGAATCTTCAAAAATATTAAGATAAACATCCATAATAATGGTAATAAAAGCATGCTGTCATGTATCTTCTGTGAAGCATAAAAGTTTAGTACATTATTTAAATGCTTGTTTATTGCTTTAGAGATGTCATTCCTTGATTTTGCAATATTCAAAGCACTTCAATTGTTGTAATTTTTTATTTGCAAAGTTTTTCTCTCATAATCTTTTTATTTTCAAGACTTGTAAATGCAACCACTAGTTGCCATGTTTGCAAGGCAAATTGCTGCTAACAGAGCGATTGCTAAGAAGAGGAAAAAAGGCAGAGTTCATGCTTCTAGGACTGTGACCTATAACTGAGGTTGTCCACAGGGTAGAAATGTGCCTCCCAAAGTGCCTAAACTGCGAGAAAGGTTTGGGGCAGAATGGGAAGGGTCACATGCCAAAGGACAAAACCCCCAGCCGGTGCCTGTTACTGGGAAGCCCCAATCCCAGCACGACAGTTCTGTTTCTCCTTGTTCAGCAGCTGCCTGGGGACTGCACCACCCTGCTCTGCACTCCTCACATACTCAGAAACCTGATAGACTCACAGCTGTTGCCATCAAAAGTAAAATTCATCCTGGGCTGGGTGCCAGCATAAGGACTATGGCATTACTAAACACCCACTGAAACCTTCAAAGGCTTGCACAATACTTAAGACCTTGTAGCATTTGGCTGAGACAGGCTAAGAGTGCAGCACTGGAACCAGATTATTTCTTCTAAAACTTGTGAATGTCAGCAACGAAAGATTTTAAGATGGTTTTATTTAATCAAACATATGTATTTCAGGGTAAAGAGTTGTTTTTACTTTTATGGATAATAAAAGACCTTTCAAAGTTTTAATTTTAGTGTCATAAATATACAATACAGTGTCAGTGTACTTGTTTTATTTCTGAATTGTTAGCAGAGAACAATAGAGTATTTGGAAGTTCACCTGTTTTCCATTCAAAAATGGAACAATCCACAAGATTTTAACAGGTGTGTATATATGAAGAGAGAACAGTTGGAAAACAGTGGGATAGAAAAAATCCATATCCCCATCTTGAAGTGATAATTTATATACTGTATGTGCTAGGTCAGCCTATAATTATTACCAGAAAATCTGGTGAAAGTCAAGTAGCATGCTCTGCTAACAGGTAACCATACAGAACAGCTGTGTCCTGCCAGCAAATGTTTTAACATCTTACACATTCTGTATTTCAATTTTCTGACTTGCTAAATAGGAGCAGCAGTGCCAAAGCATGCTCAATAAAGGGTTTGCTATGTACAGATAAAGAGCCATCTGCATACTGAGTATTGGTTGGCATTTGGTCAGTAACGGATATATGGTTCTACAAATCTACCCTGGTCCATGAAATCAAAATTCCATTCAGAATACTGTTAGAAGAACAGGGTTAATACTGATAAATATCAGTCAGCTCTGGTTCTGTTCAGTCAGACAAAATTCTATTTTGACATTGCACCAAGGTGCAAGAGTGGAATTATGCTGAACCATTTGGGCAATTCCAACAAACTGCATGAAAGACAAAGGATATTTAGTCTGTTTTAAAATGAGATCTGGCAGTTAAGAACTTAAATGCTATTGTTTTCCAAAAGTTTTTTATATGATGCTATTATCCTACTCCTAGTTACTATGACCTATCATTTCAGTTTTATGATATATATTTTATTTTATTCATTAAAAACATTGGCTACTCTGAAAAACACAATGTGGAGGAATTTACATTTCTCCTTTTCCTCATATTTCTTTTTTCTGTGTTATAAATGTGCCCATTTTTTGATTTATTGTGTGCTCATAAATCAATACATTTGTGCAGTAATAAAAATAACTTATTGTAATGGTAACAGCTCCAAAGGACCCCTGACTATGAGTGGCATTGTATTTAATTCAGATCTATGTTCCATTCCCCAGCTAATGGCACACTGTGGGTTATAAAGTGATTAAAATTGTTGTCAAACTGGCCTCCTGGAAAGAGGGAGCCCAACTTCTTTTCCAGCATTTGGTAGATCTGCAGGATCTATATTTGATTCTTAGAGTTGGAAAGCAAAGAAAAGTTAGTGTAGGAATAATAAGCCAGGAAATGATGGAAAAATGGCTTTTTTTTTTTTTCCTAACATGCCTCTAAACAACAAAACAAAAGAAGTAAACAATAGAAACAAAGAAGGAGTCAGTATTGCGGTTTTTTGAAGGTTAATGGAAATACAAAGAGATTTGCCTACAACTACACAGGAAAACATTAGAAGAGGTAGGAGTATAACTGATCTTTGGAGTCAAGTCTCTAGTGTCTTTATTACTGTATTTCTAGCTTTGGTTCCTTAAGGGTCATTGGATTTCTTTCTTATTTTTTAAAATTTATGTTTACTCTTTTCAGTATTGCTGAAATTTCTCTTTATAATATTCCCGAGAGATATGCCGGCAATACATAGTACTATTTTTTGAACTTCAGCACTTTTATGCTGCTTCACAAACATCATATTTCTTTGATAATGAAGGGAAATTATTAGGAATACTAGACTGATATATTAATTGAAGATTCAAAAAAAGAAGATGAAGTTTATTACTCTTTGTCGTAGCTTTTTCTAAGGCTAAAAAAAGTCTAAATAAATGACAGTTTGGAATCACATTGTAGCTGATTCTCCATTTGCTACACTGGTGCATAAAAGAACTGCCATACAGCAATTCTTGTTAATTCTAGATAGTGTCACTGTGTATCAGAAAGCTCTAAAACTCCAGAGACACCTTTCAGAGAAACTGTAATCTATGCAAGTTGTGGTGAAAGGGAAAGGGAAAGGCTTGCCGTCAGTTATGGCTTTCTGGCTTTTACTGTTCTAAAGGAAAGAGATCTAAACATCTGTGGTCAATTAGAGGAAAAAACTGTTTCTGAGAGAAACAATACACATGGGTCCTGCAATACAGTCAACTGTACATCTTTGGGTTTCTTGTGTTGATGTATCAGTGTATATTGAGTGTAACAAGCAATACACAGATAAGAACTGCAATGACCCATTGTACCTTTATATTTCAGCACCACAACAGCTCTTTTATCTCCCTACAAATCTAGATCAAGATGTAACTATAATCCATCAAATTTCATTTTACCCACCTGTAATGTCAGCTTTTTCTCTGCAGAAAACTCAACAGTCGTGGTAAAAAAAAGACAAAACTCCTGGATACCACCTTAAAACCTGAGCCCCCTAAGGCTTAACCTTGAATCCAATCTATCCGTTTAACATCTAGCAGTTTTTAACACTATCTTTGGGACTTGGGATTCCCCCCTTCCCCTCACAGCTTTCTCCATGACTCATGGCATACCTTCTATCTGCTCATATAATTAATCTTTTGAAGTTCAGATGTCTAAGCAGCTCTTCTAATAGACACTCTTTCTAATAACTGAAAAATAAGTATGTTAAAAGGACAGGTATTGCTTAAAGACTGTACAATTATAGCCAATTATTTGCTGAGCATTCATATGCTTTATGAATCCTTAGCAAAATAAATTCTGGAAAAAAAAGACATTTTACCTTCCCTTTTAATGAGTAATAACCAGTGCATATTCTCAGGGAAATGGTGAACATTTTAGAAACAAAAACTGCATTAAATTTCTTCAATGGTTCTTTTAAATACAATAGAATTTAACACTGGGGTTTTTACTAAATAGGTCTCTGCTGCTCCCCTGCTCTTGAGTCATGCTTCAAGAAGACCTGCAAAATGGGTTGAGCTAAATTATTTTCCTAACTTTTTACCTATCCTTCTATTTGTCACATTCAAATGAGGCAGTGCTCATGTAAGAACAGGAATAATCACTAGGGAAAGAAAGTATCCAGGAATCCAACTTAGGCACAAAATGGTCTGGATTCAGTTTTAGCTTTTGATAAGATTTCCTTGTGACCACTGCTTAATCTTAGCACCTAGGCATCTCAGGATATCAATTATAAGTGACACATGAGCAGGTCTGTGGAATGTACTCTTATTATAAGTGCCATTCTTACAGCCTTGTTAGCTTAACATTGTTCCCAGGGAAGTATGTGCTGAAGAAAAGATGTGTCATGCATATGTATTCTGCAAGGCTTCCTCAGTTCCAGCAGGGCTTCATATTCCCTTTTCTTGCTGTTAACTTCTCTAAATGTACTACTAGATTTAGGACAACACCCATCACTGCAGAACCCAAATATACCAAAGCACTGCTGCACAGAAGTTAAGATTCCAAGATCACTTAGGATTGAAACTGCTCCAGACCCTGGTGTCACTCATGAGTACACATTGGAAGGTGAGACTGAGAGAGTTAATGTGTACTTTATAAAATTTTGTTGTGCTTGTATATGTTAATTTTCATGTTTTCCTGCTGAATGTTTTTCCTGTATCTATGTTTATTCTGTGACCTGTAGCTAATGTTTGTTTTCTAGCTGAAAGCCAGCTAAGCCTCTGCTGGTACTTGTCATATGTTGACAGCATTCAACAGTGCATACAGTATCCTAACAACTTCATAGAGATAAGGGGGGAAATATGCATCCACATTCATAGCTCCATCTCAGATTCTCTGCCTACATTTCAGTGGTAAAAAAAAACTTGGAGAAAAGAGAAGGAATGAAATTGTTCTTCACAGACACATTAGTGACAAAAGAGAAAGCACAAACAAGCAATTTCCTCAGACTGAAATAGGTGTCAAAGAATTTTAGACAGAGTCATCAGGTCCAAAACAAGCAGATGAAGGGATGAGGCTCAGAACTAAATGTAAGTCATGGCTGACTAGCTGAAGAAATAGGGATAGCAAAATCAGCCTTCAAACTTCACTGGATCCTCTCAAAGTTCCTGAAACACCAGCTTCTGACCTGAAATCCCAATGCCCTGCTCAGTACAAGCCTTACTACTATGAAACTTTATGATGACAGATATAGTTTTACATTTTCCTTACAAATGCTGTTCTTTTAACGCCTCTGCTTCCTAGCTGCATGATTTATTAAATCTAAGTTCCATTAACTCGTAATTTTTTTTTCCTGCTGAATCCTTAACAATTTCCTACAGACTACTCAAGACAAATGGGAACTTTGCTTCACCATATTTCCTCATATAGTTTCTGTTGTTCCTTTATTATTTAAAAATAGTTACTGCAGCATAAACTAATTTTGCAGTTAAGGTTACTGGACTAAATTCTCTTTTGTGCTGCACATTGTTTAATTATATCTGTGTAAATAAACACAAAAACCTAGCAACTCTAACAGTCACTTGTACAGTTTCCAGCTTTTTATGCATCTCTGCTCTGATTCAAATGGCAGAATGTGAGAGACCTAGGAAGAGGTTCTGTTGACTCCACTCCTTGGAAAAGGTTTTATACAAGAATCATGGTGTAGTGTCTGTTTGTCTATTCACCTTCACTTCCACTATGCCAACAAATGAACAAAAACCACAAAGAAGCTATTATCTAATCAACCAAAAATATTGGACATGCCACTGAGAGTAAGCTAAACTTTCACACATATTGATACTGAAGAGACTGCTATTTTTTAAATTAATGCATATACATTATGGATAGTATTAGTGCTTTTCATTTGGTTTTTAAAGCATTGACTATAAGTTATTGTTTATATGCAATTCTTAAAACAGTATAGAAAAAAAGATTAACTTTAGTCACAGAAAGAGACTCTTAGAGCTAAAAATTGGAGATACTCTATTGTATTTTTACCATATTAAGGCAAAACAATGCTGCAACTAGAAAAATTAGTCTCAAAAATTACTTAATTAAAAATAAGATCAACGTATCATAAGCATACTGTGATAAACAGTTTCTGTTGGCTGCAGAGTCCATCTCATCCAGTCCCTCTCATCCAGAAGGAGATTTGTGAAAATGAGCACAAAGATGGCTGATTATAAGTTAACTCTTCATAAAAATTAATAATCACAAGAACATCAAAAGGATATTCAGATAATTTTATACAGGTCACCCCTAAGTATTCAGATTTTCAGCATTTTTTTGCTTCACACATGGTACTCTTCCTCTGGTCTGTGCAATGGGAAGGTGCTTGGAATTAGAGAACTGACATCTGAGTGACAGATAAGATATGCTTGGCAAAAAGTCAGTAGAGCACAGTTCAAGATCAGCAATGGTACTTTGAATTTATTTTGGAATAGAGAATTCTTCTTTTAAGATAAAAGAGAAGGCAATACCAAGGCATGTACACCCACGCATTACAGCTAAACTCACTTCAGCATAAACTTTATGGCTATGTTGCAAAAACAAGTTCTTGCTCTTAATTTCTCTGAAATTTGGAGAAAAAGTCTTTGGGATTGTGCCATCAGTGTTTAAAACATCATGGAGACCAACTAGTAATAACACCACTTCAGTTACCAAAATAGGTAATGTACATTGCAGGAATAAAACCAACTATTGAAATTCTGATCAAAAGCATTAACTCTGATTCTTGATTAAAAAAAAAAAAAGTGATAGAAATATGAATTCTGTAACTTCAGATATTATTAAAAAAGCATTATTCTAACATATCACTAGACACAGGTAGAAAATGATCCTGAAAAGAGAGAAACTTGGAAGAAAACAGGTCTTTTAAACATAATCTCTGTAGTTCTCACTGTATGTAGATAAAACAGGTGGCATTATGTCCTGCTAGAACATACTAACATGAAGGCAAAGGAAAAAGAAAATCAAATAAGTATGTAAGTCTTTCTAAAATGATTAGTATCATACGAAGACAATGGAAAAAAATTTTCAGTGTTTTTAGATCCAAGATACTCTCTCTTTCCTCTCCTGCTGATAAAATAGAGCAGTGGCAAAATTCTCACATTATAGCATATAGTTATTACTATACTAAACTATTCTCTAAATACATGAATGTTTGCTATTTTTAATGATTATTAACAACATCATAAAAACATGTGACAAAAATCCTAATAAATATACATTTAGTTCTTCTTATTTAAAGAGAACAAATTATTCTCTTTCTGAACAGGTATATAACAGGTATATATGTCTCTAAAACACTTACAATATACTGGATAATCCAAATATTAAAAAACGTTTTAAATGTAACTCAGTGTTCTTCCTACCTCCATAATCAAAAGCATGCAGCATATCATCAGAAATTTCTAAAAGGTATTAAATTTTTAATTTTACTCTACTTGCAAGTCAGCTTTAAATTTGGAGGGAGAGTTCAGAACCTTTATACATCAAAATGGAAGCATACAGGTTTTTGCCCAGAAGTCAGTAATGTCAAACAGTATAATCTATTTCATTGCTGGCAAAGAAATTTCATATTCTATTTCTTAATGTCCAGCATGCCAAAAAACATAATAGGATATGTTTTAATAATCTATAATAAAAACAATTACCATACTAGATATGCAAATACCTCCCATTCAAACTTGTAACGAACTTTCATTAGATATGAGACCTTTGCCTTGCTTACAACCAGAAAAAATGTGTGTCCAAAAACTAGCAATAAGAGTTATTCTGTTCTTAAAGAAAACACACTGTTGATCCAATTATTTTGGAATAGTGAGCAGCTACAGATAATTGCTTATATATACATAGCTACAACTTGGTGCTCTGTCATGACTTCCTCCTGGTGAGACCTTTGTATCCCCCTTTGGCTGAATTACTCTGTTGGAATGATATTCACAAGAAAGGTGTTATAACTAACAAGAAACTTGAAAACTTTTCACAGAAATGGAAACAAGAGGTGATATTCTGCAGAATCATCTTCAGTAGAAAAAGAAATTTTCCCCACACCAGTGGGGAAAAAAGTCTAATAAACCAAAAGTTATTAACAGATGTTCTCAGGTTCTTATAAAAGCTGCTCCTGACCAATAATTGTATAGAAGAATGGAAGCTGGTGTCTTGACCAGCTAAGATGTGTGGTTCTGCAACAAACCCATAGACTTCATAGGAGAAAAAATGTTCCCACCTTTCCATTGTGGTGCTTCAGAGCTAGATTCAGAGTAAGCGACATGTTTAGCTGTCTTCAGATGGAATCACATCACTATCACCTTGCTGCCTCCTCCTTGCTGTATGAGTGACCTGGACATTCCTGGGGAATCCTAAACCTGACTGAGGTGTATGGAGCTGTGAATGTTCTCCAACACACTGCAGTAGGACTTACTCCAAAATCAGAGTTTAACCTAATTCAGTTAATTGCTCTAATAGAAGCTACAGACAGGACTGGTCGGTCAGAGTTAACATAAGAATAATAACAACAATCATAATCATGATAATGTGAGAATGAAGAATAAGCTTACAGTGTTTTCCAACAGAAAGAGTTAAGAAGATTTGCTGTTCTAAAAATTACTGAAAAACATAACCACATCAGGAAAAAGTGATTCTAACTCACCAACCAGGACCTGCCTTAGTGGTCCAATTTCTCAGCAGGCTTGTGACACTGGGCAATCAGCACCTTAATGACTGCAAGGCCCCAGTGCAGATGCCTATCCTCAGTCTTCTAGGGAAGAAAGGAGGAGGGACAAAAAATAATGGCTTGACCAATGTGTTTCTTCTCTTTTGTGCCTCAATGGCTCTTGTTTATCCTGTCAATGAAAAGGCTCCCCACCTCATGCCTAATAATTGTGTATTCAACAATAAAGTCATTACCTTGCTCTCCTCTAGGGTTATTGGTTTACATTTTTTGCAGGCTTTTGTTGACCTTAACAATGTAAGCATTGCAGAAACACATGAAATAATTAAAAATTTTCTGCTTCTTTTGTATCACTGTCAGTGGCATAACTGTTCATTTCCTCATATCTCAAATATTTAGAATTCATCTTTGCAGGTGGCATGAAAGGGTTCACTACCTCATCTGTGGAGGGTGGCTGGGAGAAAGTTTCTTTCTTTAGCAGCTGACATTTTTCCTCATTATTTTGCTTCTGTCTCTCAAGCATTTCTGGTTACACTGACTGTGTTGCCTGACTTGGTTTCTTTGCACCTTTAAGTTTCCCATCTTCAAAGACTACAGGTTTCCTGGAAATGGGCCTGTACCCCTCAGGATATCCAGTAGGGCTGAGGAGGACCACCGAAGTACAGCATATATAGGAGGGAGTGCTAGAAACATAAAAGACACAAACCATCCTCTACTGTCATTCATAGATGTCTTCATTAATTCTCCTTCTAAAAGGGAAAGGCTACATCCTCCTTGTGGAAGAGAGGAAGTGAAAAGCAAGAATTTCTGCATCTGGTAAGAGACAGACAGAATAAACTTTCTCTCAGAAAAACAGGTGCTTAAAACAAGCAGTGGTGGGATAATACTTCAGCCTGGCCTCACAGTATCTCTAGAACTGAAAGGAGAGGGAACTGTAGCATCTGACTCAAGAACTACTTGGGGATGGGTGTCACCCTCAGTTCAGAGGTGCAGCCTGTGTTCTGGAATGGCTGTTTAATGGCTGACCAGCTCTCCTTTCTGTTGGACTGTGACACCAATTTTATCCCCAAGTGCTCTCCCACATTATTTCCTTTCCCCCATGATTCTCACCTTATACTGTGAACACTATGGTGTATTAGGCAAAGACCTAGTTCTATATTTTTCATTTTTTACTGCTTTTACAATTCATTTAAGCCAGAAAACAAAACCAGTTTAATAAGACAAATAAATACCTAGGTAGATAGACAGATAGATAGATAGACAGCCATTATAAGACTTCAATATTCAATTTTGTCATATAGAATATGAATTAAATTGCTCTTCATATCCCAACTTTCTAGTCAAACTCATTGTTAAATACTTGTACTTGACGCAAAGACTCCCACACAGGGAGACAAACATAAAAATTTATTGGAAATGCAAAGTAAACTCAAAATTTCAAAACCCATTTTAATCAAACTTTCATCATCAAGTTTTATAAATCAAAATATATGGCAAGAAGCTGAGATTCACCAACAAGAAGCCATCTCTAGTTATTTACCTTTGAATTAATTAATTTTCACTTATAATAATTTCCCTTGGAGTGACCAAAACCCACTATTGCTCCTCATGTTAGTTAGGTAGAGCTGGAAAAATCACAAGACCAAGAAGTCATGACAGGATGTGTGGTAGAATTTCACTGAAGAATGACCTGGTTTTCATTTTGTGTTTTCTCCACAATAATGAAAACTGGCTTTCTTTTTAATGATATGTGGAATATATAGTGTATAACATCATGCAGAAAAATGCAGTAGATCAAACTTAAATGGCTTTCTTCCAACATTTCCCAAAGAATAATTTTAATTTTTACTTGAAAACATTAAGCATAAGTGAATAAAACATCATAATTAAATATCAATTTAATATAATAATTTCCCATACCAATACATTTAATAAGAAATAACAAATAATCTCCAAACAAATCAACACAATCTTATTGCAAGTTAAAATTTAATTTGGGATCTGAGTCCATGAAGGACAGAATAAAGAGGAAAGATTAACACATGAAATTGTAACAAGTTTCATCTATTACTTTGCATCAAAAACCATCAAAAGCACCACTGAACTTAGTGGCTTTAGGGAGACCAGTTTTTCCAGGGTGATATTTTAAGGCAACATAGTGCTCAGAAGTACATGTGCTTGAATCATTTGGATGTTGGAAATAGTTGATCACCATCTTAATTTACAGAATTTCACAATAATAATAAGTGTTACAAGCCTAAAGAGATATTAGGAGATTTAACTCATTGCATTGACATTTTTCTGCCTATCTGAAAAAAAAAAATTAGTTTTATTAAACATTTGATACTCACAGAGACAGAAAAATTACTCTTTTTTTTCTTTGTTTTGTTCTTATATATTACATGTATTACAAAATGAAAGACACAGACATCACTAGGGTCTGCCCACAATTAATTCTGCAATTTTTGATCTAGCATCTTGCTGAAGCAGTTTAAAAAAAAAAAAAAAAAAAAAAAAAAAAATACTTTAAGGGGAAAAAAAAAAAAAAATATTNAATGCATGCTAAGGGCAAAAATAACAGCAGTATTAACGTGGGTGCAATAGTGCTGGTAGCACAGATCCTCTGTATTCTAAATCTTTTATACACAATAATATCCAGATTTTGTGCAATATGACAAAGAACACAAAGAAAGAACTCCTAAAAAGAGCATAATCTTTGTGAAGCCTACAATACAAATATTTTCAAATGAGTATGTACCTGAGTTTGCAGACAGCAGGGTGTGTGTTATCCACATAGGATGTAGGTGCTTTTAAAGTATAAACAGAAGAAAGAATGAAGATGTTCCATGAAATCTGTGAGTAAATTCTGTAAAAGAGTGTTTTCTCATGACTTTAGCAAGGCATATCAGCTACATTTTAAAGTTACACTAATATAAATAAATGTAATGTACATATTTGCTTTCTACGTGATTCCACAACTTGGAGAGGTCTTGGGAGACTTGTCTGGCCTTGCAACAACCTTGTTTACAGGCAGAGATGAAGCAGTAGCCTGTGTTTGTTTACACTGCCTGTCCCACTGACCTCCTTCAGAGAACTGAGGCCACTGCCAGGAGCACTAGACTACAGCTCTTCCCCTCAGAATATTGATGCTCCTATACAGCCTCCCTAAGGCTGGATGAAGAAGAACATAATCACATTGTTAATCTAGGCAATCACCTGGGCTTTCATGATGTAACTGGTGCTTGCACTGGTGATGTCACAAGGAAAAATTTGAATTGCATATTCAAAAATGAATAAAGTTTGCCTCTCCTACCTGTCTCACTGTCCACCCTATGGATTTATTATACTGCTCTAGCAGAGCCTGCAAGGATCAGCAGGAGAATAAATTAGTTTGATGTAGAAATGATAGAGTTGCAGCTGGCCTGATGGCAACTGAAGTTAGAAACATTTTATGAACAGCTTCCCCAATAGGAAATATCCACAAGGATGTGTTTTTTGTGAAACAAAATAGTAATTAAAAAACCTTTCATGTTTCTCCCAACCCTGGCCCTTCCAAAACCAGCAGCTGAATAGGATTTCCACTTTTTCCCACATAAAACAAGAGCCTGATACCATAGGTTCACAGGTAGTGTCTTGGATCAGAGGAGAGGGGCATGTGATTTTTAAGCACTGAGTTTGTGCCACGCATTTAAACACTGAATGATGTATGAAAACGTGGCTAAGCCCTGACTGCCACAAAATTTGCTTTCTGTGCACTGCAGTAGTAATACAGGTAGAGAATTGGCCACATTTGTTAACCCACCAGACACAGGAGTACATAACCTATGACAAATGTTTAATATGCTTGATATACCATTCTAGTCAATGTGGTGAGGATCAATGTAAACAAAAAATCTTGTTTGATTTGAAAGCACAAATTATTTAAGTCTTAAAAGTGAGACATGTGTTAAGAAAAATCTAATTACAACATTTCTAATTACATTCTTTCCACAAGTTTTGTTGTGTTCTTCCAAAAACTGCCCCCACAAAAGAATAAAGGTGCACCTGTAAGGAGAGTTATATCCCATGCATGAAACCGTGCTGGGGCAGGCAGATGGGCCCCAAAGGTCTGCAGGTCGTGTGACAATTAATGGCAGAGCAGGTGAAAGGAGTAAGAAAGAAAGAGCAGCAAAAGGAAAGAGCTGCTGCAGACCTGTCTCCGGGACCACCTGCCCCACCACTGAAAGGGCCAAATGCAACATGTGACATCAGACACTGAAGATGAGGAAGGGGGAAGGAGAGGTGTGTGGATGAAGGTGAAGAGTTTACTCTAACATTTTGTTAGTCTTCTCTGTTTCTTACAACTGGAATCAGTGATTAAAAGCTTATGTTAGTTGGCAATAAATCAAGTGAGTTTTCCTGACTCAAGATTGTACCTGTGATAAATGCCCACGATAAGAAAATAAAATCAATTCTGAGCATGCAAAAGAAGATTGAAAATCATACATTTCTTTAACTTTCCACTGTTTTAATATCATATAAAATTAAGTTTGGTACAATATTCATCTGTCTGTATGAAATGAACTGATTGAGGAAAACAGCCACAGTTGGTTAGATGATGGAGATCTGTAAGAACAAAAATACTTCTGTTTTATACAAATTTATGGTTAGAAATCAAAGAACATTGTGTTTCCACATCTGCCATGCTGATATTTGTGAAATGGATGACTCAATTTTAATATTTGAAGTAAATACTTGTAATTAAGTTTATAATAAATTGCATATTCTGTTTTTAAAAAATCCTCAGCGGATTAGCCTACCCGTTAACCTGCATTGAGTCATCTATAATGTCTTTAGTAAAGCTGAAGTAAATGTCACTGTGTAGAAACAACATTATTTGGTCTACTGTTTAAACCTGGCCTGTCTGTGAGATACATTCAGTGTCTGAACACCTAATGTGTTTTGGGATGAATAAGATGGATCATGCCATGTGACCAAATGTCTATGGTAGATCATACTATATGGCCAAAAGTCCCAAGCCAGCGTCCAGGAGCTGGGACAGCAGAGTTTTAGTGAGACAAAGATATGGCTGATATCCTGAACTCTTTGAGTGCCGGGGTTAAGAAAGCAAAATGGTAAATTGAGATGAGAGACTGCAGGCACGAGATAGCCAGAGGGTGTTTGCACTCACCAAATTGTCAAATTATCATACTTGGTGAAGAATTTATCATTAGAGAATAGGAACAGAAAGATACAGGTCTGGGGACCTCTCAGTCTTCTGCCTTTCAGGAAACCTGCATCCACTGCTTACCTTCAGATAACATAGGAATCAAGATAGGACTTTATTAAGAGATGGAATAAGATAGCATATGTTATTACCTTAGCAATTACAAGGGCCAACTGTTGGGGTGAACTATGCAGTTTACTCTGATTACTGTAAAGGAAATAAGATGACCATGGAACATTAGAGATGAAAAGACTATCAGGAAAGAGCTTGTATATTAAAAGAAAAATGACAAAAAGCCAGCTATTGCAAACTAGCCTAAAGAGCAACCTGATCTCTGGCTTGGACGACATTATATTGTCTTTTGGATTTATTTATTACCTTGAGATAATTTAATGATGGCTTGAATAATTTTATATTCATGATAAGGTTTTGGAACTGACCCTATGTTATTCTGGTACTTAACCCTTTTTCATGAGAAAACTTTGCAGATGTCTGCTAACCTTGTTTGAAACTTTCTGAATTTAGTTAAACAAGATATTCCCTTATGGCTTCATTTCCTCTTAGCAACCTTGGCAGTAAATATTCAGTTTTAAACATGAACACCTATTCCACCTTCTGCTTTTGCTTTTATTATTATGCCCTTAATCCAAAACTGCATACTAAAACATGAATCTTGCATATCCAATCTGGACCACCTTGATCTTTATTTGTGCATCATCGCATTGTATGTTTAAAGTAAAAAGTATCTTTTAAAAATCAGTTACTGGGACATTCTACTTCCCTTGAATTTTCTTGATTCCCAGGTGCCATCATAGAGCCTAAAAGGGAGCTTAAAAGGTAGAAAATGTCATGGTTCTTAAGACAATGTCTGCTACTGTAAATGAGATATAATGGTCATTGATAGTTTGGATGTATCAGTAAACCAGGCAGTAAAATGAACAGCAGGACAATGTCTTATGGTGTCAGTAAAAAAATACAGCTGTACCTTCAAAACTCATTTAGCCAGACAAATACTATGGTTAAGTATAAGCCTAACTAGACAATGGCTTCAGACATTCAAGAGCTCAAGAAAGGTGTTACTTTTGGCTTTTTAAACACATACCTTGTTCTGATCTTAAAAAAGCCCCAAAACCCAACAAAGCTCCATGATACACTTCTGATATCAGTTTTTTAAACAGGTTACTGGATTTCACTGGAAAGGTACCACACATCTGTATGTAGTTTAAAATAAAATTAATAAGCTAAACCAAGTATATGGGGTTTATAAGCTTGTGCAAAGAGAAACTTAAGGGGATGTCTACACTTTCAGACAGGACACCTCTCCAAGAAGTATAATGGGTACAACCTAGAAACAGCAAGTTTAAAGTTTCAAAGAAATTAAAAGGAGGCCCCAGATTTTCCTGGAAATTATTGTTTATAATGATAAATTCACCTTTTCTGTCAAATTCCCAATGCCAAAAAGATATGGTCTTATTATTCTGCCTCCTACTCATTCAAATCACTTAGTAAACTAATTGGGATTGTCTGGAAGCAAAGGAGTACCTTGATTTCATCACACTACTGACCATAACAAATTGGAACACTAAACAGTTTTTGTCCCCAAATGACAAGACTGAAACAAACGTACGGTCATTAGTAAAAGAAATCTGCAGGTGGTGATGAATTCTAGACTTTAAAAAAGAAGATAAAAGTGTTTTAAAATACTTTTCAGCTGGTTGTGGTCTTGCTGCAAATAATGTCATCTGCTTGAACATTTCACAGTACAAAATGCTATGTTACATGCAATCTTTTGTGATTTCTTAGAGAAAAGAAATTAAAATATTTTTGGACTTAATGCATGCATTTTCTTATCTTCCATATATGGTTGTTTGTTTGTTTTTTATTGAAGAACTGACTGACTTTTGTAATCAGTAATCTGTGATCTTTACAGCAAGAGTTTTTGCATGGATTTTTTTAAAGCAATATTGTTTTTCAAAACAGTAGAAATCTGAATAGTAATTGAGAGCTGTATCCTATTTCCTCCCAGTATTAATCTCTATCAGTGAATATGGTAAACATAAATGATACTGCATAGGCTATGATCATAGGACTTAGTAAGAGCTGTTTTAGCTTCTGTCTTGGTAACCTTAGGAAATTATTTCAGAGTCTGAAAAACAAAATTAAAAGTATAAAGAGATTCCAGATATTATCCATTTTTGTATAAATGGAAATCACTATAAAATTTAGAGATAATAATTAACCATCAACACTTGCAATCAAGATAATGATGACTCCTTAAATGTTTCAAATACTATAGGACAATGAAAGTGCAGAAAAAGAAGGTTCTCAATGTACTATTATTAACTATTCTTGAGAAAGTATTCTAACTTTTCATCATAAACTGTCAATCCACTAATAGCAGCTAAAAAAAGTCCTGGTAGACTTAATGTTCACATTTCCATTATTTTTTTCACACATTTCAGATGTCATTATCATATAAAATAAAATGTTAGTCTTTAAATTTATCTTTGACTTTCTGAACAATTAAACATAGCAGTTTAATACCTTTTCATTAATTTGCAACACTTGGGGTTTTTTATGTTAAAAATATAAAATAAAGAATAACATAACACTATCAATTCCTCTGCTAATTTCAAAAAGATATCATAAAACTCTCCTTTATTTGTTCTCTCTTTTAACAATCCTTAGACAGAGTGGCAACCAGAATTATGATTTGTTTAGAAGCCTGAGAGACTCTAAGAATCTCCTGGGGGAAAAGTGTGTGAATTCTACTAGATAACTAAATAGATAACTGGAAGCCAAGTTGAAATTTACCTCTCTCCACCCTGTGGTCTCTCCTCCCCCCTCCTCCCTGCCNTGACTGCATCATTCTATCAGGTAGTCACCCAGGGCTTAATCCCTACAGAGTCATTTTACAATCTGTCTCTTGGCCGAGACAGCAATTCAGTCCACACTCGCATGGCCGGCACACTGAAAATCAGTTGCAAGGTGAATTTTAGAGTTTATGAAGTGAAGAATAAGGCAAAATCTCTAACACACACTAGCTTTAAATAAAAGTCTTTTCATGCAGCCCATTTCTAAAAGAGAACCTACTAAATTCTCTGGCCAGTGCATCTGTTCTTCTGCTCATATGGATCATTTGTTTAGTAATGCAGAGATTAATGTTAATATGTACCATAGAAAAGTGATGATAAATAAAATCAAGATGCCGCTGGTCTAAGTTTTAAAGGAAAAATACCCAGAATATTATCTAGGAATATTATCTAGATAGAAATTTTCCTAGATATTATCTAGAATAATATCTAGGAATATTTCTAAATGAAACATTGCAAACCAGCTAATTTGATATAAGATATAAATTCTGATTAGCTAACCACAGGTAAAAAATGGGGGAAAAAAAACCCTATCCAGAAAATGGCCTCTATTTTATCTCACTTTGAACCGGAGAGTAAACTGGCATGGAGTACTGCATGTAAAAGCCATTTAGGTACAATCAGAAGTCATTTTCATCAGCACAGATGCCCCAAATTGACCACCATAATGTGGTGGATTAAATGGATCTTGGAATTAATCACATATGAAAGAAGTTCTCTTGAATGGTGGAATCACATGGGACCTTCACCTACTGAGATGTTATCAATGCGCTGTTCGAACAGCTTTCAAAAATGCTGAAAGTCAATCTTTGTCTTCTAACATTTTTCACTCACAATTATATGAATGCAGGCAAATATGGCAAAGAATACTAACTGTATGCAGTTAACTATTTAAAAAGGCAAATAACTCTGGCACATTGGTGTGTGTCCAGTCAATATGAGGAGGTTTTAGTTATTTCTAATCTTGGTGATGAAGGATTTGATTGTCTATCACAGGGCAAACAAAATCAACAACAGAAGAAAGAACCATCAGAAAGAACTGGTAAGGAGCACAGTCATGTTTTCCTCACTGCTTTTCTTGAACTGCAAAATCTATTCAAGCTGGGGGACTGGAAAGCAAATGTCATGTTTGCAAAACAAAAGAGGAAAACATCCCTAGAATCATAGGGCATATGAATAAATTTAAATCTGTTTGAACTTCTGTGCAAAATCTATAGTGAGCTAATGTAATTTCCAAGGTGGGTCGAAGAAACACAGCAGTGTGGTGAAGTGTCATCATGTGAGTCAATATAGAATCCATGAGCATCTGGGGGGCAGGGGCATGGAGGACACACTTAAAAATATGACCTTGGCTACACAGAATTTATTTTAAATTTTAAATTCAAAGGGGACCAACACAATCATATTTTTTTTTAAAAAGGCTCTGTCTAGATAAGATTCCATATATATTAAATATAAGTACATAGAGATAGAAGAATATTGTACTGTTTGCTTTACATATTTATGAACTTTACAGAAATTAAGCTAAATGGATACATGACTGCTGCAAATTCTTTGGGACCTCTCCTTTTTTTCATGAGGGCACTATCATGCCTTCCACAACATATGTGCAGTGATACCCCACAATATTTTTGGAAGATTCAAGAAGTTTCCTGCTCCCCACACATGTTTCCTCAGAGTTAACACTTCTAATCTTAATCAATTCTATTTTTTTCTGAATTAAAAAAAAACAGATCCAAAGTGATTTTTGGTCTTCCTCTAAGTCTTTGAAAACTGCACCGTGCTTGTGTTGAGAAACAACCATCACCTATAGCAGGAAATCTGATCTGATGCCAAACAGAAAATTTCTGGAGAATGAAATAGACTGTCAAAACCATAAAAGAGGACAGTGACTGAGGGAACCATATGGCAAGGACTAAAATTCCTCTCTCTCTCCTTAAATATAACCAAACACCTCAACTGAGTACCACACCCACTGAGGCAATCATTCTTCCTATTTATCAGGATTCTAACTATTTATGCAAGGTGTAACAGTTCTAAAGTGAAGAGACTGAAAAAGACCACCCCTCAAATACTGGAGAGATGTTATTTAAGGCACTCTCAGTAAGTTTACGTTCCTGATTTGAGCCTCTGCAATGAGATTTGGAAGAAATGTCATTAGAGTTATTCCGAAAGCAAAATGAAAAGGAACAGACTTTGAGCCACTGACTATGAAACACAATATAAAATCTGCTACAATGTTTTAGACCAATGCTTGACTCTAGCAGTTTATTGGCCAGAGCCTCCCTAAGCAGGGGGTGTTGCTTTCTGTGGAGCAAACCTTTGGCATTCCATATATGTCTTTAAAGTTGGAAAGTTTTTACTTTTACTATAATGGAAAAAAAAATCTGACATACAAAGGATGAATAAATTTCTAAAATCATGTTTGAACAAGGTTGAGGCTTTCACATTTGGGAGGTGTTGGCGTCAACATAGCTGGCAACTAGATTCAAAGCTAAATTTAAGAAGCATATATAATGTCCTAGTCTTCCATGAATATTTATTTACAGGAGCAAAGCTGAGCTCTTCCAGCTCTACAACCGCTGTCATCTTAGCGAGGGAATCCTGTCTGAATTTTCCTCTTCATTGTAAGTAAAAATCTCTCCCTACAGCAGAAAAGGACACAATCGAATTGCTTTTGTAATACTGCCTTTTATTAATCTTTTCTGTGATTGAGAATAAGTAAGACCTAAATATCTAAAACGACATTATTTAACCTTCTGGCAGCACTTCTATTTAGAGCAGAGAATTCACTGCTATGGTTAACCTCCAGTAAGAAACTCAAGAATATTCATATACACACAGGTAAACCCTTACTTTACAATCAGAATATTACAATTTTATTAGCAGAAATTAAAGTAAAATAGATTTGTGTAAATTAATTTTATATTCTACTGGTAACTTGAAAACCTCTAAAAGGCTTTGAACATTGCTAGATCAGATAAGAAAAGATTACCTGAACCACAGAGGGAAATCACACATTTTAAGGGACTTGGCTTTAATCAACTAATTCAAAGTTAGATTTTATTAAACCTTGGGGTTTTTTTCAATCAAATAATCTTAACAAGGAAAAAAGTGTTATTCCATTTAATGACCAAGTACAGTATAAATGCAACAGAAACAGAATAGGTCTACAGATTGTAAAAAATCTGTATTTTTTAATATCACCAGCGAAAAGCTTAGAATTCAACATTAAATTTTTTAACCAATTCAGAGATATTATTTTCCTCTAAATGTTCATAGCACAGTAACTCTAGTCTACCAAAAAAAACCCAAAACAAAACAGTTTTTCATGGGATTATGACTTGTTGATTTAGCTGTTTTAAGGTGGTGAAAACTCTGAAGGTTTTCTTGCAGTCAGGAGGTTTGTACTGCTCTTTTCCCCTTAAATGGATTCTCCAGTGTCTAACTGGGATTAATTTCCTGTTGCCTATTTTCTGTCTAACAGAACACTCAGAGGTTATATGTGTTCTTTTTTCCTGGAGCTTGTAAGAATTTATGTATTTTTGAGACCTCCAGCCCCTGTCAAATTTAGTTGAATCATTTGTGTTTTACAAGTTATTGAGGAGTTGGGAGGAAAGTGGGGAGAAATCCACAAGTGCATAATGTGACTGTAAGTCTTTACATTAACAGAAAATAATTTGAAAAGATTAAACAAATATACAGTATCACTACCCACTTTTGGATTGATAGAATTCAGCTACCTCAATAAAATCATATTTTATTGTGGCAAATACAACTCTGCTGACTGCTGAGTACTCCCCCCATGGAAGAATTCAGATAATCTGGAGCTGGCACACCCTGCCCACTCACCCCCATCTTCCTGGGATCACACACAGTACGTCAGACATTTCTTGGCAGAGTATTTTGATAATCCTGAACAGACCAACCTTTTGGAACACTTCCAAGCAAATGTGTTCTGAAATAGCCTCTTTCTAACCTGTTTCCAGAAATCACAAGAACATTGCAATCCAGCCAGGGAATTTGGCTCCATGTCTTTAAGTAACCACGTTTTGGTTACCCTGAACAGCAGAACTACCCTGAATGCCTAGAGATATATAGCGCCAATATAATCCAGACACATTTTTATTTTGGATTCATTACTTTTTAGTTAAAAGAACTGCTGGTTTCTTCTACCTTTCAGCATTTAATATATTTTAGCACTGCATTTCAAAGTATTTGATGTAAAATATTTTGATGGTTTATTTTTAAGAATAAGATCTCGTTAAATATAATATTAGACCTAAGATAATTTTCAGTTTATCCCAATGCATTAGCTAGACAGATGTAATTTATGGATTTCAGATTATCACTTTATTCTATTATATACTTTGCACTATGTCTTTCATTGATATGAACACTTCATTGCAAAAATCCTTTCTGGTTATCCATTAATTCATCTCTTTACTTGCATGATGTTTAGCCAAGATAAAATGGAGGCTTCAGAAATAATTTCGTACCTGGTCCTCATACGAGGTATGGTTTAGGAGTGTAAAGTTAGTAGCATCTACAAAAGTGCCAGTATGTAGTCAAGTTGTTATGACTGATGTTATGATTGATGCAAAAAAGAGTTAAAAGAACAATAGGACTACAAAGTTTTGATTCAAGCAAACAAACATGCAAAAATTACAAAGAATCTGCATAAGTAAAATTAGAAATAGAAACTGTTCCCTTTCCTGTTTCAAGTTTTTTTTCCATTTTGTCTGTATTTCTAATATAAAAATCAAGTGATATAATATGTAATTTTTCTGTGCAGGTCCATCTTTTATTTACCATGCATTATAGTAGGAAAATCATCATTTATTTTCTCATTGAACTATCATCCATAAGAATAATTTAAAACCAGCTAATAAACATTATGGTTTGTTAGAACTGCTACTGATTAAATCTTAAGAGTCTAAAACATACAAATATAAACAGAACGCAATTAGAGCTATTTAAAGAATCCATTTTTAACTTAGATTAACCATACTTTCCATTTGCTAGGGATAAACACTCATAAATGAAACCCATTGCTGCACAAGAAGCAATTACTCCAGTTTAAAATATTAATACATATTGCCTTTTAAAAAGTCGAGGAAAATCATTTATGTACTGTACAATACAAACTCAATTCATACTGAGAATGAAAATGGGATGGCATTCTGAATCCTAAGTGAGCTGCACCATCTTTGAGGTACAGTTTGTTCATGTGCATTTATAAGTCCATTAAACTCTGTTCTTCAGTTGGTATTGTTTTCAAAATAATCATGATAAAATACATATACATGGGTATTGCATTTTTAAACTAATTAAGCCAAATTTGTCAACTAGCTCTCTTGCAACAGCCCTTATTAATATCTGAGGCATGCTAGTAATGCAGACCAATTGCTGATGTGCAAAGTACTAATTCTAGATTGGGTAGACTCTCAAATTTATTCCCGATTGCCGGTCTAGAAATGTACACATTCATACATATACATATATATGTGTATTTATATGCAGATAAATATGCACCAGGACTAACAGGTACATGTTAGATTTTAATAACTACTTGATTATGAGATACTTCTAAGTTCTAAAGACAGGTGAATTCAGTAAAATTATTTTGACTTTGATGATAAGATTTTCTTCTGCTTAGGTTATTACTGGGTTTTTTTCTAAGCATGGTTTTATAAATTGCATTTAAAGGTGTAATTTTGAGCTATATCATACACACTTATTTCTCCTCATTGATGCACTGAGGAAGTATTAAGGGTTTTGTTTTCTTTAGAGTCATACAAGATCTCTTCACCAGAAAGGGCTCTGACAGTGCCACAGTACTTTATTATCAAGTGGTGGTGTGCCAAACTTGGGGCCTTCCATCTTCATCCTCAGGGCAATAAAGACTGTATTTGCAGAGAGGTTAGAAAATGATTATTGATAGTTTAAACGAAATTTTTTGGTTATTCCTCTGATAAGCTGTCACCTCATACACTATAATTTACCTGGTTACATAGCTCTGAACTACATTCAAGTGTATAGAAATCAAGCATGGGTATTTATAGCATCAAAGATTCATTAAGGTTGCAAAAGACCTCTAATATCATTTGACCAAACACCAGTAAATCCTAGAATTTAGTGCCACACCCAGTCCTTTATTGAACACCGCCAGGGATGTTGACTCCACCTCCTCCCTTGGCAGCCCATTTCAACATTTAGCCACCATTTCAGTGAAGAAATTCTTCCTGAAGCTTAGTGTGAACCTCCTCTGGCACAACTTGAGGTCATTTCCTCTTGTCCTGTCACTGGTTGCCTGGGTGAAAGAACTGAATCACACCTTGCTACCTCCACAATCTTTCCCTCATCCAATAAGTGGGACACGTGGTCATAGAGGGAGATCAAGTCAGTCAAGCAGGACCTGCCTTTCCTAAACTCATTTCCTAAACTCCTTTCTAAGGACCTGCCTTTCCAAAACTCATGCTGGCTAGCTGTGCCTGGATGCCCTGTACATGCCATGTGATTGCACTCTTATCTGTTCTGTAGCCTTCTCTGGCACTGGAGTCAGGCTGACAGGCTTGCAATTCCCTGGATCCTCCTGACAACCCTTCTTGTAGATGGGCATCACACTGGCCAACCCCCGATCATCTGGGACCTCCCCACTTAACCAGGACTAATTACAACTGATGAAGAGTGTTTCGGCGAGCTCTTCCACCAGCTCTGTAAGTACCCTCAGGTGGCCCCATAGATTTATGAGTGTCTAAGTGACACAGCAGGTGTGCAACCATCTCCTCCTGCATTGCAGGGGATCTATTCTGCTCCCTGTCCCTGTCCCCTGACCAGCTCAGGGAGCTGTTTGCCTTGGTCTCTCTGTTAAAGACTCAGGCAAAGAAGGCACTACCTCAACCTTTTCCCTCACCCTTAGACAGTGTTCATCTCTGTGTCTGACAGGGCCTTATAATTTACTAAGCCATGATCTACTGTTTTAACACATTTATCAATCTCTCACTCTATGAAGCCACAAAGTTTAACAAACTATGTTTCTATTCTCTTTGAAGCGATATTTTTATGTTTATATTTAAGTGTATGTTAAAAGGCAATTAGCAACTGAGCAAAGTGAATAATTAATTATGTGCAATTAGAGTGGAACTGTAGACAAATAGTACCATATTACTGGAAAATTTCAACAATGTGATAAATTATGGCAATTATACACAAAGTAATAATGATTTTCAATCAAAGAATATAAATGCGAATATGTTCTGTATTCACAACAATGAAAGTTCAATCTGTTTGCCTGCAATTCATATACACCCAAATAATTATTATGACTCTTTTGATAAAACACATTTATTTTCAGCACTACTTAGTATTATTTATTTTTGCATACCTAGAAACATTTCCCTCCAGAAATGCTCAAAGGACTTTGAGGATTGTCCTCAGTTCAGTCTCCTAAGACATTTCAGGACATAAAGTCCCTTACCTGACTGCTTTGTGTCTCTGCAGTGTCTTGTATAGCATGATGGACGGCCGAAAGGAACCTACAGCTGAAAGGAGGTTTCACATTCTCCAGTCGGTGCCCTCCTGTAGCAGAGCAAGTCTCCTCTTATTACTTATTAACTTAAGGTGCCAGGCTCTCTGCTGCAAAAATTGAGGAAATATTCCCTGTAGTTGTCTCTCTGCACTGTCAGTAACCTTGAGGAAAAATATGGGACTGAGTAATGTAGTTACCAGAGTACAAAGCTTTTGCAGGAATTTGAACAATCCTGTCCATAAAAGCCAAGCAGTTATGTGAATTTTGGATAGGGAAAGGCGGCCTGGCATTTAAAAGTACGAGCAAGCACCTACGATTTCAGAACAATCCAAAGAGGCACACACTCTCCAGCCCACAAAGGGCTTAGGACCAAGGGCTCGGGCCAGGTGAGGAGCGACATGTGGCAGCGGGGGCCATGGAGGGAGCCAGGTGCCCCTGCACCGAAGGATCAAGTGTGGTCCCGCCCTTCTCCCCTCGCTTGCTGGGAACGCACCTGAGCTTTAACAGCCGGAGGGGTGTCTGGAGCATGCCACAGGCCAGAGGCGGGTCGGAGCCTGTCATTTTGTTTCCGAGGTGCGGCGGTGGGCAGCTGTGACAGGCGGGAGCAGCCACGGGCAGCGGGAGCGGCCCCTCGGCCCCGCCGCAGCCCCTCGGGCGCAGGGCCGCGCCTCTGCCCCGGCGAGGAAACAAAGCGAGCGCTCCCTTCGCCAGCAGCGCTAGCGATGCTACGGCCACCCTGGAGCACCGCCTGCGTCCTGGTCCATCCTTCGAAGCAAGTTTAAATGATATTCAAAACCACTTCCAGTCAGTACTACAACTGCCCAGCATTATATATCAGCATTATAGAAAAAAAAAAAAATATTTGAAAGGGAACTATGCTATATGTACATAAGCATTCACTCCAAAAATTTTACTAGTAAAGTCAGTTTAAGGACATGTACAGGAAACATAAGGATGATTTTCTACATATTCATAGAATTCACCTTATTTTGATTTTAATTTTGTATAAAAACTATATAAACCATAGTTTAGATAAATTCTAAAATACGTATCTAATAGTTACTGTATTATTTCAGCTACATGATATCTATGATGCTACAAAACTGGGAATGCAATATATCGGAATTTCTTTTTAAAACTAAATGTAAGACTTCTAAGTAAAATATTTGCTGTTAACACAATATGCACAGGACAGACATGGCTCAAGATCTGTTCTGATCTTTTCCATTAAGTAAACAAGAAATATATAAACGTGCAAATGTACTCAAATATATCTCCATCCTCCCCCCCCTTTTTTTTTTTACCTACAAAGATGACTAAACCAATTACAGGAAATTAGGTTTTTTTGATTTTACTGCTTTTATACTTGTCTTTTAGTGTTCACAAAGGAACTTTTGAACTTCTTAGCTACTCTTAATAAGTTTGATGAGAAGCTAGAGTTTTCAAAATAAGACACTACTAAATGTCTCATAAACTCAGACACCAAGAAACACTACCCATGCCCTCGCAAGATGTACCATGATTGTGTCACACATACATAGAGGAGAAATATTTCTGGGGAATCCTTAATCCACTGTCGTGTTTTAAGATTCAGTCCCACTTATAAGGTTGGTCCTAGAAAGTGAAAATGGGACATTATGGACTAATAAAATCTTAATACAAAGCAATCAAAATCCAATTTTCCTGTTGGAAACTGGTGTGCAAGTCATGGAATTACTTCACTGAATGAAAGATGCAATTACATCTGCATTTTGATTTTACCAATTGGATTAAATTTTTCAAGACAAATTCCTAGTCAAGAATTCTATATTTCTAACCTGTCTGTTGAATTTGAATATTTTTAAGTAGTCTCAGAATAAATCTGAGATAAAATTATGTAATCTTATCCTTATTTCTTGCATGATCCTTTATTCCCTAAGTATTATTTTTCTCTCTATGTTTTTGTTTGCCAACTTTGCATCCATAGAAAAAGAAGTTTTACCTTTGCCCCATTTGTTTCAGAAATAATTTTTGGTGCTCTTAAAGCTATATGAGCTTTTCATTTTTAGGGCATTCTCTCAAAACATACTCTTACTTTCCTTTCTTTATGAAATCAGCCTCATAGGAAAACTGTTTTAACTTGTTAAAGAAACCAACAGACATTAATGTTCTATTTGTATCTAGGCCATTCAAATGCTGCAGTTTTTTGGGGTTTGTGCTGTGCTTGTTGATGACAGCATTTCCCTTCTTTATTTTGTGGCTTTTCCTCATTTTCTTTCACTACTCCTTTGCTGCATCACAGACTTTCTCTTTTTGTCATCTTCATATCAAGTTTTTAACTTGCCACTCCACATTTCTTTCCTGGTAACTTGCTTTGTATTTTTTTTTTTCCTAGCAAGTTCTGCATACCTCAGTTATTTGCAGTACAGGCTAGCTCACATACCAGATATTTAAAAAGAAAAAATATTATAGTTCTTTTAACATATCATTCCCTTTCTATGTAAGATGCCAGTTTTATTTACCAGAAAATACCTAATTCTAGTGTTCCACTCCACTAAATCATCTCTATTTATCTTCTCAAAAGTATTTGAATCAGCAAATTTACATTGTGCAGATTTCTATACATCTGTCTAAAGTAGAAAAATTTAGTCATCTTTCACTTTTAACCATAGCACCAATTGCATCTCTCAGGCTTCCTTTCAGAGCCCAGTTGCAGCCCACCAGCTGTTCCACATCCATCAGGCTTCCACAGCCTGAGAACAGGCTTTACGTTTCATCACTTCAGCCAGGAGGCCAAAACAAAAAATCTCTTTTTATGTAACCTGGAAAATATCACAAGAGGAAAGCTCAGCAACATCAGTGGAAGTCAGCCAGGGAAAATAGATAAAACACAGTGGGTATCTATTTATGTTTACCTCTGCATGAAAATCAAGGCTGCCATCCACCCCACATTAAACACATTTATTTCCACAAGGTACAATCTCCACTGACACAGGCTATTGTTTCCTGATATCTGTGAACTCTGATGAAAAGGTCTAACATCTGAAAAGCTGTTTTTGTAAACCTAACAGTACTAAACAGAACAATTTTACTGGACAACTGTTTTTAAGAAACTTATTTGTACTGCAGGAGATTGGTTTCGCCCACTTGGCATTAGACAGACACAGATGAAAGCTTAAGGACAATGCCATGCTCCACCTCATAGAAAAGAGATCATCCACATTAGTTAAGGTCAACACAAAAGAGTGAGCAGGATCCTGGCTGCTCCTCCTGCTCCAGTGTCAGAAAAAGTGGGTCAATAGAGAAAAGTGTAAACCATGTCCAAATGGGACTTTTGGGTTCTGTGTATAAAGAGCAGCACCGTTGGCATCCACCAACATTGTGTGAGTCATAAAAAACATATAAGTGTGTATATATAGGACACTTACATTATTTTATTCTTTTCTATTATTGTTATTAACTTCCATGAAACTGTACTATTAACGATCCTGTATGTGTGACTTTCCTCCTAGTTATCACTGCAGCTGATTGCAAATATTATTTTACTTTTTTAATGTTATTTTACTATTTTAACTGGAACACAGCCTTGAAAGTGCAAGCACTATTCATAATGCAATGTTGAGATTATTAAAGCTAGAGATACAGAAACATAGTAAAATATGAACAAAATGTATTTGCATTAATTTGTGGGCCTCTGTTCTGTAAAAATAAACTTTGTAAGTCTCTTAAAAACCTCTTGTGTATTCTCAGAAACATCCTTAACTCATTATAAGCTGAACTGTCACTTTTATTATTGTATGTATTAGACATTGCTTAAAATTAAAAACATTAATCAGAAAACTGCTGTCCTAACCAAAGAAAATATTTCCCAGTCTAAAATTCAAATATTAAATTATTAAATTTACAGTCTGGGGTGTTCACAAGAGCTGGATACAGTGTGCAGTGCCTTTGTGTCACTGAATGCATGCGTACATGTATTGCAAGGTTTGTACTGGAAATTGCAGAATTCTAAAATTGAAATGATGCCAAATTTGTGGCACATGCTATTAGAAATACCTTTGTAACCTCCATGAATGGAGAACATTTCTGGCCAAAATCCAGAAGCTGTGGGATAAATCTGGGCATGTGGATACAGAAATCTATTCACATACAAAGGACTCCAGGGGCAGGGGCTTCACTCACATATATAAATAATGCAAAATCATTTTTCTTCACGAAGACAGAAAGTCCTTATGGGGACAACGTTGGTTACAAGACAGTTAAAAGACATAATAAAAATTGTTAATTCAATAAAAACAATGGCATTTCCTTGGGATTACTGCCTGGCTTCTGTGAGTATCTGTGAGACAGATAACCCCATTCATACAGTAATCAGTGATGCATAACTTCAGACATGAATATTCCTCACTGAATATACAAGGATGTCAACAAAGTCACACTTCTTTAGACTTTCTAAAACCTGTTATAGTTTCAGTGAAACTTTCCACTGCTCTAAATTGAATGGTGCTGCAGGAAGGGATTCACAGTCTCTCAGTTTATTCATCTGCAGGTAACTGACAGCATTTGGGTGCAGTTATTTTCATCTCTTCGCTTTTTAAAATGGAATAGATAGGCACTATGTCCTCTTGTCAGACATTATACAAACAGTAACAGAATTTAAGGCTGACAATGTCCCTTTTAAAATCTGACCTTTTTTTTTTTTTCTTTTGCAAAAAGATGTTACATGTATATGTGTGCATCTCTGCCTTCAATTGTTAGTAGCAAAAAAAAAAAAAGAAGTATCCAGCTTGAAAACCTCTTGTCTTCCTGGAAATAACTGCATATAGAGATAGTGAAATCAGTCAATAGTCATGCCTAGGCCGAAAAAATTAGGCTTTTTTCCTGAAAAACTTCAGAAGACATTACTTAGAAAATAAGACTCAAATCTACTTTGATATGTATTCTACATGTTAAATAGATAAAGAGAAAAAATTGAACAAATATAACAATGATATTTACATGTTTGTTTATGTTTTCCCCCACTTTTCTATCTGTCTATAACATAAAATACTGCTTGAAACTTCAAGCACATAAGGAATCATCTGAGGTCCTTGTAGCACGCAGCGTAATGGAGTGGGGAGTAAAGCTACAATCACTGGGAGATATAAGGGCTATAGAAAGATTGGAGACAAAGAGGCAAAAGGATCTTATAAAATTTGCATAAAGAGTCCAAATACTCTTTTATGCTTTTGATGTTCAAGCACATGCCATTAAACACGTTATATTGCTGTCCAGACCCCTCCCACACAAGTAATTTGAAAGAAAGGTTCTTATTTTGCAGGAAATTGTTCCTTTCTCTCTGTATAATGCTATTTGTATGTAACATCATGTATAACTTTAAAGGCTATATAAACATACATGTACATATATAAACATATATGTACAGTGTGTAAGTGTTATATGAAAGAATAATCAAGTGTCTTCCGAAGCCAATAAAGAATACTTTTTTTTTTTGGAATGAGATGATTTACTAATCCAATCTCTTCTAGTATTTATTGCTTGGTAACTTGTTATTTTGCTATTGTAAGATAACTGCATTACAGATATATATTAAATAGTACAAGTCTCCATCTTCATGTCATTTCAGAACAGAAGTGCTACTTCTAAAGAAGTAGAGTGGGGGCATCACATACAGGCCCTTTACAATAAATTGCACTCTTAAGCGACCCTGCCTTACACTTCTAAAATATGTTTCTTGTGAACATGTGAAGGCTTTGGTAATTAAAATTTTATTACATTCAAATTCTTACAGAATGTATCAAGATAGTGTAAAGATCTGATTATTATGATTATTAAAGAGTTGCCTTTTCTTGAATTAAGGTGAAAATGAGATCAGATGCTGAAGTCAATAGAATGGATTTTATTTAGCAGTAAATATGAGGGAGAGGGGGAGACAGAAGGAAAGAGGAAAAAGAGGGAAGAGAGAGTGAGAAAGAGACAGATTATAGGAGTGATATCCAAAATACCAACAGCCAGCACCTCCCAATACAAATTAAACATAGCTTTCACTGAAACCACCACCCAAACCACCAGCACAGGCTAGCCCACATTTGTATTTTTTACTACCAATTCCTCAAATATAATGCACTGTAACTCAGTACAGTAGAGATTCCTGAATTGTTTTTGTAAGAAACACGTGAGATTCTATGAAAGGAAGTTTGATTACAGATATCCCAGAAGTCATGTTCTTACCAAGTTTTACATAGATACGTGTGTTGGTTACTCCTGTCTCAGTTGGAAGATCTTAGAAGGGCCTGTAGATATAATTTTATGTAAATATCAGTTCATGTGTATACTCCCTCCCTCCACAGGACACTAAAGTCTATACAAACAGAAAGAGACAGTGGGACTCAATGATTAACAAAAAATGACGAAGATTGTAAAAAAGATTTATAGCAGAAGGAAATACAATTTCTAAAGCCGTGCTCTTAAGCTTAAGGCAAATCAGTTATATATCTTGCCTAGATACTCAGATGGCCTGAATATCAGAGAATACCATGACAACCCTCGATCTGCTGTTTGAAGAGAACTACAGGTATGCTACAGTTAGAGTGATGAATAATTGTCATTTAAAGCTAACGTTTGAGGAACATGAGAACGTGGTCAAAAATAGGCATCAGGACAATAATGACTTCACAAGAAAACATTGATAGGCTTGTCATTAGGAAAAGGCAAGATACATGAATCCCAAGTAGAGAGTGAGAAAATTGTCCCATGAAAAGCCCAATATAATTGGCGGTAAAGAAGAATTGCTTTGGTCCCTGGGGGAAGGGGGATTGGAGTGGAGGTGGGGTGGAGGGTGTTGAGCCCATTTTACTTGCACAGAAATCTTTGGAAAAATGTTAAATAGGTAGTTAAACATTTTTTGAAACTATCTGCATGAAAAGCCATCAGAGTATTTAAAACTGAATGTAAGAAAAAAAATCCTTTAAAAATTATCCTCATCATTATTTAGCGGTTACATCTGAAACTTTGCTTTTACTTTTTTGTAATATTATCCTGTATATTTAAACAGACCACCTCCCATAGTATATAGGCAAAAATGTTTGAAACATCAAATAAAACACATTAAAAAAGAGAAGATCAAGTAAATTGCTTGTCTTAAGTACATGCATGCTATATATATGGTTATATACATATGTATATATATCTGTTGTCTCACAGAGGAGGGGCAAGGAGAGTAAAGGCATCATCTATTTGTGACTGCAAATCCTAACGTGTTATTGGAAATGAGAGGGGAAAGAATTTTCAGCCTTCTAGTTTCATGTCATTGGTGTGAGGGAGATAACTTGGTAAAATGTTTTACTATATTCTTAATAAAACCTACCATTTATAAAAAGTCAAATTCACTGCCTGCAGCCACTGATTAAAGAGATGACCTTAAAAGAAGATTTTCAAAAAATCTACTTCCAAGCAGTCATTGTCTTTGTAAATATGATAAACTCTTGGTCATTTACTCACACTTCCAGACAGAAACAGGATAGCATTACTTTTCAAATAGTTCTTATTTGTCTGTTACACCTACTGACGTGTTGCACCTATCTCCTGTCATTCAACAATGAATGCCTTTTCTACTGAAATCAGTCATGTCAGGCCTGCAAATGAGGGCATGATTATGGGGGATCTATGCAACACAATAAGGAGTACTTTAGTGCTAAAAGGAGTTTTTAGAACTTTGCAAAATTGTTTCTCTAAGCTACAGTTGGAATTAATGGAATTGATTTTTCTTTTCTTTCTGATTTCTAATAAATGAGTTTAGTATAAGATAGTTTGTAGCACTGAGAATTTCATGTAGATGAAATATAAATCCTATTATTTGTGTATATACATATAATGCAGCTGTGTCCCAACATAATTAGCATTTTATTCCAGCTGGCTTGATTACCTATGATAATCTCAGAATATAAACCTATACATATGCAACAGCACACTAGGAATAGAAAGAAAATCTTTACTTAAAAAGTTATTCTAAAACAGCTGAGCAGGTTCGAAACTCAGAATTAAAGAATTTCTACATTAGAGTATGCTATATACTCTTTCAAAGACTCTGCTGAATCCAACTGGCCTCTAGCTGCAACCAAAATTCTAAACAGAGTTTTCTGCAAAGAGTTTGGTTACACAATCTCCAGTTCTGCAAGGAGAGCCTCTGTGAGCATAATTCTCTTATCTAGGCTTGTTCTTTGATGCACTTACATTCAATCAACTTAAACCCAATTAATTTATTTTTATGCCAGCCAACTTGGTACCAAATATTGGCTTCTAATTTATTGTGAAATGAGTGGAAGAGTACCAGAAACTGGAATTTCTTGCATAAGAAGAAGGAGGAAAAAATATAGGGACCATTTTAGTTAGCTTGCAGCCTGTGTTTCTAACGAGGAAAAAGGGATTGACTGAGTTTTTTGCAGGAACCTGTCAGGACTGGAGACAATGTCCCTGCAACCAGCGAGGGTGATGAACTACCACTGAGTGAGGAACTCAGCAACATCTGGGAACTGGAAAGAGCTGCCTTAGCAAATCTTGTTTGCCATATTTTTGTTGGGCTAATCATCTGCCAGTTGGTAATGCGTAACTCTTGCTCATTTATCACCTCTCTGATAATACAAAACTTTGTCCCTGAAAGACTGGAATCTGTTCAGGACTCTTATCTCAAAGTGAGGGCAGAATTATGTCTGAGAGCCAGATTATAAACCTGAGTGAGTGGGAAGTATATTAGAGTGATGTTTACATTTTTGGAGGCAAAGAATGAATGACTGGAACAAAAAAGAGGAGTAGGGTCTTTGGAAATTTCAGGTCGATAGAAAAATAGGGCAGAAAAATGCAGAACCTGCCAAAGTTAAATGAATGGAAGAGAATCTCCAGTTTGTGAATCTCTGTCACTAAAACAAATTGAGGAAAATAATGAGGAGGGGGAAAGGTCTTTGGCTCCTGTAAAAGATAAGTGAAGAATAGACCATTGAAGGAGGCACTGACAAAAGGTAGGAGTGTAAAGGCAAAAGTCAAAAGGACATTGTGTGAGACAGAAGACCCTGACAAAAGTTGCTGACTTTTCACTCTGCTTTTGCTGCAACTATTATTATAATGTGTGGAAAAGAAAGACAAAGAAACTGAAGAGAGAGAAAAAGCTTCAGCTTTTTGAGCTGAGAAATGTTAGATGGCAATAGTACATGAAATTACTGGGACAAGTGGTGTTTTAAAGAATTCAAGAGAGATTTTTGTATAGGTAGCAGAATGAAGGAGAGGTAGAGCACAAAGTATTAGGGTCACAGGAATATGTTTATCTCCTGTTTGAAATACTTGGCAAAGGAGGAAGTGAGAGGAATTAAAAGTAGCAAACAGCCAACACGTTTTACTGTAAGGAAAATTCCAGATGAACAAAATGGAATTTTAAAAAGTCACATTCACTAACATAACATGCTAGTCTGCACATCTTTTTGTAAGAAATTCTATATAAATATTTCCAAATTGCCTTATTTATGTTTGTGCTGTAGACTGATATGTACAAAATAGAAGAAAGAAAATATGCACGGAAAAGTAGTTACAATTTTGTTCATATTGTAACTTTGCAAATTGTATTTCTTACTGTGAATATTTTGGAATGTATTTATGAAGGATCTCTCTTGGCATCTTAGTCAACTTTTTCGATTCCTTACTGTGCAAGAGATGATGCAAAAAGGAAGCTAACATGATGATGTTGGAAAGAAGTTCACTGTTTTGCATTCATTTTACAGAAAGTAATTGACAAGGCTTCAAAGACTTTAAAACAGAAATCTACAGTGAAATCAATATGAAGTTGTGGGTATTATTTTCATCAGGAATCTGATTTAAACCAAGGACTAAGGAAGTAGAGACACATGAAAAAAAAGGTAGGCTTTATCCAAATAATGAAAAATAGTACATGTAGACACAGTAATGACAGCAACATGTTTACAGAGCTAAGTTTGATTTGCCTCACTTCAGTCATGATGGACAAAAGCTGGTTCTGATTTGCAGAACTGCTGCTGAAATCTCCGTACTAACACATTTATGTGGTTTCCTGACTATAGCTGGCTCATGTCCCATCAGTTTAAGGCTGGGCAAAGTAAGCTTGCACCTGTCAGGTTAAATCCATGTAGGCGGTTTCCCGGTCTGCATTGCAGCAGCTTGTTATTACTGCATGCCTTCAACATTAGGATGTGTCACATTACATTATGCCTACAACAGGACATAATATAGAACTTCATGCACTGCTATTGATAGGCAGCAGCAAAACTTCTGACTGAACATAAACCATTCAAGCCCAGTTTATTGCAGCAGACTCTAAGAGAATGTGCAGTAGGTATTAGAAGAGTACTCAGCATGCTGACTAGTCAAAAGTACTTTTGGATAGTCCCACATATTTCTAGTTTTCAGATTTCATTTGTGCTGGCTCAAGGGAGCAATCTCTCTATCACTGAAAAACACATTCAGCATAAGTCAGTTCCTGAGAGGATTGTCAAATATGAAACCAAAAACAAAGAAAAAAAGCTCCTGCAATACAGCAGAGCAGGAGTGTCTTGGTGAATTAAACAAGAATTGAAAATAATGAAATTACTACAATATGACTGCTAACATGGGTTACCTTGTATTTTTTGACATAAAAGTTGCAAATGGATTGTCACAGTAGAATGTCTGCATTACAACACTGTGTAGAACATATGCTAATTTTAACCTGTGAAACTCAGTTTGTGAAACTGGCATGTACAGCGTGTGAACCCTGGTGGGGTTAAATAATCTGCTATATATATTCCTAAATTAACAAAAGACACCAGCTATGAAAATATGTAACTGGATAATGTGTTTATCATAGAGCATTTTTGACTAATTCCTTTCCATGTTGTGTTGACATAAGTTTACTGATTAAAAGCAGGGAATTAATTTTTCTTTTTATTTGAAAGCTCACTGCTTTCAGATCTCCATTGGAATAGTGAGAATAAAGCAAAAACCACAGGAAGGAAATGCTATGAGGAAGTCCTGCAGCCTATTGTAGCAGGCAATGGGACTGCATTTTAATTCTATATTTTGTAGCAAAATTTCTCCCCACCCTGTTATGTTTATATCCTCAGCATTTTAAAACCACTCCAATTCACCTCGAATTTTAAAATCTTGTACTTAATCATTAATAATATTTTGTGCTTAGGTTCAATCATAAGTGCTTTACACTTGCTGAACAAACTATGGTAATCCTTACAATTCAAAAAACATACTACTTTTAACTCCTTGTACTACATCTGAATAAAACTATCTTCAATACCTTCCAAAGAGTAAATACTTCTTCTTTATCAATATAAATATTACACACCTGGTGGCAAGAATCTCTGGGAACAAGTTACAAAACCAAAAAAAAGTTAGTGACAACTATATTGAAGTAATTTATTCTCTGTCAGCTTTTAAAGGAATAATTCCTTGATGAGTTGATATCTGGAGTTTGGAATATATTTCCTGTGTATGAACCACAACTGAACAGATGCCCACCACGAAGGGTTTTCCTAATGTTACAGTACCACAGCCTGGGGAGTCAGAATACACCAGCTTACCCTGCAAGGGAAACAGCATGACTGAGGAAGTCCTTGAAAACAGATGTTGTTTCAACTAAAGTTTTCATGCTGATGGTTTGTGGTCTTGTGGATTTTGTTTTTTTTTTAAATTGTCCAAGGACACTGCTCCAGGTAATAGCTCTCTACTGGGGTTACAGGAAGCAGGTCTTTTCTACTGACGCTTTCAGTTCTTGTATTAAAAATATTAAAATAAAAAAAATTATAACCACAAATATAAAAGGGTAACATTTTAATGGAACACTTATCGCTTTACCTGAATTACCAGAGCAGAATAACTGAGGTATTTAAGACAGGGTTTATTACAAGCAAAGCTTGAAAAAGAGGTTTAACAACTACTACCTGAAAGATGAAGAGCTATTATCAAAAGCAAATACTTTGGTCCTTTGTGCTCTAAAGACACATCTACACCTGCAGCTCATGTTCTGCCATGCTGAGGCCTTGGCCTTTTGCTGACTAATCTCTAACTGACCACATTTCTCTTCCATACCAAATACGAAGCTAGATGTGTTCCCCTCAGCAACACCTGGCCATCACACAAGAGAAATTAATATTGCTTAGATCCTTTTCCAATAATAATCAAAGCAAACAAAAATCAAATATAACCTTCCTAGATCAAGCTATTACTTTTTGCTGGGTAACTTAGAACCCATGTCCAGAGTAGTTTGTGTGGAACAGTTTCAGAAATTTGAACCAGAGCATAGTTGGTGCTGGACTGTAGAGGATAACAGCAGTGGGAGACATGAATTCCATGACAGCAGAAAAAAAGAGATCAGGGTAGTGTCAGGAGAATGCTCTCCTGTAACTTTTGTGGGTTTGTACATTTGAGCAGCTTGTGCTGGGCAACAGCTTGTGGAACTGCCCTCCTTCTGGTGTGGTACCAGCTCTTTACATAGATTAATGACATATGTACATACATACATACATTAATGACACTGTATCTCCATTTGGAAAATTGTTAGCGGTGTACTGTGAATTTTCAGTTCGAACTTACAATCACCCACTCAGAGGGAGTTTAACTTTCACTTATTTTCTGAATTTCAATATAGCACAAGTTAGCAGACTTCAGCTGTGGTGAGAAAGACCTGTGCCTGGGTGTAATTTTGGACTCAATAGAATAAAGAGAGCCTTCAGACAGAGGTTCTCAGGATGAATTTGGATCATCACTCTCAAATATGCATCTTGGAAGAAAGAAAGGTGAGGACAGATACAGTTGTCAGTAGTATTAGAAATGAAGGATAATTGCCTATCTGCAGTGAAGTGCCTGAACCAGCAATGAACAACGAGTAGAGAACAAAGTGCCTGCATAACAGTCCTATGGGGAAACCTCTCAAACTTTTTCTGGGGACTTGGAACACTTGAGCGTGGACAAAGTTCCTTTGCAATGCTTTTACACTGATGTGTGCAGCACGGGGAACAAACCAGAATCAGAAGTCAGTGTGCTATGATGTTGGGGGATCATGAAGATGTGGTGGGATGGCTCACATGACTGGAGGGCTACACCTCTTAGGAAGGCTCTTTAGGAAGGGTGATACAGGAAGGCAATGAGGGAGTGTTGCCCTCCTTGGGCTGGAGAGCAGCTGGAATGCATGGAGTCCTGCTTTGGGACGGGTCAGGAGTCAGAAGAGAGACGATGGGGGAAGATTAGCGGGCAGAGGGATACAGTCTGCTCTTGTAGCTGGTACCTGCTATAGACCCCGATCAGAAAACAAAAGGAGATGAGGTGTTCTGCAAACAACTGGAAGAAGCCTCACAGTCACAGACACTGGGGAAAGTTCCTCAAGGGGCGCTTTGACCATTTGATGCCTGCAGCTGGTAGAAGTACAGAGGAATTTTTAGAAAAATGAGTTTGAGTTTAAGAACAGCTTTAAAATGCTTGCAGTGGAGAAAAAAGTATCTTATTTCACTTAATCCACTGTATTCTGGATCACGTTGCTTCTATGGAAAAGATTGTATCGGAAATACCTGACCAGAAATAAAATCATCACTTTCCTCAGGTAACCTTACACAGGTCAGTCTTAAATGTTTTACCAACCCACTTCCCCCTCCTTGTATTAATCAAATGACATATTTAATGACTGAATGTTTATAACCGAGAAACAAAGGATGAAAGGCCCATATTTTCTTATAATTAAACTCAGAACTTGTAACTTAAGTAAACATTCCCTCAAAACACTTGCTTAGATCTGTATTTCTGCAAACATAAATGTATAGTAATTTTAAAGGATTTACAGTTTCTTGCAAAATAATTTGGGTATCATGATAAAGAATAAATGAAAATGCATAAATAATAAATATTAATGATTTACTAATTGAAAAATGCCCTTTCTATTTCTATTCCATTTACTGATTAGACTAGTATTCACAAATGAGAAGTATTTTTGAACCTATTTAGCTAATAAAAAAAACAAATTAAAAATTAGATGGCACCGTGTTAAAACAGCAGCTTTAAGAACAAAACACTTTCAAACTAAGAGAAGTTTTAAACAGTCATTTGCAACTAGTGTTACTGGATAGATGGGACAGGAGGTAGCCCATGTGTTATCAATATTACCATTAGTTAATTGTCACATTTGCTTTTTTTGTCTAAGGTGAGAATCATATTGCAGTCAAGTTTCTAACCTTTTCCCTTGTCTCTAACCCTGTTTATGTAACACAATGACTCCCTCAAAATCTCAGGAAAATACCCAGAAGATTGCTAGATAGAGTTTTATAAACATCGTTCTTTAACACACAGTATTTCTCTTATAGAAAGTGGTTTTTACAAATTATCACTTGAAGTTTTATTGGCACTGTACACATGCACTTAGCTGAAACTGAATGGAACTTTAGAAGATCTGATTTAAAGAATGAAAGGTAAAGAGTGTCTAGATTTTCAAATGAATCTATTAATTTTGCTATTATCTGGAATAATTTCAGCTAGAGTTATGATTCCACTTGTAAATATAATGACCTGAAATACAGTAAAGAAGGTTTCCCTGTGATCTTAAGAGTCAGCTGCAATTTCATTTCTTTTGCTTTTCTGCTGCCTAAACAGAAAAGCAAAAGCCTGTCTTTGGTCCTCCCTCCTCAGAAGGTAACATAATTTGCCGGCTCTGGAACAGGAAAAAGTGCCACTGAAAGCGTCTTCCAGAGCTCCCCAGGGCCTCTTGCAAAGCCTGGAAGCTCTTTGCTATCCCCATGGCAGGCATCTGTCTCCAGTTCAAGGCAATATTCTGCCCTTGCACCGCGGCCCAGTGTGCCTGAACAGAGCAGGGGAATGACGCTGCAGGGACGCCTCCCTAGCCCACAGCAGAGTCACTGGGCAGAAAGAGCTGAGAATGGGAAAGTAAATGAACATTTAGTATGTGTTTAATTGCACAGTTCTCAAAAAATCTCAGAAAAAGATCCTTTGAGACCCTTATTATCTTTTTTGTCTTGCACATGTGTTCCTGCACTCCAATTTCTAGCAGCTCATGTCCTGGGAAAGAATACTATTTCGCAAATGACTTCTTAGCTGTTAAAAGAAAATATTAGAACAAATGATGCTGTTTCCACCCAGTAGTGAACAAACTGGCAACACACGTCAATTTAATTTTACTACAGGTAATAGTATGATTTAGCCATTTCTTTTTTGTGAAACCCTGTACGTCAGCTTGAACCTAATTTTCATGGCTGAAGTACAGTTTTTGCAATGTGTTTGTAAAAGTTCTCTGTTCTTTATTGAGATGCTCAAGTCTACTGATTAGTGAAATATGAAGCTCTTGATACAATTGAAAAGTTCTTGTTAGTCTAGTATAGGCTGTTAGTAGTACAGACTCCTTTTTGGTGCTCAACTTGATCTTCCATGTCACTTCAGAGTATGAACTCCTCTCTCAAAAACCGGGTTTGAACATTCTACATTAGAAGTAATTGCACTTTTTGGCCAACACACTCTTAAGGTTAGATTAAAATTTAGTGTTAAACAATGATTTTAAGAAGCTTATCACTAATTAAAACCAGCTAAGAGTTTGACATACAAAAGGCATGTCTCCTTATAAAGGAGATTTGTATTTCTGAAATCCACATAAGAAATAATCATGATAGTTCAAAAAGTTATGATACTGCATTCATTAATAACTAATTTACTGTTAAAAGTTTAACTTTACACACAATGGCTAGTGAATATTCACTTTCAATACTTCAGTGAAGACTGCCTTTAAAAGAAAAGCCCTGGGATAAGCTTACTTAGGTGGTAGAATAAAAATTGCTGTCATAATCTGTCAGTCTCAGAAGAGGAAGTTTCGTGAATGGATCAAGCATAGGACAGTTTTGAGCCACCATTGTGATGTAATTTTAAAGCAAATTTTTGGCTGAAACTTAGAAGGTTCTGACTATCAGCACCATCAGGCTTTGAAACAATCTTTCAACAAGAAGAATGGGACCAAGTAATCTAATGACATTCAGATGCCCCTGGGATGGCTACATGAAATGACTATAAAATACCACTGCCTGTGGTGGCCTGGAATCGGGAGCTCAGAAGATCTCTTCCTGTTCTGTGTTCTATATAGTTTTACTGCCCTATTTTCCCTAGTGTAAGAATTCTTTTATTAGGAATTTACATTGATGTGAAGCAAATCCAAGGAAAATTTTGGTTTGCTGCTCAAAGAGGGTAATCTCTAGATTTGTGATATAGTAAAAACAATTTAATACCTCTTTTGCATTAGCCTTCATGAAAATATCAACTGCAAGCAGACACAACTAATACCAGCAAAAAGGGTTAAGATCTCACTATGTAAAAAATATAGGAATGGTTACATAGTGCTTAAATAACACAGATATTCTCAGATCATCTATGCTGATAAACTTAATTCATCTTAGGGGACTTAACTGATTATAATAGACTCAGAGGGCTTTGTGGTCTTTGAAAAATTATGGAGGATAGATTAGATGCTGGAAGACTGAAAAAAAGCAAATGGACTGCTATTTTTTAAAAGGAGAAGAAAGGTATAGTTTGGTCTACTTGGTTTCACTCTCTATGCTAAATCAAATACTGTTCAAAAATAAAAAGGGGGCATATTTATTACATTTGCAGATGTCACACACTTGGTGAGACTGTAAATATCTTGAGGAGTGGGACTGAAATTCAGTTATGTCTCATGGATTGAAGGGTGGTCTGGGGGAGGAAAATGGCTTTGCAATAGGGACAGGGGAAAGGTATTACAGCCAGGCAGACAGACCCAACTGAACAAGTATGGAAAGGGATCAATGAATTAGGTTGTAAATATTTGGAGAAAGATCACAGGGCTAAAGTGGAAAACGTTGAGTTAGGAATGAATATGACAACAACCTTACACTGTAAAAAAGGCAAATGAGAGAACTGGGATATATGAACAACAGTAAAACTGACAAGACAGCAAGTATTTTCCTTATGTTCTCAGAATCAGCGGCAGCTCAAGCCTGACTGTGTATTCAGATTTGAATCCATACATGAAAGCAAAGGGATATGTTTGGAAATATTTCAGAATACAGAGATCAATCTAGAAAACACGATCTGTGAGAAAAGATTGAAAAGACTGGGATTATTTAACCAAAAAAAGAAAAAGAGAGAGGGAGAGGGATTGAAGAAGGGTTTTATAAACAGAAAAAAGCTGTTGCAACCAGGAGAAAAGAAACTGTTCTTCCTTTCATGTGGTGAATACAAGCAGAGATAATTCAGTTAAACTGCAATAACAAAGATTTTGTTCTGGCATTAAGGAAGAAGAAATTCTATTGGAAAGGATTAGGAACAGACTAGAATCTGAAGTATTGGAAGTCAACTATGAGGTCCTCAACCAAGAATGACAAGGATATAGCTGATTCTGTTTTGGACAACTGGGATGGAGTAGATGACCTACTAAGGTCCCTTTAAATTTGATTTCTGTGATTAATTAAAAAAGATATGAATGTAATTTGAGTAATTTACAAGGAAACACTGTGAACTTTCAACAATTACAAAAGTGTTCAAACACTTTCTCATTTTTATTTTTTTTTCATTTATAGAGCCCAACCAAATCTAATCAGTTCTGTTCTCCCCACATACAAAGAACACACAAAGAAAATATTTCATGATCTATGTCCCAGTAATTATATCACACATATAAGATGTTCCAATACTCCTATTCTACCTGAAGAAAAGGTGATTTTACTCAGACAGTATCACTGGGCCTTTGTGTTGTCTGGCCTAAAGAAATGTCAACTTTTATAAACAAGTAAATTTTCACATTTAGTGAAATGCCTAAAACAGTATTTTAGGCTCCCTGCATTACATTTTACTTTTTTATTCCCTTTTCTCAGAACATGTCATTTAAAAAAAAAAAATAGTTCTTAATATCCCAAAATCAAAAGTCTTACATAGACTTAGACGATATGCATGAGCTTTCTTCTACCAAAGTCAGTCAGTTCTACCTTTGAGAAAACTTTCAGTGATCAATCTGGAGGCTCTCAGAGGCAGAACAGATACCAGGAATGTCCACATGGGGAACTTACCTTTAATAAGGAAAAGTGCAAGTTTACAGTGCATTAGGCTCACTAAAGTACTCCCCTGTGTGAACACTGCTAAGTGCATGGGACGCTCTTCTGCTTTGAGCCTGGACTGACAGACGCATGGATGAAGAGAATGCATACAGATGAATCTAATTTCATTAGACAGCCAAGCTAAAAACAACTGAGAGGAAAATACAGTGATCCTGGAGTTTAATCCAAAGATTAAGAGCAATACGCAGGAATCAGGAACCACTTCTCTTAAGATAGAAAGAAAATTTTTTTTTTTCTGGTGTTAAAAGATTTAATGAACCACTGATCAGTGTCACTCCTGGGTAGATCAATAAGGAAAATACTGAATCACTTTACCATTGTTCACTTGTGTAAGAGAATTGTGCATTCAGGCATTCATGGACTAGAGATATAACACTAAAGAGATTGTTTGAGACTTCTTTCATCAGCACAAAACCTAACACATATATAGTTAGCAAAACTCAGTTATCTTTTAAGTGTCTTTTCTACTTCCCATAAAGGAAGAGAGCCTCAAAAGTACTCCTTTTTGCTTCCTAACAAACAAACTCCAATCTCTTATTCACTGAGTTCAACAGAAGCAGTGTTTAAAAAAGTTTTAGGTATTGAAGGATCAGATATTAGCAAATCTATTAATATCATTTAAATTCAACATGGATATTAATGCTTTTCCAATAAATGAGTTACATCATGTAGATTCAGTTAACCAGGCACAAGTTTGGGGTTTTGGGGTTTTTTTGGGTTTTTTTTTGGGTTTTTTTTGGTTTTTTTTTGGTTTTTTTTGATAGCATATTAATGTTACAGTCACAAATGGCTGTTCTCGGTTTTCAAATATCATGAAGGAAATTATCATAGCAGGAAAACAGTAAAACCATAAATTGCTAGAAGTTAGCACAGAGTGTTGCTTCAGCAGGTTAGGCATTATGCCCAATGAGACTGAGTGGCAGAGAAATCTTCTGCCTGTGGTATGTGCTGGCAGCTGAGGGATTTAAGGGAGGCTTTTGAATGCAGCAAGAGGGAAGGCTTGTGCAAGGAGAGGGGACCAACTGAGGATACTGATGCAGGGTATGTAATGAATTACAGATACGCTTCAACTCCTTGTCTCAGGGTGACTTTTACCACCTGCTTACTCGGTATTCTGCCCCTTCGCTTTCTCCTGCCACAATAGAAATTCACACTTGCCCCAAAGGAAAATCTTCTTCTGTCAAAGTCCTTTCAGAAAATTGCTCCTGCCACACATGCCTTCTTTCAGAGTCAGCTTCTTTAAACTCCAATTTAAATTAATATATTCTGTGATCAGCAAAATCCACTTCAAATAAACATCTTCCTTAGTTCCTAGATTTCTCTACACCTGGAATTTGTCTGCTTGATACATATAGTCTAGGTATTTAATAGAGCTTTTGGTACCTTTCTGGTCATATCAAGACTCATAATCAGCCTCTGCATCTCATTCTTTCTGTACCATACTTTCCCAGGTAGTTATTTATCTGTACTGTTTTCCAAGCCCTTTCTTTCCCAGCTGGCAAAGTTATCTTCCATGAAGAAAATGCCTTTTCTTCTTCCCATCTGCATCACTTAATAATTTTGAATCAATTATTTCAAATAATCACTAGTTTTAAGAATGTTCACTGCAAGTTAAGAAATGATTAGGCAGAGTATATTGAGATTCTCATGTTACCTGCAGACAAACAGGTATCCTGTGAAACAAGCTTAAGACTTGTTTTTGCCATGCTCATGAAATAGCTTTGTGCCTTTGTGGCTTCTTGCTTTCAGGTGCTAGAAAAATTTAAGAAGCTTTATAATAAGAAGACTTTAGTTGATAAATCTGCGTTTAGGAAAAATGTAGGTTTAGAAATTTGAATGTGTCACATTTTTCACATGTATATAACTTCCCATAGACATGATTTCAGTGGCTCATTTTTCATGGTAATTTTCACTGAATAAACATATTTCAGCATTCTTTCTACACTTATTTCCATTTTTTATGTTTCTATATCAATGTGTTAGTAAGGATAAATCACTAATATAATGGAATGAATCATGTTTATGTTAAAAATGCATTGCTTTTGCCTCTATGAAAAAGATTTCATATTTTAAAGAATGTGAATAAGCCTTAAAAAGACATTAAAATACCATTTAGACTGTATAACTTGGAATATAGAAGATAATCCAACCTTTCTTTTCATTTTGAAAAACTAATGCATTTAATCAAAGGTTTAATTCTTTTCAATGCTTCAATTTTCCCAACTTTTCAGAGTGGTGTTAGAGCTGAATTGCTGTGAGCTAGTGCTTTACGCAATTCCATTGACACAGCAGACAGTTAAAGTGATGTCCTTTCATTTAACCACATTTAACTGAGATAAAGCAACACAAGATTTAATAGCTTCCAGCAGTGCCCAGTGATGGAGTGGCTAGCCCAGATTGCAGCAGCAGGTCACAGGTTCATCCAAAGGGCATGGTTCACATAAACCCTCTCACATGGTAACAGGCCAAAAGTAGATTTGATATGACTTGAAGCAACTACATCAAGTAGATACAGTTGATTATATCAGCCCTGGATTTGGCTGAAAGGTAGAGTAACAGGAAGAGACCATGTAGGATCTACTCTAGCAGTTTTCAGCACTCCTACTTTAGTCCATGAACAAAGACTGGGATGTGATTGACGTCAGCAATATTCCTCTTGCAGAGAAACACAGGAAGCAGAAGTTATTTACCAAAAATTAATTTTGAGTGGAAGTAACCTTAAAAGCATATAATGTACACAGGATTTCACTCAATAGCATGTCCAAAATGAAGGAAGCAATAAGACAAATCATGTAAGATCACAAATGCTAAACACTATCACTGATTGTCAAGAGATATCATGTAACCAAAATATCATAACTAGCCACTGGTCATGGCCAATGATGAGAGGGTAAGAGCAAACAGCTGGATTGTGATTCCAGGGCTCAGCAGTTCCTTACAATGCTCAGATTTTTGCCTATGTGATGAATATTTCAGATACATCCTGCGATCTTTACATTCTTCACTGACAAGGAGACAAGATGCATTTTGCAACTGCTAAAGATTTCTGATTGGCACATATGTTGAAAGACTAGCCCAACACTGAAAGACAGAGTGTTCTTCAAAAGCTGTAGCCATGAAATATTTATTCTTTTCTCTTTCATAGAAATGCATTTGATGACTATATGACATAAAGTGCCACTAATAGCTCTGGACAAAATTATATGGCTCTAAAGACTATTAAACTATTATTCTTGGAGGGTGGAAAAGGTTTTATTTGACACGTATGATCACAATAGTATTAGCAAGGCTTTGTTTACAACCTACCATGGAAAAATGTTATACATTATCAAGTGCATTTTGCACTAGTAAAATCAAATCTGACAATCACAAATAGCAACAAGGATATTTGTGATATATTTAGTGGGTATTTTATCTCACAATACTTTGAATGGGATGTTTATTAATTTTTAAAAACTTTAAGTATGCAACTAAGGGCAAGTGAATACTAATGACACCGTTCAAAATATGTTTTGTTTGTATCCAAGAGTATATATTTTACAGAGCACAGGCAAATGAATCCCCAAACGTTATTTAAATCTCTGAAGTCAGCTGAAAAGCAAAGACACTCATACATACATAATGCCTAGCATGACAACCTGAAAATTATGTGAAAACAGAAAGGCTCCTTTGTAAAATTCTAACTAAAATTTTTTGATAAAAAGACCTAGAAAGCATTGCTGGAGCATAGAAATCATATTATGAATTTTACATGAAAATTTGTAGGACCGTTGTATCTGCAAACATTATAAAATACTAAAAAACCTTAGAAAAACTTAGAACCTTGATAAAATACTAAAATATTAACAAGCTAAATGAATACAGTTATCATCCTGGAAACCACATTATCTCCGTGCCCATTTACAATCATATGTGTTTCATAAACCTCCTGCTACTGCAAATCCCTCAGTTGTATTTGCCATTGAATTGCTTGTTTCTCATTATTAGTGGATGAGGGAATGCAGTATAGTCATGTAACACTTTCTAAAATGGTCTAAAAATGCATTCCTGAAAACACAGGAATTTCTTCTACAAAGGGATAAGTGCTGTGTTAAATACATACTTTCTTTTGCCAGAACAGCCAGGAGAAAGGTAAAAAAAAATCAAGCCAAAGTAAATTACTTAGTGGCATCATGCCCAAATCAATCACAGACATCACCTTTTAAACAGTGAGCTGAAACTTTCAGACTCTCTTTTAATACTCATGAAGAATTTTTGTTTTGAAAAGTCACTTTGCTTAAAAGACCTTTTAATATACTTGGACAGTTGTTCAAATCTTGCATGTTGAGTGAAGTATACTGCTAATTATGCACATATTCACCTCTTGAAAAAATGGAGAGGGTTGCATGAGTCTGCAATTTAAAAATGGTGTGCTATGAGGAAAGGCTATGCTACAACATGAAGTGACAGAAATACTGCTTCTTCTTGTTCTCTGAATATTGCTGTGAATATTTTGTTTAAGGGGCAACATTGATGACTAGAATTTGCTACGTACTTTCCTTCTTTCTGAATATCAGGCAAAAGCTTTAGGTTACTAAGATTTGTACATGGCTTAATATTCATATTTAAGGAATAAATATGGATATTTATTTGGTTCTATAGACTGGAAAAGTATTTTGATGAGGAGTATAACCACAAAATTTCATATATCTATATCTACACATGTATATATCTATAGAGCTATATCTATATATATATCTTAAGTTGCTTTACTATTCTAATGTAAAATAAATGGCATGTTTCAATCACCATTATATATTTTTATGCAGAATAATAACAGCAGCTATTTTTGTCTTGCAAGGGTCTTGCAACAGGGTGTGTCTTGAAAAACTAGTGTGCCTGCAACCTGGAAAGGGAAAGGCAAAAGGCATGGTGAAAAGGATGGACAAGAGAGTCTGTTCAGGAAGTTCTCTGTGAATGAGTGGTAGGGAGCACGTCTTTCTTTGTTGTTGTTGTTGTTTTGTTTTAAGAGCAAAATGAATTAACAGAATCTGTTAGCAAGCTAAAACAGTGCAGCTATATAAGAGATCAAGCAATGAAACTTGAGAATCACAAACTGAAAGAGAGGTTTTACTGCAGGAGGTAGGAAGCGGCCAGCTGGCCTAGCACTTGCTTCACCAAGAAACCAAACAGAAGAGTAAACAGTTATGGTTCCATGCTTGGGATGCAGTAATTAGATATTGTATGTTTCCCTGCTGTTCTTTTTGTTTCTGCTTTCAATAAAGTACTCTTGGCTAAGCCATCTGATTCATATTTGCAAGGGAAGAAAATTAGCTGACTGAGCAACAGAAAGACTATTTCAATTTCCCCAATTTTCTGTGTGGGTGTTTGAGTTGCTGTGTATTACTCCTGAAATTTGTGACTGGCTGTTGTTGCTGTTGCTAATCATGCAGCTAATTAGGTGAGAGGGCTGGTCCAAATGCTGGTTGTGAATGATTGCTCATAAACAGGCAGATGAAATTCAGGTAGGTGTATCAACTATAAATCCACACAAATACATGAAAACGCCTAGGTAACGTCCTTTGAGAACAGAACAGTGCAACCTGACTTCTAGTGGCTGGTTCCTTTTTTACACATAGGCACGTGCTACAACATCTCATTTGATAATTATCTCATGGGTATGTATAAGGTATGTAAACTGTAACATTTATTCGATTGCATAATTTATTTACTGTTTTACCAAATGGCATTCTCTGACAAATATCAAGGTTTGTAAATCCCTATAATACTCTTAAATCTACATATATCTCTTGCTACCTAACACTTACTTAGTTGGTGACTGTTCTGTGATGTTATAGAACTTGCATAAGAAAGTCACACTACACCTATATATATGTGAAAATCTAATAAATGGTTATCACATAACACAATAGCTAATCTATTGATTCTGGTAATTGCTATGACATACTTTAACACACTACACTTTGGATTTCTCAGTGCATGTTCAGCACTTTATTCTTTTTGTAAATTTAATTTCTTATATTGGTATAGTTTTGCTATTTACTTTGGCAGAGCAGAAATGTGGGTGACTTTGCAAAGACTCCAAAGTAAATACAAGATTTTTCATTCCCCTTGTCATAATACCAGATATTGCTACATTGCACAGATGACTCATTTTTGTGATAACTTCAGGATTCACAGGTGGCAGCAGAACCACAATACTGGTGAAACATCTGGATGAACAAAAAAGAAAAAGGAATTCTACTTCGTGGTGCCATGCTTTAGGCTATAGCAATTTTACAAAATTACTCTAATCTTGGATAGGGAACATTATGCTTCCCCCTTGTGCTGAAATTCTGTGCATTGTTTGACTCACACGCTTCTCCAGAAATCTTTCCTGACATTTGTTTTGGACTGTGTATTGCATGAAAAACACATGGCAAAAACTTGATACAGGGAAGTAGACACTGTGCTCACTGATGTAGGAAGCACTTTGTAGCAGCCAAAGAAATCCACTACTGTTTGTAGTCAAAGGCTGCTGTCAAGGGCTCTGAGTGCCACCAGCAATTAAAACAGCCCAGTAGAAGGGAAACTGCATAATTAAACTATTGGTGCCCACATTAGGCATTTCATGAAGAGGCAATTCTAGAGGTAGATTAGTTCCATAGATTGGAGTTGGAGTGCCTCAGGTGCATTTTGGTGCATCTTCTAGCTTAGTTTAAATTCATTTCAGGCATAGATCCTGAATATGAATCAAATTGGAGCAGTGGGCAGGACTGATCAGGAGACTTAATCAAAAAGCACACATCCAGATCTCAACAAAAGCCTTGATACAGACACCCTCAACAAAGGGCCTCTATAACCTTCTCCCTCAATTTTCACTGCTTTTACTCACTTTGTTTACAAGTTAAATATTTTTCTTTTTTTATGATATTATGCCTAAAAAAAATCTCTGTATAATTTTTCCTTGAACAGTTTATCTATGATTATCTCTAGACTGCAAAAATGAAAATTTTTTCCTGGGCCTATTTAGAATAAAAGATTAAACATACTATTAAACTGCAGCTGCTTGATTTGTGAGTAGCTTGATGGAGCCTGGCCAGAATGCAGGAAACCACTAGTTACTTCCAGGCGAATTTAATTTTTCAAGCCCATGCTCACATGTCATTCAGATCAAGAATAGGTCTCCAGAAAGACTTAAATAGGAATATTTATTTATCAAAAGTGTTCATTTTTCGCTTAGTTCACCTCTTTGGCTCACTCAAACACTAGACCAAGCTCTGTAGGAGAAGAGTGCTTGCCTCCTATTTTCTGCATATTCCACAGACACACCAGAATAGTCAGATCCACAGCTCATCCTTGGGAATCCTCCTTCCTGAGGTCTTCTAACCAGAGGCAATGAGAGGCACTGTGTGTTTTTCACAACCATCTTACATTTAAGTTCTTGTTATGTGACAAAGGAGAGATTTGCTACATAATTGTCTTATGAGGTATGTGCACCAGAACACACAATGTCAGAGCACAGGATTTTGGCTAGGCAAAGTTGATCTGTACTAGGAGATCAACAGCACAGAATAGCAAGGTGAAACTCTTGCAGTTAGTCACCTGCTTCTGTGACTTATCTCAAAAAATTCCATTTTTAAGTCACAGTAGCCTCACATGAAAATTGCAAAGTTCTTTGATTCTTTTGCTTGCTGTGCTCACGAAGCCAGAAAAACTCTGCCAGTGGCCAAACTTTTGTCTCCTTCTTCCACAATGAAGGACTTCCTTTCTTTTCTTCTTTTGCTTTTCTTTTTTTAATACCAATGACATGCCACTGACCAGAAGAAAGGCATATGCAAATTGACAGGGATGTATCCAATGGTGTGATTATACATAGTTTTTGCTTTGGGTAAAACCTATTATTTCTTACTTTGTGAAGGGCATGCTCTTAATAATATCTAACTAACATTCTCCCCTTTCATAGAGAAATAATGGCTTATAATTTAAGTCTCAGTTAATATTTATTGTGACTGATACCATATTAGTGATAAAATTGGAAAGTCACTGCTTTTAAAGACAGCTACACTTACTGAAATATTTGAGTTCCTTCTACATGAAATGAATAGTGACAACCAAGTCCCCAGTGGATTGCAAAGAGCCTCCAGAATTTCCTCCAGTCTCTTAAAGACTTCTTATTTTCCTTTCTTTTCTTTTTGGCAGGGATTTGTTAGGTGAAAAGAGCTGTCACGATATCACAATTGTGTTTATGATGGAAATGTCTTTTCAACGATGTACATAAAGCTCTAGACACACTGTTGTTACCTAGATTTTTGCTCCTTCTATGGACAGATGCTCTTGATTTTGGATCTTTTATTTTTACTTTAGATTTAATAATCTATTTTATATATAATATATAATATTATATATTTATAATTTTATTATATTATATATTTTAAAATACAGGAGAACAAGAATGGGTTTATGTACATCAAAATTAATTTTTGTAATTTAGCTAAGAATAAATCCATTAATTGCATTAAAGATTATTTTGAATGTCAAAGCCCCAGAGTGGTGTTGAAGCTTACTGAAAGTGAGCAGGGCCTTTATATGCAAATATGCAATAGTGGAAGTGCTCAAATATCTTCAGTATCTGTCTATGTCTATAGACTCAGTCTCTGATATAGTGAGATTCTTTATTCCAATTCAAGGATAATAGGTGTATGGCTCAGAATGGTAAATTCTTCACCCAGCAACAGGAAAGACATTTTCTAGAGAGTTGGAATGGAGAAGAGTAATTTTGAGATGCTTATGAACCTCATTATAAAGTGTAGTAAAAGTCCAATTAAACCTTGAAATAAATAAGATTTTGCCCGAACTTTAAAAGCATTTCCTTTCTGATTTCCTTTCTGATTTCCTTTCAATTTTTTCTTGATTTAAACTTGGGATAATGATCCTTATACAACAGCTGAGTTTTTCATAAGTGTACTGGTATTTTGGGCTTCTTCACAGACAATGAACTGAGTTTCAGAATGACTCCCTCCCCACAAAAAGCAAACCCAAACCAACGAAACAACCCCCAGAAAACCTATACCAAACCAATGGAAGCTTTTTCTCCCTGCTCAGCCCTCAGATTTGTTCTCACATGTTTTTAGAAACTTCCAAAAAGGCAAAATTTGGAACTGAATATATGTAATTTTTGATGATTATTGATTTTGTGTACCGAATACAATGAGATGCATATCTCATGACTGTATTGCTGAACATTACAATGAACTGTTTCACTGCTTTTCATCCCCTTTGTCAGGTAACAGGTTAGCCATGGAGCCAAAGGAGAGTTCACAAAAAGGTGAGAGCAAACAGGAAGAATAGAATCTACAGCTGTTTAAGTACACAGGAAAATTATACTGAGCTTTTTAGAAAAGAACTACACTCTAAAAAGATTTGCAAAGGAGATATTTTTTTATTAAAATTTTTACTTCATTTATATTTTGAAAATTTGAAAACAAATTCATTAGGTAAAGAAGACAAATTTTTCCTATCATCTGTGTAAAAATGTTAGCTATAGAGACTAAAACTGAAGCTGTGTATGAGACCAAAATTCATTCTTAAAGAAAAAATATTAATGTTTTGTGGGGAAAGAAGATTGATAAGCTCCTATCAGATCCATGCCTTTCTCTCCTCTGCATTTTCTGGACTTTTGTACCTTTTTCCTAGTAAAACCTCCTAAAGTGTAAGGAATTTTGGTATCTGTTTAAGTGAAATAGCATCATCTTCCTTAAAATAAAAAAAAATACAAAAGAGTTTTTCTCCAAAACTAATTCTGATGATCAGCTGGAGAGGGTCCACAGCAGCTGAATTCAAGTAGCAAGTAAGAAGAAAATGAGGCCTTAAGCCCCGCTAACCTCCATTTGAAAGAAAATCTTTCCATGGGGTATTAATTCATTGTTTCATATGTAGATAATCCTTTGCAAATGGCAAAGAACTAGAAATTAGAAAAATAGTAAGCAATAGCACCACTGGGAGTAATTTACTTGGGGTTCACTTACCTAAAATTACTACAATTATTAAATATGTTGGAAAGAAATAATGAAACACTACATTGCCTCCACAAAAATGTACAAATCATATTTCCTCTTATAGAAATTGTTTGAGAGATATAAAAGATCATTATGTCATGATTCAGCAACAATCTACTTGCAATTTAAAAGCAAATTAGATTCACATGCTATCATTTATTGCCAAATGGATGGCAAAAAAAAAAAAAAAAAATTCTGTGTCCAAAGAGACTTTGCATTTGGCACATCTGTAGGTTTCTAAATTAATGTGTTTTGCCAACAGTTTTCCTATGAGTGTGGATAGGCCAGTGTTCTTCAGACTGCTCTGGGCTGCCTGAGGCCATGTTGCCTTGCAATGTTTCCATCACAGCAGATGATGGTCAACAAGGTTGTAATGCTCTTCAGAAAAAGTTTTTTAGGAAGACCCGTGCCATACTAAAGAGCTTTGATTCATGCTGCAAATTGGAGACACTGATATGAAATAAACTGTGACTGATGATCAGTCAGTGACAATTTCCATAACCATTATGCCATCGGTAATTTATCAAGGTAGTACTCCTGATGTTACACAGCTTGGATAACTGAGGGACAGAAGTACATGCTGTGATTTTAAAATGCATTTCTAAGGATATTCCTTAGAAATTCAGATTCATAAATAAAATAATCTATACCATGATCAGAGCATTTAAAGATCAGCCAGGACTGTAAAAACTTTTGAAATAAAATTTCCCTAGGAAAAGGTGATATTTTCATTGGAACATTTAAATAAAAATTTTCTCATCAGATGGTTCATCATAATTTTCCAGTGTGGTCTGAAACAAAATAACTTGCTGTGTAAAGCAATCTGTCAAGTAAGCTCATATTAACTTCACTAGATATTTCAAAAATATGTCTATTTCCTCCTTCTATATTGTTAAATATTTACTGTAGCTCAGTGATTTTTGGTTTGCTTCATATTTTGTTAGCACAAGAGAAAGATTCCATATATAAAAGCACCCAGTATTTGAAAAATGTTCCCTAATGACATGCCCTTTTCTATACAAAAGCACTAATGACAAAATGATCTCCAAATTGCCAGTTACCTTTATGTCTGGCATAAGTAAAAGGCTAAAATACATACATATACAACATGGATATGAACTATGTCAGAAAGTACTCTTCAATGTCTAATTTAGCATTTAACTTCAGGTCTCTAAATTGGGAGCCAAGTTTTGTAGGCAGCATAGCAAGAGACAGGCTGTGCCACCGCACAGTGCAGAGTACGAGCACTGGAATGAGCTCCTAGAGCAGCCTCCCTCTCTCCACTGACTCTGGAGAGCTCAGTGAGCCTCACTTACACACACACCTTAAATTAGATACCTAAAGCAGATGGACTGAACACCTGTCTTTGTTTTCCACAGGATTTTTATTATATTTGGCTTTGCAGAAGGTCTTTTGCAACAGCAGAGAGGATTTTGCTGACCTGAACAAAGTACTAAAAATATTGTAACAGTGACCTGATATAGGTAAGCTTATCCCCAGAACTCTCTTTCTCTCTTTCTCATTTTTAGTATCCAAATGGCAGGTTCACATTTAATATAAAAAAGAATATCTTGCTTTGATCTGTAGTTTCTGATCTGTCGCTGCAATGTTCAATACGTACCATTCTGTGGGTTCAATTTCACTATTCCAAAAACTTCAGCATAAAATCTAAATTAAAGAAAAATGAATGTTTTTTCTGGATTTAAAGAAATGGGAAAATAGACAGATACTACAAAGTAATTTTCTCAAATGTTTTCTGGCTAAAATGAGGAAAACTTTTCTATGATTATACTTAAGACTTGCAAGGTTTTAAACAAATACTTACATTTACAAGTATAGATATATTTTTAATACTCCTTACAGCTGCAGATAACACATTTAAAATAACTCTATATACAGACTCACCATAAATCCTATCTTGTTGTCATGTCTTTTTCATAGTGTATAAATTCAATTACATTTTTTGGCTCACTCCTATAAGCACATTAAGAGGTCCAAATAAGAAGAGGGAAACAGCAATTTGAAAGGGACAGAACATAACAACTATAGACACAACAACTAAAATTTATAAAAGATAAACAAGTTATACAAGAGTAGATAAAAGTTGTATTACTTTGCTCTGTCTGTCTCCAGACAACAAAAGGAAGAACCGGTTTTTGGGTCATGGGTAGAAGTAGTTAGGTAATGCCACTGGTGCAGGGAGGCAGCCTGCATTCCAGTAATAGAATTTAACTGCATAAAAGAAAGCTTTTTATGATTTGAATTTTGTTCAGGATTCACACATGCTAAAATTCCACCAAAAATTCAGCAATTTTCCCAGCAATTAAAAAAGTGAACCAGTCACCAGGCACTTTGAAGAATTTACAGTTTGGAAAGCATTTTGGCAGAGAAGGGTTGTACACTCAGGGTGATGGGTGCAGAAGGGGTCAGCTACATCACCTGGAGGGGGAGTGTTATAGAGTTTAACAAGAATACAAAGATGAGCTCTGCTAACAGTTAACAGAAAAATTCAAAATTGCTGTAATAAAAATAGATAGAGCTTTGTGTAAAAGAAACAGAACTGTCCAGTACTGTTCAGAGCAGCACCAGTCTTAGCTGGATGAGCATGAAGTATGGAGACTTTTTCATGAAAAAAAAATACAAATTAATGTACTTCACATATGCCTCAAATGGGCAGGCCGTTGGGTGAGATGATCGTTGTAGATCCCTTCCAATTGAAATGATCTCCCCTCCCATCCCCTCCCCTATTTTTGTAAAATTGAAGCAGCTGCAATGTTCTACAAATGAATTCAGTTAATTATTTAAAAACATATTCTTTATTGAACATTGTGTAGTATTCCAGGAGTTTTAGTGTACTTCATTTTCAAGCTCTCAGACAGCCTTCATAAAGCCCTATTTAAATTGGGTGACCTCTATACTAGAGCTCCAGGTAATGACCTGCATAACCAAAAGGTCCCAAATATTCACAACAACTTGCCTCTCTTTCAGAGGTTATTTATTTTACACAACTCTTCCTAGCAATCTTTTACTTATTTAGTTCAGTTGGCCCTCTGATTACTCACCCCTTTTTGGATGAGGTTATTAATAACAACACAGCCTTTTGTAAAAAAAAAAGTATGTATTGTTTCTATTAAAGATTGAAGTTCCTCTGTCAATGATTTTATACTGCTTGGAAAGGAAAAAGACATTTAATGCTATTAAAATAAAGAAGCCTATGATTTAATAAAGACATGACAAATGTCTTTCTCTTCTTTATGATGAAAAAAAATTCTTCTCTAACGTCTTGTGATCTGGGCTGGAACTGAATTTCTGTGACAAATGCACACTCATTATCTGCAGAGATTAGAGATCTACTTAAAACAAATCAAAACCACTCAGTGTTTATGCATTGGTTTTACATACCAGTGTGTTGACTCCTCTAAGAGATGGAAAGGTTTTGAACTTCAGCACTGTCACTTGAACAATAATTTAAGATTCCAATAATGTCAAGCATATCAGATGAATGTGAAAAGCTTGATGTGAGCCCTTGGGTAAGGAGAATAATAGGGACATGAAATTGCTGAAGGAGAAGAGCTTCAAGCCACAAAGAAAACATATAAATAAACGTGTTTGTTTGGGGAACAAAAAGATCAGCCAGGACTGGTGCAGAATTTTGAAAAAGACCAAACCAAAATATAGGTGCTTACTCAGTCTAGTAAACTCTGGGTGCATTCTTCAGTGATAAATAGAATAAACCCACACACAAAAGTATTACAATGCTGTTTTACTCAACTAGCCTTTCTTTAGGGTAATCCTAAAAAAAATTTCTGTTTGATCCTGTTTCTCATGTGGTTCTACTGAAGAGAGGACTTGAGAGTATTAGTATTGCAAACTAATCTCCAAACACTTATTTTATTAAAAAGCATAACATTGATAAACTGAAATTCGACAGAAAAAAAATCCAAAAGCATCCTGTCTGTAACTTTGCTTTAATGTCATAAAATTAACAATATATACTTGAAATGTCTAGAAGTAAAACTTTCTCCTGAGAAAGAGACTGGCATATCAGACGTTTGTGAGAAATTGCAAATGCTAATAAAATTTTGAGACAAACTCCAATTTTTATATATCGAACCAAGAAAAATTGTGGGTGCTTTGCTAATGTTTCAGGTTTGGAAGTTGTTTCTTTTAAAAAGCCATGCAAAGCTGCAGAAATAATCCTCTACATCCATCAACTGGTTTGATTAATCTCCTAGAAAAATTTCAGTAATGATCCACAGAAAATTCAGACAATATCATACAGGAAGGTCTGGAAGAATAGAGAATACATCACTTTCAAGGATGACACCGTGTTCCATTAGTCTGAGTTTGGCTTGACTTTTAAAGTGGCTTTTAAAAATATTTCTGAATTTTTAAACACATTAGAGAAAAACCACAATGCTTTCAGATGATAAGTATGTAAAGCATATTTTTCTGCAGCATAATTGAAACCTAATTAATCTTTTCCCCTGGAGATCTCTTCGAGCTGAGGGTAGTGACTATCACAGAAAGAGGACTCAGTAACAAGAGGCATTTCCATTCACAAATATTTCCTTTGGAGCATCAAAGGAATGTTTGAAAATACATTGCAACAATTTGACTTAAATGTTTTGATTGTGCATTACACATGCCATTTAACCTTGCTGTACCTCAATTTCCACATATACGAGAAAAAGAAAATAATATTTACTTAATATGCTCACATGGCTTTTACAAAAATATATTAATTAGTACTGGAGCTATACTTGAGAAGTATTATATACTACCTCAACTGAAACTTTCATGAATCCTGAAGACTGCCTTGGGAAATAATGCCAATGGGTTTTTTTTATTGGCTCTTAATAAGATGTCACATTCATATGAAAACAATATGTGAACATAGTTTACTGGAGAAGGGAATTAAACCATTTTTCGTTTGTCTCTAGTCCTTAATAATATTACAATATGAGAATAATATATGAAGAAATCTTATTTGAGAGCAGAAATTAAAGCATAAGAGTATCTTTCATAGAATTAATGCAAAGCCATAATTATCTGGCAGCAAAACCTGTGCATAGGACAAGGAGTGCATTTAGATACTACTAATGCATTTACTTTGCTATCCGTTCATTCATATTTCACATTATTAGTTAAAATAGCAATAGAGATTAAACTCTCTCTGTCATAATTAATTCCTTCTTGCTTCAGTTTGTTCTGTTCTGCATTTAAATTTTCTAGTCACATAGAAAAGGACTAGGAAATGTACTTCAAACTTGGTTTTGGATGTGTTACACAAAACCCCAACACCAGTGGCTGTGAACACCTTTCCTTAAAGCCCAAAGAGGCACTACTTTTAGACTAGTATTGAATCTAAAGCCAGATTTCTACTGGAAGAAGTGGAAGAGATGTTATCCTACTTCATGCTTTATGAAATACACAGATGAAGACCAGTATGTGCTCTATACATCTATACCTATAAAGATGGCCAGGATTTTATCACCAGAATATAAATATGGGAGGTTGTATCTGCCATGCATTTTGTCATATTATCACTTAAACCTTTGTAAATAAGCCAGCAAAACTGAAGATGAAAGGATAAAACCCATCTTAGCTTTCACTATATTTTTCTAACAACATATAAACTGTATAATAATAATGAAACTTGAGCCAGTGCTGAAAAAATAGAAAAATGATATTTCCATCTAAGATAGAAAATAATGCCTTTTAGAAAATCGAAAAGAAATTATTTTCAACATAGATTTTTCAACAAAGATTTTCACATTCATCCTTCAAAAATTTCAGTTTGTCCAACAACAGGGTTTGATTTAGAAATACATTGTGAACTCTAAAATGATTTCTTTTGGTATTGTGGCAATACTTGCCAGTACTACTTGTGCCCTATTCTTTCGTACTTTAATCTTCCCACCTCCAAAGAACATATTTTGCCTTTCCATTTCATTTATCTATTGTTTTTGTGTGTGAGGTTGGTTTTTACAGGGTGTGTTTTGGGTTTTTTCCTTTCCTGTTTGTATATTTCAGTATTAAATTATTATTGTGACTAAGCATTCAGTTACTTTAACTTTTTTTAAAAAAAATGGTTTAAATTACTTTTATTTTCAATCTATTTTCAGCCACAATAAGAGATTCAAATCATTCAGACATTGTTCTCCAAACAAAACAAAAAATTAGAAAAATTTCATAATGTTTACTTGTGTATCCCTATTAGTTGAAGATCAGTGTGCAATACCACTGGTCCATACAAACATTCCTATATATTTTAAATAAAAATAGAAACACAGAAAAAGTATTATGTATATATTGCAAATAATTTAATTAAAACATCCACGTATTTCTTTTAGCGTGGCAAGGAGCACTTGTTAAGTCACAGGTACTTAATTTTCATATCTCTCTAGGTACTCAAGAACACCAAATTATCAAAATTACTCTTCTCACATCACATAAACTTCCTGCCTCAGTGTTTCCAACTGGTAAGCATCTGCTCTTGGGTAACACTCAAGTAGTAAATTCTGCTGGGAGAGAAATACTGCACATCTCAGAGGCTTTCCCTGTTTATGATGTGGTTTTACTCATTTCTACCTTCAATAGTCTTCTGGACTTGCTCTACAAGCCAGCAAGTACTGGTGACTCAAATACATTTCTTAATCACTATAGCTTTAAGTATCTATTCATATCAAAATATTTCCTCAAAAATGAAGAAAGAAATGATTGTAAGACTGCTGCTAGAAATGAAATGTCTAAGTGTGGAAAAGTTATGTATTTTTAAACTTACAGGCCATCTCATTACAGATGCTATTCGATTCATAATGAAGTCAATGAAGTCAATAGAAGTCTTCTGAATAATTCTCAAAGAAATAAATGGCATTTGATGTGGCAATTTTCCCCCCTAAATGTATGCAAATATCCATGTATTTATCTCTAAGCAAATTTAATTATTTAAAAACACCTAATTACAGGACACTATTCTTTCATTTACATCTCATGTAACTTGCCATTTTGCATAACATACAAAGTTTTTCTGTGTAGTTTTCTATTGAATGTGTTGTTAAATGTACAAGAAGAACTAATGAGACTGCCTAGGACTGACAGGTGAAGTTCTGAGAAGACTGGTTTAGTCTTTTATCTACCTGAGATGTCTAACTAGAAATATAAAGCACTTTGCTGCAGGATGGGGATGTTTTCGCCCACGTTTTTTCAGATGTCATCCTGAAATAAACATGCCAGAACTCTGCTTTGCTGACTGCGTCATCAGAGCTTGCAAACGCTAGCACTTCTCTGACAGGCATTGTGAATCACAGTTATTTTTTCCCAATGTCTACGAGGTCTGCCACCTGAACTGGCATCGTCTGTAAGTGCCATCAACTTCTCCTCAGGGCTTACAAGCTATATTTGCTCTTTCAGAAGAATCTGAAAATGTTGTGAACCATAACTATGTTTCTGAGAGAACTTACAAGTTCTGCCATCTGTGCCTGCAGTGCTTCAGAGCATCATAATATGGATATGGAGATATTTTCATCATGGGGTTTACGATCTCTACCAGCTGCATCAGCAGAGATTGTTAGTGCTGTGAACCACAACCATTTATCTCTCAGCACAGACGCCTGCCTTACTTTTTCATTAATGGTCTATATCTGTTTGACCACTGTTATGTATACGTGCACATTTTTCAGCAAAAAGGAAAGCAAACAACCAAAACGATCCTTTGAAGCTGATCTTTAATCACTGTAGCTATGGATAAATTTCTAAATATTTATGGAAGTTTAACTATGCCTTGTTTAGATCAGGAATTTATTGCAAATGTAATTATTGTGATAGCCATATGACTTGCAAGCCTTTCTGTAGTCTGACAAAGCTGCAGCTCTTGCTGCTGTTCACAGATTTTGAGAAAGTATTTCGTTTTATAAATATGTTAATTCTCTTTATGCCATCCTGGCATTTTCCAACTATCGTTGGTTTAGACCATGACATGAAAAAAAACCCTGTCCTTATGAAGGAAACTTTTGCTCTCGTTAGCTGTCATGAAGGAGTTTTGGCACGCGGTGATACATCACTACTTTCCCAACATTGGCCCTGGGAAAGAAATGTGCTAGGTGGCTATGAGGAGTAACAGCAGATCCAGATGGGTGCAACGAGGGCTGCGTGTGTCAGAGGGGAATGTAGAAAGAAGCTCTCTTTCCTCCATATGTTGACAGAGAAAGAAGCCATTGACATGCCAAGAAGCTCTTGACTGGCTGTCTAAATGCGGAAGCCAGGGATATAAAAGAAAGTAGTTTTGAGATTTTACTACTGATGTCATTGTGTACCTGCTGCATTTCAACATACCAGTATGGGAAATGTATACATCTGGAAAGTCTAGTAGTAAAAATGCCTATAAATTAACAACTAATGAACTTTCAAATTACAGCTTTGAAGGTACTGGGCTTACACATCTATAATACTGTGTCTGTGTGTGTACACAAGCCTGACCTGACACAGTTAGACTCAATTTAATTTGACTGTGATGAAGTGCCAAACCAGAAATATTTTGTGGATCCATGAAGTGTTGAGGAAAAGGCTTTATTTCTTATCAGTCCCATGGAGACTGGTTTGGTAAGTGGGATTTTGCAGACCTTGCCTCTGGGGCTGTCTGGCTGTGTTGGCTGTCCACAGCTGGTGACACAAAGAACCCCAAAGCATCCAGGCAGAAAATTTGGCACTTGGTGGTTCCAAAAAGCAATTAAATCTGCCTCCTGCTAATCCTAGACCTCCAGACCAACTTTAAGTTTCCTTTGTAACATGAGTTTTGGAAATGAGTGAATAGACTGGTTTTGGGAAAACATTTGCTTAGGTTGAAGGTAAGCACATTGGATTTCGATTAAAACATAGAGAATTCAAAAAGAAAATACTAAAGTCAGTTTTCATTATTTAAAAAAAAATATCCAAAAATTACTTACAGGTTATGCTATTGCTGACATTGTGGAGGAAATGCAAAGTTTCTATACGAAACTAGGTGTTAATTTTTTTCTTTACTGAATATGAAAAAAAAAATCCCAGAATTTTTAGCATTTGATATGTAATATCTAATGCTCAGAAAGTAATAAACCCTTGTAAGATTAACTACTGCTTATCAACTAATACCTCTCTTCCCTTCTAAAAAATCTGGTAGTTTTGTATCACTGTTGAAAAAACTACATTTGCTAAATTTTATACAAAAGCAAATGTTCAACGGAAAAACAGCAGTATCAATACTTTATAACTCTCTTATATGCTGATTCCGCTAAAATATTTACTGAGCAGTCATTAGTGCCTTGATCCACATCCTCAGGAGCATTCCAAATTTAAGTTCTACTCCCTGTTTGCAATATACCAGTGAGATACTTGATACTTTGTTCCTTGCTGGCATTAATATTTTAGCAAACCTGACATATGTTTACATACATAGATTTCTGTGTCAAATCGCGTTATTAATACTTTCAAAAGTCTATTTTTGTAGCTGCACTGCTTTCTGCATTTTTTTCTGCATTTTAAGAAAAGGAATGCTAAAAGTTTTGAAGTAAACTAATTTGAAAATTTGAATTGGTGCTTGTTGATTTTTCGTGCTTCTCTACTACATATGTCAACCGAGCAGACAAAATTTTTAAGTTTTAAAAAGCTTTGGAGGGAGGAGTATGTGTTCCTTAGATTAATACTAAATATTTCCCTTTCTGAATCAGTACACAGCCCTGAGAAAGACAAAATCAAGATCAAAATAAATGTGGAGCTGCACCTGCTTCTTGGAAGTAGGTGGCATTTAAGCTGAATTTAATCTCGGTATTTACATACAGGCAGGCTGCACACTGGCAAAGAATCCACATGAACATGGTCCAGGTATCTACAATTAGGGGATCATTACTAAACCAAATTATTTTCATGATGGCATCTGGCCATTATGCCACTGTTTGGAAACCTGCAGTCAAAGCTGTAAGCAAACTGGAAGGGAACCTGTAAATTGCTAAAAAACCCCAACAACTTCATTTTAATTGACTGTGTATTGAGCCGCCTGCATGATTTTCCTTTTTTTCCTAATATGAATATGACAACATTTAGAGGGCTTATTGATCCCCAATACTCAACTGTTAGGTCATATGAATAGCAAATGAAATATGATATAAAATATGCAAAATAATAGTACATTAGCCTAAACAACACTAATAAATTGCAAAGCTTAGCATGAAATTGAAAATCACTAATGGAGCACTGTGCAGTTTGTTGAAGCAATGAGCAGTCAAAGAATCATACATAATGTAACAGTACAATTGCTAACAGCAGGTTCATAGAAGACAATTTAAACTTATTTTTTATGGACAAGAGGAATTGATCTTTAAAGCGGTTCCTAAGGAGATTCCACTTAGCCCGAACAGCATCTTGGGATTGAGTTCTGGTCTATCCCTTGCATCAAATGCATATTTATGAACTTCCAGAAAACACTGATTTAAATTACACATGAGATTATGGTTTACGAACTTAAACCAGAAGAGGTAAAAATATTAGACATGTGGAACTAATACCTGAGTCTGGTGTTGAATTCTATGCTTATGACAGTCCTGCAGGTTCCACTGAAGGATAGGTCATATGTAATGAGCTCCACTTCTTAAAATTCTTGGGAGTTACAAATATTAAAAATTATGAACTCAAAGGATGAATGTATTTCAAAATCATAATATGCTAGACGACATTCTATTTTCTCAAGGCCATCTACATGAAAAATCAACTTATGTTTAATCTAGCTGGTATCAAATGTACTTTTTCAAGGAGCAAGACTGTTTGACAAAATGCAAGTCTTTACTATGCACTGATAGGAAAAGTTCTCACATTTGTGAACATTCAGGGGGAAATTTATATCGTATTCCTCTTTTCTTTTTGCAGCATTTTCCCAATGAAATATTAAATTTTACGTTGTCTTGAAAAATAAGTCAAAAAGGTTTTATAAAATTTAGCATGCCATAAGATTGGATGTATTTTAAGTACATTTAAATTAAGAACTGAAAAGGCAAATGCGAAATTCTTATGAGATTATATGCAGAAAATATTTTCGTCTGTTAAAAAGTATTGTAATTGTAGCACAGAGGGTGCTCATTTTAAGTTATAAGCAGCCAATATTTTCCTAGATGAGCATGGCTGTTTTGTTCCATCATTTCCACTCAGTATATGAATCTAGGCACTTTTAAAGCTGGTATTTTGCCCTTGGCAGTTGTGTAGGCCCAGTCTTGGGCCTCATTAACCTATAGGTCTCACAGAAAATCTGAAAAAACCTTCAGAAAAACTATGTATGTGAAAAATGGAGAGCTGGCACACATGGGTCTTTCATTTATTAAAATATATAGTATGGAATGGTGGAGGCTTTTTGTATTAATAAAGTTTTGTGGACAGATTGTTAGTACTTAAGCTTAGTCATATAATTAATAAACCTAAAGCCACAGTTAATTGAACAGCAAGTAAGTTGCCAAAGAGCAACAGTTCATGTACTCACTGGGCAAACAATATCGTAGTTGCATACGTTGAGATCTGAGGAATTGTTTGCAGATGTAGCAAATACAAAACCATGCAATAGAAACTCCATCATCCCGAGGCTCTCACTGGTGTGAAGGTGGGACAACTGAGGGAATGCGACCTCACTGCCAGGTTATATTGTTTGATTGCTCTTAAAACTCCAAATGCTATATCCTAAATACTTCCTGGAGGAAACGGTCCCAAAATTACATGGATTAAATGTTTCTTCTCTTTCTTCTGAACATCCCAGTGGTACCTTATTAAAGATACTGTGTATTAAAGGTTTATGGTACAACTCCGCTTGTGACTTCAGGGAAGCAAATGAAGACTACAACTTAATAGCCCTATCCCTTTTAAAGATATGGGTCCCAGTTTAAAAAAAAAATCTTATCACAATAATTGAGGTTAAGGTGTTCCTTCATACTTTTGAGACATGAGATATGCAGCTTGCAGTTTTGAGCATGAAATACAGATAAAATACTTAAACAACTTATGCATTAAAAAGCGTGGCAGTAATTTAACAGATATTGAAGTTTAGAGTTTACTTTGTTCACCTCTGATCTGACTACCAGCCAAAATAAACTCATTATTTTATAGTCTAACTATAAGCTTTATTCATGCTATTCAAACTGCATAGTATAAAAACTTTATGGTCAGATAGCTATTAATCTACTTAGCAGCAATATGGCTATGAATTTTAAAATATGGTTTATTCTTATTTTTAGATGATTCAAGTATTTTCAAAACTTCAATGGTCTTTTTTTTTTTTTTTAAGATCCATTTTCTGCCTGGGTGTCAGCAAAGCACAATTTCACAATTTCCTTGTCTCCTAGTTTTTACATCAAACAACTATGAATTGATGAAAAGTATCCTATTTCCACAGTGTTGCTCTCTGATGCTAGTATTCAGGGTTTTTTTCCTCTGGGATAAACTTCCTATCACACTGTTCAACATGTGATACAAGGATGCTAGCATTTTCAGAAGAGGCTATATTAGAAATTGGCCTCTTAGTTAATGATATCTGAATGAAAAGAAACTCCCTGAAGATCTAAGAAAAAGAAAGTATTCCCTATTTCTCTCAGCAAGTAAATAAAATCATAATGAAAGAGCTGACACTGAGACTGGAATAAAGCATCTGGAGAGCAAAAGTAAGTGGACTGATGCTGGCTTGAGGAGACTGATACAGTGGAATTGGAAATTGAGGAGCTGAAGTGATATGGAGGATCCATGATGAGGCATGGGATGATACCACAGAAGAAGAAACCAGAATACCTGGCACATAAGATATCAATTTCTTTACCTTAGGCAATCCTGCTTGTCCCCACTAAGTAGAGGAGAGTAGTGAGAGAAGACAAATGAGTTAGCAGCAGCCTGACATGGCAACTGCTGCTCTTTTCCTCTCTCACAACCCATGGGAAGGAAGAGCAAAATGACAAGCAACAGGGCTCAAAATGTGCCTTAAATGCTTTGCTCAGAAAGAGCACAACCCTTCAGAAGTACTGCTGAAGTCACCACCATGGCAGGAGTGGTTACACAGCAGAGGTCAGGAGAGAGGTGGGGTCTGTGTGTGTCTCTTTGATCTTCATGGAGCATTGGGAATCTCTGCTTAGACTGGACTAGCGCTGTAGGCCCCAATATTTAGAAACACTATGTATATCTACTTTTGGAATATTCTCATCCAAGTCTGTCTTAAAATATAAATGAGGCAGGCTAAATTAGAGTTAATCTAGATATCTTCCAGCTCTGCCACTTCCTCTCACAAACCTTAAAAATGGTCATTAGAATAAGTATTAGACAAATTTTAAGACACAAAAAGTTAGATATCATTTTCCTTACCCTGCAAATGAAAATACACCTAAACAAGGACCATGGCTTGACTTCAAGAGAAGAGCATGGGAATTTGTCCAGTTCATCAGCAGTGTTTAAAAATCACTTACTTCCGAGAGCTGAGCAAAACCAAAACTTTGATCCAACAAGTTTCTTAGTCTACAAAAGGCTGAATTCTCAGTAGCCCAGTTGTGAGAGAGAGGAATACTTTCATGGGAGAAATGTGTCTATTAGAACCTGTACCATAACATAGAATATTTGCAATAGCAAAAGAATAGAATACTGAAAGGTCTGTATCTCCTGTTACTGCTAAGCTTAGGAGAAGAAGTAAACACCAAAAAGTGAGGTAATGTCACATGCATATTACTTCAGATTTTCTGTATGTTTTAGGATAATTTCATGGCCCTCCAAATTTATCCAATAACAGTAACTAAATATCAAATATTGCTATTTAGTAATCTCTGATAGCTATTTTACTTTGTTCTAGTAGTTTTCATCCTAAAGACAAGAGCCATCAATAGCTAACAGTTTTGGGATAGATATTAATACCAGATAATGCAATAAATCTGTCAAGTAAAGCAGCAAAAGAGAACTTCTGGGAAAAAGATATTAAATATAAGGCTAAACCTTTATTTGTTGTTTAGGAAGGACAGGACCCTGAAGCTGTTTTGAGTGTGAAAGAGTCCCTTTCCTTCCTTGCTTCCATGTTTCCTTCCTTCTTCCCTCTCTCTCTCCTTCCCTGCCTCTGAGACTGTCTCTCTCTGTGCACTTCCCCTCTGTTTTTGGTCAAAATTGTCAGGATATTCCAACAAGAACTACTAGCATATGATAAATCCCACTCCTGTGAAACTCCTTATTTTATTCACTCCATACTAGTGCTGTATAGGCTTACTGATATAGTCCCCTGATTAAGACAGATCCCCAAATTTGTGTCACATTTTAGCATACAAGATATTCTGCTTGAGCTGCAGTATGTGTAGTAAAAATAATAAAACATTTATTTTATATATTAGAATATCTAAATACAATTAATGTATGCTACATTATTTTATACTCTGAAGCTCTCTTGACCACTCTGAAGATCGTTAAAATAGATAGAAAAAATATTATCCTTTAGAGAACTCTGAGAATATTTACTTGGTACACACCAACATAGGGTGATTCAGTATGACAAATCATACTTCTAATAGATTTCTTTCTTTTTGAAAAGCATTTTGCTTCTGTGTAAGGCACCAAGTGGGCATTTCTCAAATCCTGAGCCTTGCATTGTTCTCATTAGAAAAAAGCTACCCCAATTTCCCACTAGCGTACATAATTTCTGCCATTGAACTACTGTTTGTGACAGTAAGACAACAGTGCAGTCTGTATACCCCATTCAGTGCTCACTGTGCCTACCAATAGTGCAAACTAGAGTGCCATTTGTGGCATTAGCTTTTGTGGATATAACAACCTGTCAATTAGGGAGTGAATTAAGTAATTCACACAATAGTCATCACGTAACAAGCCTCATTCCCTGCTAAGCTGAGCTATTTTCAAACTGGCAAATCAGAGCCTCTGATCTAGAGCTGTGTGCCATACAGATATCCCAAATATGACAATGCATTTGTACCTACTGCAGCATTAAAATACAATAAATCCAGATCTTGTTACTACTTTACCATTTCATTGGTATGACACTCATGGTTGCAGGTAATGAACAAACACAATACACAACAAGGTCAACCATCAAGATATCAATTTTCTTCATTAAATAACCTTGAAAATGGTTAATTAGTTTGCATTAAACTTGTCAATTTTAGCTGGATATAAAAATAGAGAGAAGATAGCATTTTTAGACTTGTAATGAACAACCAGAAACTGTTTTGGTTATTAGAAGTAGCTGACTTTGACCATCCTTAGAGTAGTTTTGCAATGGTATCCTGGAGCCACATTATTACCATAACTACTGTAATCATCATGACAATAATGATTTTGCTGAAACCTAAATGTGTGAAATTAGGCCTTTAACAACTGTAAATCTATCCATCATAAAGTCAATGAAAGGTCATTACCTTGTGTACAAGAAGGATGCTGCATTCAGAAGATACATGGTTGTATTGCATCTGTACATTGGCTTCTTTGGTGATTTCATAAAGAGTGAGTGATCATAATAAAGTGTAATACCAAATGTTCTCTAAGCTCAAGGTATCATAATGTAGGAAAAACCTACACCACCTTTTACTTACAATCAAACTACTGAGCTTCTTCACTCTTTTAAGGAAAGGTGATAGTACGGACTATTTGGTAAGTCACTCCAGTATGACAAGCGCACATATGTTTATATGTTAATTTAATCCACTTGGATCCTCATACATAATCAGAAGAGGATATTTTATTAAAATGTCAGCGCTTCTGAATCAGAAAAAAGTAAACTCTGGAGGTAGTGAGGCAGACTTTCAGTCTGTAACAGTTGATCTGCACTGGATGCAATTTTGCTTTTGGTTCTAAATCAAGCCAAAAAGTACAAAGAAGAAGAAAATACCATACAAGTAAGAAGAAATGGCATTCTAAGCACTATGTAAATTTCAGGAGTAGATAAAACTCTACAGAGAATCCAAATCTGTTTTTGTTTTAACGTTACCGTCTTTCCTTCTTCGGGAGAGGCAGGGCGACAGAGGTAGAATATGCTCTATTAAACATAAAATACCACAAGAATGTGCTGTACAAGTAGAAATCACTAGGCCTTACCTCCTTACCATGGCACTTACAATCTCCTTAGTCAAAGACATCATACTGAGAAGCTTAAGTATGACTTAAGATGTTGGTTGAGACCATCCTGACAAAGTATGAAAAAAAAGGAAGATGCAACAAGAAGCCCTGATGGAATGCAATGCAGTATATAAAGCTCAGCTATAAAGAAAATACATATAAAAAAAGAACAATGTAGAATTAGAGGAGAAAGGAAAGAAGTTTTCTGTAATGAGAGCTGAAACATCCCAAAAAACAGAAAATACAGAAAATAATGGGAATGACAGAGACAAGACAAACAAAGGTTATTGAAGTCAGCCAAGGTTAGCATGAGCAGCATTGTATCGGGTTTTATGAATATGGCAAGAGCCCAGTTTGTCCCTGCAGTACTTGGAAGTTTCTGTATCTTGCTTGCAGAACCAAAACCACCTGTGATGGTCTTGGGAGCATTGTATTTACATTCCTAAGATGCAGACTCAGCACTTAATAAGCTCTGCTGATCCTGAACCAGCTGTGCAAGGAGACAACTCTATCTGTCTCTCATGGTCAATCTGGCACTCAAATAAATAATTGGGAGTTGACTGAACTTCAATGTCAAAGATAAGATATCTAGATGTAGATATAAACAAATAAGAAGCTAGTGAAGCATGCAAAGGAGAAAGGTAATAGAAAATAAAAAGGAAGAGAAACCACTGACAGAAACAACATTTTGGGCAGATGGGAGGAGCTGATTTGATGGAATTTTTAAATGCTTAAGTACCAGTCAGAAAATTTTCCTAAACCTATGAAGAATGAAATCTGAATTCATATACTCATAATGAAAATATATATCAGAAGTGTATAAATGCTGCAGTTTTGGTTGAAACTTCTTTTTGTAATAATTTACTTTTAAGCAAATAACTTAAGGGTAAAATAAACACTCCTGCAGGCCACCATTCAATGGCAATGACTAATCATTCAACTCACTTAACTGAAAGAAAGGATGTGTCATACACTGAAATACATCACAATGTGGATCAGTCTGCTGAGGGTAAAGATCTCTTAGACTGGAAGATTTCAAATCATATGACAAAGATATTATAAGAGTTCACAACAAAAAATAATGCTGTAAAAGCATCTGTATTATCCAGAATTCAACAGTGAATAATAATAAAATATTTAATTAATATTCCTTCTTCACTCCTGACAAAATGCAAACTTAAATTAAGAAGCATTCATTCTATTCCTATAGAATAGATGTATCATATAACTATGTATTGCTCCTTCATCCATGGAAAAGAAGCTTATAGTTGTGGTTGTAATTTTCTTTTGTATCCTGTTCTTTTGATTCCTCACAGTGAGGACTATTCTGAATACCAGAAAAATTTAAATAGTTTTAGACAAACATACTGAAAGTTTGTGCCTAGGACCTTCAACCCTGGTATCATCTGATGACACAGAAAGCTCAGGGTATACTGTTAAAAAAAAAAATCTGTCTGCACTGTCATAATTGACAAAAAACCCCAATAAATGTAACTGATAGAAATGGAAGTCATGCTGGAGGGCTAGATACAACCCTTACTATAATTCTTACTTCCATGGTTATATATCTTATCGTGTTACCCTAACTATAATTTCCAGAAGTAAATATCTCATTTTCCTTAGAGAGTAGAATTTGATTTTTTTTTCCCTTTAAAGAGGAAGGTGTCTGCTAGTATTTCAGTATGTAACACCCTGCTTCCTGCTCAGCCTCACTGCTGTCAGAGTACTACAAATTCTGCTAGGAATACAACCTTGCACTTAAGTGCTGAAATCTCCTTCTGGAGGATTTCCAGTTCCCTTGACTGTATGTGAACACAGACCTTTAAAGCCATATTAATTGAGGCAAAGAGGGTTGGGATGATGATCTCCAACCTACAATATGGAAGAATCTTTCTACTTTTGTTTCAAACATAAGAGACAGGGCCCATAAATCGTCTCAATGTATTTTAGAGAGGATTCACTGTGAGCTGGAAAAAAAATTAAAGGAAAGTGAAAAAAAAAAACCAAAAAACCCACAAACAAACCAAAAAACAAATGACACCCCTTTAGGGTGAGAAGGAAAAAAGTAATTACCATATTTGAACCTTTAAACACTTGCCCCATTTTTTCCACTACTTTTAATAAAATGGATGCTGGAACCAAGCTATAATTGACATTGACACTTGCTCACTGCTTACTGTGTCTTGCTCTTTTACTGTCTGCCTGTTTAATTTTTACCATTGTCAGCTCTGATACTGAGAAGCAATTAGCAAAATTCACTCTGATCTGACCTCTAGCAAGGGAGAATGTAACCAATTCTCCTCAGTAGCAGGGAAAATGGATTCACAGAAAACCTGGTAAGGGCAGTGTTTGGCAGTACTAGAATAGACACTGCATTTTGACTTATCTGCAGAGATTTTATTATTCTGACATGAGCAGAGAGATTAGGTCAACTGTAGGTTAAGATTTTTCCAAATTAGAGGAATTTCAAAGAGGGAAATATATTCTAGCACTGGAGAGATTGAAATCTAATTGTATACTCTATACAAGTATATCTTTTAACTTGGAATTTACACTAAGGCAGCTACCCAGGGAAATCTTAGTCCAGTCTTCCATGATACACATCTTCCAAGATTCTCAACAATAAGCATATCTAAGAAAAAGAATAGGAAACACTACAGCCCTGACTATGTGGACTATGGGACTGAGGAGTGAGTGAAGAAGCAGCACGCAAGACTGTGGTTTTTTCCACTTCTAGTGAACAAAGGAGAAGAGAGGGATTAGTACAAGGAGAACATATGAAAATGGGTTGTGTGTTGTACAGGCCATAATACATCAGGGACTCCAGAAAGAAGGGAATTTAGGAAAAAGAAGTGATTTCTCTCATGATGATTCAATTTCTAATTACTCCTTACCTGAATTTCCTGAAGAGAAACAGACATGTTTAAATAGAAGGTACTTTAGAGGGGATACATCTAAACTTCAATGAGATGGAATTGATTAAATGCTATAGACAAAGAAAAGGAAAATGATGCCAATAACAGTCTGTGTTGGTTGGTTGGACAGTAGCACCCTATCTTACCTCCACTAGCACCAAGGATGCTGATCACAGAAGAAGGTATCACACTACATTGAGAAGGATTTTTTTCCAACGAGGTTATGCTACATCCCCTGAGACATTTAATAGCTACACCAGACTAAGCATTTAAGGCTCATTATACCATTTTGTTACACAAGAAAGAAGACAATGCAAACCAAATTTTCCATCATGACTTACTATGCATAATACAAACTTCAGACACTAAGTACATTATACATAAATATTAGCAGCTGAAGCTGATAAATTGATGGAAAAAGACATCTAAGTGATGGCTAATCATACTGCCCTTATTTTGTGAGGGACTACATATGTCACCCTCCAGGCAATGAAAGAGGACATTTAATAAATTTATCTCACAAGAAGCAGCTGAGAGGAACCCCTTCTTTTCTTACATGCCTTATGTTGTAGCTATCAAAGGGTAGGTACTGTCTACATTCTGTTTATCTATACCTATCTGTCTATAAGCAGAAGCTTTGATCAAAACAAAGTAGAGAACAAATCATTCATTAAATACATTAACATTATGCCTCTTTAATAATAGAATTCTCCCTGTATAATTTGTGACTTTTTAAAGACATCCCCAATCTCTATTTACCCGTCATTTAAGCCAATTATATTTTAGTCACTATAACAGAATTTGTGCTGAGGATCTCCAGATCTGACTTAGAATTAATTCTGTTATAATAAGATGGTAATTTTAAGCAACATATACATATTTTAAAAACAGAAAAGAGTCATACTGTCATAACAAAGAACTAACCTAACCTTTGTCCCTGTGTTACTGAAGAGAGAAGTAGAGAGATCCCAGTAGGGTTTCATTGAGGCAATACAGGTCTTGTTGGAATACTTTATTTTAAAATGTCTTGATGTATCGGTTTTTAAAATGCATCATTCCTCAGAACCACACAAAAGCCATCACTTCAAAAGCGTCTGATTAGTCTGAACACAATCAAGGGCATGCAAGATAGCTGCCATTTAGTTCAGCCAAAGCAATCCATGCCAACTGCAATAAACCCATCAAACTGTCATAGAGTCAAGCTGTGAGAAAAAGACGACGGTGATTACATACAATAGTTTCCTTCAGTGGTTTTATAATTTCAATTTTTCAAACATTTCAAGATTTTCAATACTTACAGTAGCAATCCTTTAGTACAGAATATTTTCCCTGGGAGCTACTATCAACAACTTAGCCTATCGGTTTTTTCCCCCATCATTGAATCAAGCTCATCAGACAAGAAACACTGTGATTACAGTTGTATATAAATTATTTAAAGAGATCCAGCCAATCAAAACAGATATTTAAGTACCTATTTTCTTTCATATGTGCATACAACTCCCATTAAAAGGGCACAGTTACAGTTGAGAAACCTAAAATGGAACCTATACCTAAAACTAAAATAACATTCTTTCCTTCACCCTGAAAACCAATGACCCTCTGGAAAGTCAAAAAAAGAGGAGACTTAGTGATCATGTCACTAGACATGATCATGTCACAAGACATAGAATGTAAATTGAAAAATTCATTATGCTCATTATGACAATCACAAAGCATCGAGAAGAATGACACTCAAGATTAAGGAAATTTAAGACAAACTATTTAAATTGTTCTTTCAAAATCACTACATTATTTATAAGAAACCTTCAAGCAGATGGAATATTGGAACCTCAAGGTATATTTTCCTCTCCACAGATGTATTTTATGCAGCACAAATGCTGTTGGGAACTTTGCAGCACACTGCAAAGAGCATAATGCCAGCGAAGGACAGAGGGGCACAACATTGTGATTCTCTGCTCTACAAAGCTCTTGGATTAGCACTATGTTTAAACAAGCCACTGTCAGATTTCAGAGCAGGAAAAAGACAGTAATGAGGATAGAATTTATGAGCATTGCCCAGACTGCATCTTGCTGGGCTTATTACTTAGCTGACTAAAATACATGTCATCTCAGCCTTGAATACATAGTGGCTGTGACAGAACACTGACCTACGTTTGTGGTGTTAGCTCATCTCTGTAGGCTTAAAAATTCCATATTCCCTTTCCACCAGGCACCACTCTTAACCCACCTTTAATATGGTTTACTAGGACATGATCTATAAGCCGTAGTAAGAACTATGAATAGCCATGTAAGAAAAAAGCGCAAATTTTTCTATGTGATTTTTCACAAAAAACCCAAACCAAAACAAACAAACAAAAACCCCAAACCTGATGAGTTTGAGGGGAGAAAAATGTTTCTAATGATTAAGGCTGTGTGACCTTAAGATGGTTGGACTCCAGCCTGCTAGGATGTAAACAGAGACTCAGATGCAGCTGATCTCTTCCTTCTGCTGGACACTCTTGTGCTGATGAGAGCTCTTACAAAATGAAAATTGTAGAAAAATTACCCAAAGGTATCATGGAGAGTAATGATGGTTATACTCTACAGACACTTAAGCAACAATTTCATTCTAATTAGTATGGTTTCAACCATATTCCTGAACTACCATCACAGAGGAAGAAAGTTGTTGTTCCAATTTTAGTTCTGGGTAGGTGAGGGTAGGGATGGTAAAAATTTGTCTCAGAAGTTCAGACATGTATGACTATAAAAAAGAGAAATAGCACAAGACAAATACACTGCCTTCAAATATTTCATAATGATCAGTTCTATTATTTAATGAAAGCAGTAACTTCTCAGAATCATATAACATTACCATGCAACCAACAATTAGCTGAAAACACAGCAAGTGCTATATGGGTGTCCCATTGTAAAAAAGGATGAAACAGAAGTGAGAAAGTAAAACACATATCTACGTATTTCCATATAAGCAGTGTTAGTAATTTCTGTATCTGAATTATCTGCCTCCCTCTGGACCATGGTAAGTACTACATCAGAGCTTTGATTTTTTAATACCATGTCTTTCTATTTTTTTTTCCCTTCTTGCTATTCTTTTCAAAGAATCACAGAATGATTGAGGTGGAAGGGACACATGTGTATCATTGAGTCAAAATCCTGACCCTAAACAGAACAGCCCTAAGAATGACACCATGTGTCCGAGAGTATTGTCCAAATGCTTTTGGAACTCTGTCAGGTTTGGTGCTGTGATCACTTCCCTGGAGAGCCTGTTCAGTATCTAACCACCCTCTGAGTGAAGAACCTTTTTCTATTAGCCAGCCTAAACCTCTCCTGACACAGCTTCAGGCCATTCCCTCATGTCCTATCACTGATCACCATAGAGAAGACATCAGTGCCTGCCCCTCTTCCCCTCACAAGGAAACTGCAGAGTGCACGGAGGTCTCCCCTCAGTCACCCCTTCTCCAAGCTGATGAGACCAAGTGACCTCAGCTGCTCCTCATATGGCTTCCCCTCAAGGCCCTCCAACATCTCTGTTGGCCTCCTTTGGACACTTTCCAACAGTTTAGCATCTTTCTTACATTGCGGTGCCCAAACTTGCCCTCAGTATTCAGTGAGGCCACCCCAGAGCACAGCAGAGGGGGACAATCCCACCCCATCCCTTGCCCAGCTGGTCATGCTGTGCCTGATGCACCCCAGGACATGGGTGGCCCTCCTGGCTGCCAGGGCACTGCTGGCTCAGGTTCAACTTGCTGTAGACTTGGACTGAATTCTTTTTGTGGGGGATGAAGAATATGATAAAGAGCTCCTCAAAAATATGCTTTAAATTGACCTTTGAATCTTGTTTAAGTTTCTGTCTTGTATTTTTAATTTGTGATAACTGTTTTCTCTTTTTCTATTTATCAGCTTTCCTAAGGTTTTCACACATTCAAGACATTAATCTCTGATTCTGTTATTCCTGTTGTATTTTTTCAGTGACATTATACATTATTTAACATTTACATTGATTAAAGAAAAAACACATTGAGTAATAATTTAAAGAAGGCTCTTTAGAATTTGCATATTCTTTTTCTTTTCTTTCCCACTTTCATAATATTCCATTTTAGTGATGATCTACAAGTAATGCAAAAAATGAAACTATTAACTTTACTTGCCAAAGGATTAATAAAACAAGAGGGAGCTGGCATCTGGGCCCTTCTGTTATTTGACAAATAACCTTTGATGAGAAGAATTCTGTATGATAGAGATGCAACTTTTTCTAGTTTTTCAATATTTTAAAGCAATTAAGACTGGCTATGTACAAAAACATTTATTTTAACCTATTTAATAAAATTAGAATTTAAGAGGAAGGAGTGAAAAAATAGAACACTACCTAATGTTTCCTTCATTATATGATTGGATAAAGCTAGTTTCCCACTTTGAGTTCTGATATTATAATGTAAATAAATTTTTAAATTATGTAGCTATTTTAGTTCTCATTGCTTTTCATTTAGAATAAGCATTTTTAATGTATTTACTTTTTTTTGAAAGAAAAGCACATGATCTTTATATGTGTTGCAAATAAATAAACAGCACTTAACATTCATTGGAGATACCTAACTCCAGTACACTCAACATATAAGCATTCCTAACAACTGTTTTAAAAACTGATCAAAATAAGATTTTACTAATTTTCCAGTTCTCAATACAGAAATTCTGAAATCTTAGACTAAAATAAGAACAAAGATTAATTAACTGGCATAACATACACATATTTTATAAGTAACTACAAAATAGTATATACTTTATAAAAAGACCTCTAGAATTGGCTTTGGTTGCATTATGTCTCCTTCACAGGTCTGGATTTTTCATTTCGCTGTGAAAGCTCATTCCATCTCCTACACTGAAAGGGCCAAGATGAAGGAAAAATGAAGATACAGGATTTGAAAAGACTAAAGTATCTGAAAGAACATATACACCCTTTCAGAACATATTCACCCTATACAGGCTTTCAATCTAGCAAATAAATTTTTTTCTGTTCTTGGGTCTCACAAAAATTCACAGTGG